>JAACJA010000003.1:600000-1032291 GCA_017140755.1 Calonectria hongkongensis | reverse complement strand
TTCCCCCCCCCCCCCCCCCAGAACCCCAGCCGCCCCTCTGCCAGTAATTCTTTTACCCCTGGACCCGACTCTTCCCGACCCTCTTCGCGCGAGCCCTATTCCGGTTTATTCTCTTGCGTTTCCACCGTCTCCGCCATGTTCAACCTGGACGGCATGGCTCCTGCACGCCGTGAACCGCCTCACTTCCTCACCTTCGGTCTGCTAATCTCTCCATTGTGCGCCCACTCTGTCCAACCCCAACCCCAACCCCAACGTTGCTTTGGGGTCTAGAACCATCCAGGCCTGTCCTGCCACCGACGCAATAACACGTTCCCAATGAGCAAAACCGTCCGACTCACCTTGCATCGTGTCATTCCGTTACTCACCGTTTCTCCATCCTCACCTTGACTTCACCATGCAGTGATTCCACCAGCATCCCAGAACTGCATCCTCAGCCTCAAATTCCATGTTATCCCCGCTCACAATCTCCCCAGCTTCGCAACCCACTTTCAAAATCAGCCTCTATTTTCACATGTCTCGTGTTTTTGTCTTTCAGTGCTTCCATTTCATACACATACATTACTACTGGCTCGACAATTCAATCTTATACGTAAAATATAGACAAAACATCTAAAAATGACGTTGGGCCCTGCATCCATCTCCCGCCCTCCACCATGTATCCCTGGGGCTGCAGACACCCTGAGCCAGAACCCTAAACGCATCCTGGAACGCCTTACGTACTGTGAACGACAACACCAAAATCCCATGTCCTACAATTGCCAATATCAATGCATATTTTAGTCCTCCAGCATGTGCGAGGTTGTGTGTGTGCATCAGAGAGAATCATTATCCCGAGCTCTTTTCGCCTGGTTGCATGTCCCTGCCTTTTTCTCCACTTCGCTTCATCTTGTTCGCTTCGAACGCATAGACAGACACGCGACATCTCACCATATTGCCGCCTGGTCCGCATCAAATCGCGACAGTTCTCGCCCTGCGTCTTCCAAATCCTTCTTCGCCTTCATCCGCATGTAGAAGATTGGGCAGTCCTTACTACTGCAGATAACCTCGCAGTGCATACTGCCCTGGCACCGCTGGCATTGGGTCCACAGTCTCCCGAACCGCACCTCCAGGTCCGACACACGATCTAGTGTTTTCTTGTACAGCTCGCCGACACGCGGCGCGCAGTTGGAACACACCGCCCCCTCCTTCTCGTCTTTAGCCGTCAATGGCTTCTTGCAACCCATGCACGTCTGAGTCTTCTTGGCGAACTTCATCAGACCCCCCACCGTGGGAGCCGCAACCGAAATCGTCCGTGTGTGGTCTCCAGTAAGTAAAGACTTTGCCTTAGTCTCCCCGAGAATCGGCTCGAAAATACGACCCAGTGGCTTAGCTAGCTGGTTGTCCAGGTAGTAGCGGGTATCGATGGGTACGTTGTTCTCTAACACGTAAATCGGGTCCTCCGACTTCTCGAAGTTCTTGGCCCCCGCCGCACCTCGGACCATGACGTAGGCCACTCGGTCACCGAGTCCCGGCGCCGAGCCCGCGTCTCGCTTCTTCATACGCTGCGCCAGCTCGACGTGTGCTTGCTTTGCGGCATAATCATCCTTTGTGAGCGCTTTGGTGATGACCAATTTCGACATGTCGACTTTATTTTGGAGCAGATCTGCAATCGTCTCCTTGACATATCTAGTGTGCCGCTGTTAGCATCCCACCCTTCAGGTCAGTCTTATTCGGACCGGAATCGGAACTCACTCTTGCGCGCCTTGCACGTCTCGATCGATCAGGATCATCCGCAGCACCTTTTCAATCACTGTCTGCACCAGCAAACAATTATCTCGTCGGACCGTCTCAATACCCTTGGTGTCCATCTTATCGTATTTTTCCGGCTTTGTCCAATACAGTCCCGCATATCGTTTCTTGTTGATGAGAAGGTAGGGGAAATACACCTTTTCGAATTCAAGTTTGATCGGTTTAATGAACTTGTCGGAAACGTATTTCGAAGCCTCTTCGCCTAGTTTCATCGCCTCTTTCAAATCACCTGTGCCGAATTTGATCATGACCGAATCAGTATCACCATAGATGACCTGAGCGTCGTGCGAATACCCGTTGGCGATGCAGTATCTTTTTTCCACTTCGTCCTTTGTTTTCTCAATCATCTGTCGTCCAAAACTAGTCGTACTACTAGCAATGGCAAGACAAGGGAGCTTTCCTGTTGTGGCACCTGTCAAACCGTACACACTGTTGGCGCTAATCTTCAAAGCCAGCTGACGTCCATTCAACACGGCCTTTTTGAAGGGGTCGGTTTCAACGGCTAGTTCACGTTTTGCTTGCTTTCGTGCGGACAAGAGTTCCTCCAAAATCTGTGCCAGTAAACCTTTTCTTTGCTTGACCGTCACAAAGGTGTCATTGTTAGGTGTGACAATATAGTCCACATCTTTTTCCAGCTTGTATGCTTCGATTGCGGTCTTGTCTACCAGTGTAGTATAACAAAGGTTGTGTGCTTGCATAATACTAGGGTATAGCGACGCGAAATCGAGTGTAGCGATGGGAACATCATAGTAACCTCGAGTGGGCTCAATGACCGTCGCACCTTCGTACTGGTCATCTGACTGTTCTGATTTGAGATTGGGAATAACAAGTTTCTGTTCTAGAGCCTTGCGGAACAATTGACTGATAAACTTCACTTGTTGTCCTCGCGAGAGCAAGAAGTTGAACGGTACACCTGTGACTCTGGCCATTTCAGTATAGTTCTCCAGACAGGAGAGTTTATCCATGAGTCGCTGCGGAAGGTACGCATCCTTCAAACAGTACAATGCTAGACGACGGCGTGACTCGGGTGTACCGTTAAACAGCTCTGTAATCATGGTATGGTGGACATCTTCCTTCTGTTCGCCAAGGAAATGGGCAGACACGGAGTTCAGAGTGTAACTTCGAAGATGATGATCACGTTGAATCAGCTGCAGGAGATCAAGCTGCAATCGGCCATTGGTGTTAGTGGCCTTTGTATCTCGGTTGCCCATTTGCTTGCTCGAGAAGTTGGTCTCTTTGGCTCGAGAGGGAACGCTAGGGATTCGAGTCCAGTACTCAAATCCACCAACCTTCAGATGCTTGGCTCTGTCCAGCAAATATGGGAAATCGAAGTTGGCAATGTTGTATCCGGTGATAATATCTGGATCGACTTCAATCAGGAACTTTTGCCAGTCTCTAAGCATCTTGTCTTCCTTTTCAAACTCGAGAATCTCGGTCGCTACAATTGAGCTCGTCTCTTGTAAGCAAAATACATTTCGAACAAACGGCTTCTTCTCTCCATATTTGGTGACGATGTTGGCGATTTGAATGACGGGATCGTGGGTCGCTTCGGGGAAGATTCCTTTTCTGCCAGCACATTCGATATCAAATGACAGAATTCGAAGGGGGGCCATCTTGGACCATTCGCCCACAGGTTTGTGTGCAACAAGGTCAAGATAGTTTACTTCAGCCTCAATTTGACAGTTCGATTGCCGAAGGTGGTCGGGGATTAGTTTGAATGTCTTGGCAGGAGCCTCAACCCAAGACATGCCTTGAACCTATCAAGAAGTTAGTGCTGCGATGGGATTTTCACGAGTTCAGGTGATATTACATGGCAATCCACCATAAATCTGAGAACATATTGAATGTTATCAAACGTCATGATTTCCTGTCCGCCTGTCTTCCACATGCGTTTCCAGTTCGCATTTCCACTTTGAATGGTCGATCGGACTTTGCCGATAAACTTCGGGTCTGTGACCGTGACTTTAAGATATGGCTTAGTAGTGTTGCCCTGGAAGCCATAAATATTCTCCCTCATGGCCATCGTTACTGAGTGAATCGTTGGCTGGTGGTTGGCAATTTGTGTCTCGAGGTAGGCCTTGAAAGCAGCGCAGTCCTGTGGTTGGAAATCGACAGGCGCAGGAACATAGAGGTAGTGCTTAAAATCCGTCACATGGAGCATGACCGAATTGCCCTGCTCATTGACACCAAATAGCTTAACAGTGGCTCTCCCACCATGAAGGGTACCCTCTTCAGCCTCAATGGACTGGAAGCACAGGCTATCACGCTCTGGGACAAAGTCCACCACTGGCGGACGTGCCCATGCCTGATCCTTCTCTGTGTTGTTGCGCTTTGCCTCTGAGATATCCTGGCTCAGCTTCTCGAGCACCTCAGACTCGAAAGCACTCTTGGGCTGGCTGGATAGCAATTTCGATCGGGAATCATTTTGGGAGCTCTTGAATCGGGTGGCCGGTGATGATGAAGGTGCCTCAACCTTACGCTTCTTGGGGGATGAGGGCGATGGGATGTTCTGTCGGGTGAGGGACTCACCCAGCACGCGCTTCTGGGGAAGGACTGCGCTCGCCATGTCGTGAAGGGCGTGCGCTGTGAAGGTGGAAGAAAAGGGAAAAAAGAAAATAAGGGGATGTGATTAAAACGATATAGGCAAGTTTAGAGCGTTTCCGTCATGAAGAAGGGGGATACAACAGATTTCACCAATTATTGACTTGGGGGTTGAGCCTGTTGCTTCGGGAACAATTCTGCACGGGGCAGAGGGCGAAATGGATGACACGACTTTAATTGATCAGCACCACGAAAACGCGCTCCCACTTGAACGTGACGTGACTGCCCCACCAAACGATATAGGGTCTCACGTGAGTTGGCGTCAATGCCTGGCGAAACAAAGACGTGGCTATGTGTGGCGGTGTGGCTTAGCAACTTGGCCGTGGCCCGTGCCTGGTCGCTCACTGCAACCTGCCCAAACCAAGGCGAGCAAGCCTGGTTCGTGTTTTCGCTAGGCGGTGCCGCGGCCTGCTCCTTCACCTCTGTCTGGATTGTTACAACATCAACAAAGCCCACAATCAAGGGAGCAACCGCCCTCACCACGGCTTCGGCCAGCCCCCAGCGACTACTAACCCATAGCAGCTTGATCAGGATTTATACACCGGCTCAATTTCTACAGGAGCCTTGCGCATTGACCTCGCTAGCTCCATATCGCGACAACTCGACAACACAGGAAGGAGTTCCTCGTGAGTTGGCATATAATAGCACATACATCAGCGTTGGCCCGCTTCACTGTTGTTGCCTTGTCCTCGTCCAAACGAGATTGCTTGTCAATATGCCATCGACACCAGTCAAATCTGCTGCATTGAACGGCCCTCCTGTCACCGACAGCCCTGGGACATGGAGACATCCTCGACTCGACGAAATCACCAGGCGGCGCAATGCGACCACCTTTTCCGAAAAGAATGTTCGTCAAATAGCATATAACGTCGTCGGACTCTTGGGTCTTTGGTCAGCCCAGCTGCTCGCCAAACTCAACGTTGGATCTCAAGTGTAAAGCTTTACCTCTTCCACATGCTACAAATCCCCCTATCGCTAACGCTCTTGCACAGGTTTCCCCCCTCCATCAGGCTATACCTTAGCTGGGCGTGGTTTATATTCCAGCTTGTCCCTCTCTTCAACATAGGACTTGCATGCCTTCCTCTCATCCGACCTGAGGATGATCTCTCCGACATTCCTCTCACCGCAGCCCAGCGCAAACTCCTGAACCTTCCTCCCACCTCTGGCGCACCCACCCCGGACGCCAAATTCAGCACTCCTCCCCGATACTCTCGCACCCCCTCGATAGCTGGATCTGTCGGTAGCAGGGGAAGCTACAACAGCTCGCCGCTGTCTGGTCGCGGCAGCCCCGCAATGCAGAATACCGGCTCGCCGCTTGGCAGCCCTCTTTTCCAGAAGAGTGTGAACGGCTTTGGAAATGGGCGACGGTCATCTATCGGATCTGGCAGTCCCTTTGCGGCAAGCACATCTACCAGCCTGTTCCCTGATCCTACCTCGCCAAGCCCCTCCAGCGGCAAGCGAACAAGTGTTGGGCTGAACAACAAGTGGTTGTATGAGAGGGGCAGACGGTCATCTGGCAGCGCCTGGGTGCACTAAATAGCGGGTTTGGTATCACAATAGAGAAGAACATCTTGGGAAAGCATCCTATTTGATGGATACTGCATTGAAAGGCTAGAGCAGTAGCCTAAGGCGTTTCCTGTGTGAAATGCCTTCTGGCCTCGCCACCCGCTTTGATGTTTTGCGGTCGATGGCATTTCGTATACGATCTCATTGGGAATATGGCATTTCTGAATACCTAATATTGAGTTGTCTAAATGTGTTGCTGGATTGGGAAAGGATGGGCGATTCATGAACGTATTGATGACCTAGGAGTTCGTTAATTCACTTAGTACAAGTAAATGATGACAGTCCGTGTTCAAAATTTTGGTGTAGCTCTTGTCGATTTCTCAACATCAAATGTCTAACAGATGACTAGAAGCGGTATAAAAAAAAAATATGAACGAGTACACCGAAACCCGTTGGATTTTTTTAAGGTGTCGCAAAAAAGAGATTATCTGGGTCCAAGCGTTTCAGGGACCTGTTCATATCAAACCAACTCCATTCCAAACAGGGCATGCTCCCTTTATATCGACATTCTAGGCGGAACGTGGGTTTCGACGATGTTAGACCACGATGCGTTGCACGGAATAAACAGCGACCCTCTTTCCCTGGAAAATTCGCTGTGACATTGTGTCTTACCCTCGAACACCCACTAAATTCTCGATCTATTTATTACATGATCCATCCATTGATTCGGTGACAATTTAGTCCCAAGCAGGCCAAGTAGCAAAAAACCCGGAGGTGAAGAAGCCTGTTTTATTCAATCTTGTTGCAAATTCCCGAATGATGCAGTAGCCAGATAAAGCCATGACAACTGCGTGATAGAATCTCCTGCCCAAATTATCTGTGCTATCTGCAAATCAACTACATTTTTATTACATCACATCACCTGCCACTGCACAAGACATGTCGATCAATGAAGGATCCCAATAACTGTGAATCACGCCGGGAATCTATGCCGAATAGTCATGGTTTCATTAATTTGGCCTCGGTTAATATCCATAGTGGTTCCCAAACAGCAACCTATGACCGTGAACGCCAACGCTGTGCAATGCAAAAGAGCCTCCCTTTCCTGGGCCAACAGTGCATTCTTATCTAAATCCTTCCAGTCCTCTTCCTGCAGTAGTAATATGCTTATCCCACTAAATAATGATTCACACCAATTTCATGCAAATCCGCCTAAGAAGACTTGATCGTTCCAAGTTCGCACCAATCATTAACAGGCTATTAACATGTTAGTTTGATCCTGTCGCGACGTATTAAGGGAGACGGGATACTCACAAGACAACTAAGATACTTGCACCATGAGCAAGTCTTATGCGACACGTAAAAGTTGTTGAGAAGGACAATGAAAACAATAATGATCATGACAAGCATGCCGGCACGAACAAGCCACCAGATCCACCACAACGGCTTGCGACCCTTGAAAAAGCCGACAGGGTTCTTGAAGAAAGGAGGGGGTGTCTCAGTTGTGGCAGGCGAGACAGCAGCGTAAGACAAATCTTGGCCCATCCGTCTTCGGAGAGAATTAGGCGAGTGGAGGACGCACACTCCAAGAGCAAGGCCCATCAAGAAACCGCCAATGTGGGAGAAATTGTCCAAGCCAGGCAATAGTCCCAAAACAAATGAAATGATCATGTCTACAAGAATAAACATGAGATCCTTGACTGGGCTCCTGCGCTCTTTCCAAGAGTAAAGCAAGTCGAGCAAAGTGAGAGCGATGATACCGAACAAAGAACCAGAAGCGCCAGTTGAAGCAATACCTGGGGCGGCATAGTTACCACCCATGACGAAACCGAAGATACCAGCGCTCACGTATACCAGGAAAAATCGAATCGATCCAATAGCCATCTCCATCTCCTTACCGATAGTCATTTGCATCAAAAGGTTGAAACCAATGTGAATAAGACCGGCGTGCATGAAAATGGGAATGATAAAGCGCCACCACTGATTAGGCTCGGGCTTCTGGTCGAGGCTACCTCCAGCGACAGGATCGGGAACATTGTTTCCAAATCCACAAAGAATGCTGAGAGGGCATGCCTCATCGCTCTTGGTCGCGTTCGGGCACAAAAAGCTAACACCATTCTTGGAGTTCTGGACGCCATCGACATTGTGCATGCAGGGAACGTAACGGGCGCCCATGTTGATGAGCACTTGCGTTGAGGGACCGATCATTGGGTTGAACGAGGGCTTGATCATGATAGGGGAGCCGGTCATGGTAGCTGAGACACGTTAGCGCAGGGTCCAAAAGGCGAATTTGACGTCAGAACATTCGCAACGTACCATTTTTCACAATCTCGCCAATGAATACACCAACTTGGACGAGAGAGAAAATGTAAACGATCCAGGGGATACGCTTCTTGTCGGATCCAAACATTCCAAGCTCGCCCAATCTCACTTTGCCCTTTTTCTTATCTTTCTTTGCAGCTGCAGGAGCATCGTAGATGTGATCGTTCATGTCCCCGTCTTTAGGTCGATCTTGCAACGGGATGTCCTCAGCGCTGGCCACGGCGGGTTGTTGGCCATGAGCGCCGGTGGCAGCGTGTCCATAGTAGGACGTGTCCTGGTGATAGTATTCCTGCTGAGAAAGGTCGCCAGAGTTGGCGCCTGGGGCCGGTCTTTGATTCATCGGGTATGCGTTGTCGTCGAAGACGGAATCGAACGGTGATGGACTCGTGCCAGGATGCTGATTCACAGGGCTGTTGCCTGTGTTGCCTGTGTGGCTCGTGTTGCCGATGTTGTTGTAGGAAGTATCGAGCGCGGCCCCCTGGGGCGGAAAACTAGGCGCTGTATAATTTGCCTGGTAGGGGGGGGCAGGCGTCGACGATGGCGATGGGGTGTGCCCGGCTTGTTGGTACGGCCCGGGGGTCTGCGTGCTAGTATAGGGAGGCTGATGATCAGTTTCCTGGTAAGGCCCAGGAGTCTGCGTGCTCGTGTATGGGGGCTGCTGATGCCCATGATAGTAATCGTAGGAAGCCATTGTTTGTGAGATGGACTGGCGAACCGAACGAAATGCGAAGAAATAGCCTGTTGAAAAAAAGAAAGGGGAAATAAGGGCCAAGGGTGCTGAGGCCGTGGCCGGAACCCTTGAGCTAGAACGGGTAGAGCAGAAACGGAAGACGCCGATGCGATCGGTTCGATGGGCGGCTCGATGATTGCGATGGGACGGGAAATGAAAGATAAAGAAAGAGAAAATTGAGGCGCCGGGCGGGTGTTTGAGGTTTCAAAAGCACGCAGAGCTGCAGCAGTGGTGGCTGGCTGGTGCTGCTTTGGTGACGGGTCTGGCGCCTGAGGCTGCTGAAGGGTACAGGGAACTGTCAATGAAGGCGGAGGCGCAGGGCTGGGCGCGCAAGGAAAAGCGAGGGTACGGGGGGTCTGGGTGACGTTGGCTCCAGAACGAGGCAGCTTCGGCTTGCAGGGAGACTGTCATTCGACGGATCAGCGATCAGTGGTGCTGGCGACGCATCGGAATAGCGGGTCCCCGGCACGGTCGCAGCGCAACAGTGTCGTCTTACTACGTATACGTACCTAAAGGCTGCTTGAATGGGTGGTCGTGGCAACGATTTGATGGTTGACAGGACAAAACCAAACGAGGGACAGGAGAGACGGGGGGAAGAGGGAGAGAGGGAAGACGCAAGAATGATCTACACAGGGCTGGCAGCAGGACGCCTCTTTTCTACTCCTCTGCTTGGTAAACTCTCCCGCTCTGTCACGCTGGTTCGCCTCTCAGCGCTCACAGTGCTTCTCCCATCTCCAATACTCGCTGACTTGAACGAGGCATGGTGACGTGCAGTGCCGGGGCTGTGCTCATGGAACAAGCAGAGGGCAGTCGATCAGGTACCCAAAACGACCTAGCCAGCAGCTTGGCCCCCGTTCCGGTTTTAGAATCTCACTGCACTTGGCTACCGAAAATCAGCAGAAGGCACAGAAGCCGTTCAGGACGATGCGGCAGCGCCTTATGTGTACGTACGTCCATCCACCGGGCTGCCTCCATCCTGCCATGGGACCCTTCTCCGACACGTTGTTCGCTTTCTCTGGCATGGGTTCACAACCCCGTTGCCACATGCCCTAAAGACAGATTTTGACAGCCAAAGATGCATTCGCAAGCTTCTCCACTAAACGCCGCCATGACGCTATCTCACGGGATGCAGTTCCTTGTCATGCTGAGTATTCGCGCTCAAAGGATCATCCATCCACGTACCTACGCATGCGGGCGGAGCTGACATGCTTGGTTGCTGCAGCAGAGGTTCAGCTGTGAATAGCTACGTTTCTTTGGCGTCGCCCTTCCAACCAACGAGGGGATGCGGTGTGCCCACGGCAAAAATGAAGCTTCTTTCATGTTTCCAATCTCCCATGTCGCGCTTCCCGCACCTCTCTCAAACGACACCCACCCATGACGACACTCTCTGCTCTCTCTGCGACCTGTCCTGTTTCATGTGACAAGATAATTTATTTTAACAAGTTCACAGGGCAAAATGTGCGCATAGGGCCCTGTCAATCCCCATCACTTGATCCGAACTAATGTTTCTTTTTTGGTGTGACATGATCCCCGTAATTGATAGTTCGTCCATCAATGCCTTTCACAGCCAAGACATGCCCACCCCAACCATGCCCAGATCCATTCCTTTCCATCTGATCTCTTGTTCCAGCCTCAAGTCCAGCCCACTCTTAGGGCTACCCGTCTGCAGTCCCGTTCGCTTCGCTCGTGTTCACCGCGCCGTGAATCTGCGGGTGGCTAAACCTCGACCAAGCCACAGCCTCACACCTTGGCATCCATGGACCAGGACAGAGCCACCTTCTGGTGACGAATACACCCCGTATTTAGGATCACGCTTGGGTGGGGACGCCAGATTCCCAAGCTTTTTGCTGTGCAGGTTCCTTGCCGGTTTGCCGCTCCATATTTGAGCCCAGTTAATTTTATTAATCATTTGTTAACCTTTTTGCCCATGAAGTTTTGAGGCATCAGCATTTTGAAAAGAAAATCAACTACAATAATAATTACAATGCTTCGGACTCCTCCACTTTTTTCCCTTTCGGATCCGCCGGGCGGGAGTTGAGCGTTGAGACCCTTAGCCCAATCCAGCCACGAGTCGACCCGGGGGATCGTCTAGACGCCGCCATCGAATGAATTATCGTTTAGCGAAGTCCAGACCTCAATCTTATTGTGATTACTTTCGGGTCCCAGCAGCCGAAAATCGCCCCATCCCTGAATTGGGCCAGTCCTGACTCTTATTGAAAGCCCGCAAAAAAGTCTCCGACTGGGTGGTTTCTCGTAATAAAGAAATCACGAACTCGCCAAATGAAACAATCAAAGTATAGTCTAGCCAGGTGACATTTCTGGAGAAGTCGTCAATTATAGATACAGATTTCCGTTTTTCTTTCGTACACGTTGCGGCAGCATATTCAACTGCTCGCCGGGCCTGCCTTTAGCCATCATCAGCAACCTCGTGTCTTCCCCCCAATTCGTCGTAAACAGTATATGGTACAAGTGGTTTGTCATGCATATGGCATCGCCAGCGCCAGCTCTGGCATCAAAGCCCCACTGCTGGTGTTTTTATCAGTCCTCTGCTCGGTCACTTCTTCTCGGTCGATGAGGCATTGTCATGCGTCTCGCCCTCGTTCTTTGAGTTTTTGTAGTTGCCGCTGAACACGTCTGCCACTTGTTCCATGATGATGTCTCCAAAGCCCTTGCCCTCGGCAAACTTCTTGCGGTGCTCCTCTGCCCGCTTCTCTCGCCAGTCCTCGCCCTCGTCGCCCATCCACGTGTCGTTCAGCATCTTTGCCAGTCCCTGCTTCTCCTCAGCTGCCTTCTTTTTCTCCGCAGCTTCTCGCTCGCGGTGTTCGCGGAGAAGTTGCTGTGTGCGCTTGGCGCCTTCGGGGAGGTCGGTCCCAAACATGGAACCCATTCGGCCACCAAACCTCGCGTAAATGGATTGGCCAGTATATTCGTAGGCGAGCTGGTTGGTGCAGAGTGAGAATGTTCCCATGAGCACGAAGAATCGGATATCCATCTTGCGAGGTGGCAATGCCATCACGATAGGCGCAATGATGGCACCTGCAATGGCCGAGTTGTGGATGAAGGCATTGCGCGGAGGCAAGGGATGGGTGTCGTCTTGCGACATCGTGGGCGGGCTTAATTCTATGGTCTCGGAGATTGAAATTGATCAGGCAGGATTGATCTCTTCGGGTATGAGGTCTCGTCAATCGGCGGATTGTCGTGGCTCATCAAATTCGAGGCTTGAGACGATGGTGTTTTGCGCAGATTCTACTGACCTTTTTTTCGAGCCTATCATTGGCCAGGGTCCATGACCAGTCCTGTGGGTTACTTTCATTGTACCCCCCCCCGCCAAAGCATGTGAGTGAGTGGTGCAATAAAATGTGATCTACCCTATAGCATTGGACCTCATCGTGCGCAACCACATCTCACATCAACTTCGTAATTAATATATACCGTACGAGCAATAGGCATTATGTTGTAATTATTATTTATTTTGCGCTTCATGCATATGATGATTGTAAAAATGGGTAGTAATCCGAGAATATATTGATGTTATACCATTCGCAGTTATACGAAAAATCTATTGGAACAACCCGATGATAGTAACAAGGAGTGCGTCGAAGTGACGTCGATACCAAGAAGGTTTGTTGGACTACAACCAAAAAGCAACTCTATATTTACACACAGAAATAAACATTATAATACAGATGGAAACCAATATTGCCATGTCTTTGCTGCTGAAGTGGTGCCAACCATACACCGCCAATAAAGTGCAAGACAAGTGAACAAATCAATACACGAAATCAAAGAGGCGAGACCGTAGATCAGTAGGTAGTATACAAAAGTCAATCTCAACCAGTATCTAAAGTCACATTGTTCACCAAAAAAATCGCATAGTAGACAGCACAAAAATAAGACCAGAAACAATACAATAACTAGAGATGGGTCAGAAAGAAAAAAGGAAAAAAGAGGAACCGGAAATGAATATCCGATGATAGGACATAAGCATCGCAACTGATTTCACTAGCGGCTGTGACTGCCCCCATTGCCCTCAAGAGCGCAAGAGTTGACTTGAAACAGTAGACCAAGGAGCACCCATATGATGCAAACACAGTCTCTCAATCATCGGTGTGCTGAAAATTTCCCTTGTGACTGTTATATGACACAACCCTGGAGCTACTACTCTTACAGATAGTCATGAGAGCACATAGCTAAGAGAAGTCTGAAGAGAAATACTGAAATGTTAAAACGATAAATGCTCGAAGCACATCATGTATACATTTCGGAATATTCAGATTTACGATCTATGCTTGCTCTCGAGATCCAAGTATCTGGCATATCCCCACGCCATCCCACGGAATCTCTGGCAGCCTCCACGATTTCTAAGCGACACAGCGGTGACGGACGGTAGAGCAGCACGAGGACAAATATAAAATGCCGGATGTTTAAGGAGTGTTTCGCTCCATTTTAAATTAGCCTAACCTAAACCAAGGGATGGGTGACGCGGAAGGATCGTGATCCTGAAAAGTTCCTAACTAGTCGGGCAATAAAGTAATCGTGAGCAGGTTTCCGTCTGAACCGAAGCATTCTTCACCGCAAAACCAAATTTCGTAGATCCCCATGGGCACCGTGAAGTTTCAGGCTTACCACAAATAGGATGCTGAGTGTAACACTGGAAGTTCACGGAAACAACCAGGAGGATTCCTTTTCGCCGCAAGCATCGGTCGTCGGTAAGTCCGTAAGGCTATTGGCCCCTGGCCATCTCTGCCGGCGTAGGGCACTTTCTACCCGTCAGTAGCGTCTGGACATGGATACCTGGACACTCTCCGTGAACACGCATACGGATATATGCTGGTGGTGTCATCATCTTCCGGACTTTGCCTGACCATAAGGCGGGGTTCCCAAGCCAGAATAGGAATCTGGGTTGATTAGCGAGTCTTATGGTCCTGAAAAGAGATGAAGTAGCCTCTTGAACGACGATGAACGAACATGAAAGTACCGTGCGGCTGCACAGCCTTCGCTCCACAGGGCCCCCCCTTCACCGAATCCCAATGTATCGGCTCCAAGAGAACTCAATCGCTCATGGGTTGACTGGTAACTGGCTGATCCTGCCGCGGCATCTTGTAGCACCCCTGTTGGAATCACATGGCAACTGTGGATATGTCTGTCATGGCATTAAGCATGACGGATGATGCCGTGTGGGCCTTTTGCAAAGGATGGCGATACACCGCACAAATGAAACATACATAGGTACCTGGTATTAGTACAACCATGAAGGGCGATCGTGACAGGGGGAGTCATAAAAAAACCCATTATGTGACAAGACAGTGGAGTTATCGCTCGCTAAGATATTTTTATCTTGAGCCCAGGCCTGTCAAAGACAAAAAAAACTGGGTGCTATATGGAGTATAGATGGCATCACATGTTTTGGCCAGGCACAAAAAAAGACATCAACGTATGATCCTCCAGCCCTGGGAATCCTTTTTCAAAAAGCCAGCCCCATCCGGTCCCGAATGGGAGTGGCTGTGCGCTAGACAGCCTGTATCTTGGGACCAAAATGGTCTAAGCCAGGGGAAACCTGTCGGATTGCCAGTCTGTCTGGGGAAAGCTAGGAACGGGATTCGAATCTCGCCGGCCCCGATTCCGGGATTGTGGGAAACACGAGCCTCTTGGTCC
Organism: Calonectria hongkongensis; assembly: GCA_017140755.1. Taxonomy (NCBI): domain Eukaryota; kingdom Fungi; phylum Ascomycota; class Sordariomycetes; order Hypocreales; family Nectriaceae; genus Calonectria; species Calonectria hongkongensis. The sequence goes on along the minus strand of JAACJA010000003.1, from coordinate 1,017,689 downwards.
ATGCCCCTGGAAACAGCACAGTCGGCACTAGGCGCCGCTCAGGCCCGCTGCCGGTGCTCTGATGTCGTTATCTCAGGAAGATTGGGATCCGCTCGGTACATTTTGATGGAGGGTAGCGAGTGTAAGCCATCGTCTCCGGCCGCCATTCCGGCCGAATGAGGCTATACTTTCCTATGTAAATAACACGGCAATAGGAAGAAAACTACATCGATGGTGGGTATGCGGCAAATTGCCACGTAGGATAGCGTGCGCCTGGTTCACGTCTAAAGATCGGTGGCGATTCGAGGCGGTAAGCTAAAACGATGTTCGTAGATAGGTTGGCATGCTCGCGTGAATTAATAAGCAGGCAAGTATGGAGACGAATTTGTACGTCTATGTTCCATTTGTCTCGTACAATTCTCGGAAACCAGCTCGGAAAATTCTATGTGAAGTGAAACCGGGGCAATGTCACTCTCCTTGACCAGGCTTTTTACAGGAACACTTGTTTCGCTGCAGCTGTATGGACTAAGCCACTAACTCCGTTCTGCGCTGGGTTCGGGTGTAGTTGGCCGACACAGAAGCACTACGCGGACAGTCCACGTTTTTTTTTTTTCTTAGCTTGGTAACTTCTCTCTCACCCCCTGACGAGTGAGCGCACAACTGCGTAATACGTGCACATGCACGAAATCGGGCAACAGTAGGGATCCAATCCTTCCGACAGCCCGTTACCTGGAAAGTTTCGACCTGCAACCCGGTGGAGATGGGTACAATAATGAAGGGCACGGGCAGTTCCTCTGCCGCTGCGCCACGGGACCCCGTAGTCTGGTGCCTGGGCAAGGGGAGTAGGGCAGCCAGCAGAGTCAATTGACTGACGTTACTTCGTTCGTGCCGGGGGGTTTTCAACTACCGTCGGATGCGACAACAATAAAAAAAAATCACCCGAGTTCGGGTTCAAGGGGTTGATTCCTTGGATTATGCTAACGGAGACGGAGACGGAGTCGGAGACGGACATGGCGATGGAGATGGAGCTGGGGCACATGTCGTACCTTCGATTCTAGTTCCCCCTTATGCTTGCCTTTTCAAGAAATAGTTGGCTGAGAAAGTGTACGCACAATGGTTAATTAGAGAGTTGTGTCGCTGGCTCGCCCACCTACTTTTTTGCCAATACGGTAAAACGGCAAGCAAAACAGAGATTAGAGCCTTTGGCTGCAGGGTGGCGTACCCGAGCCCTGGGGTCATCAAGCCACAGTTGTCTGGAGAGTTGGGGGAATTATTAATTCTGTTGCCTGGAGGTTTGGCCGAGCCTACTGTGCACTAGGCTGGATGGGATGTGAAGTCAGTCTCTGCGAGCTCGGTAGGGACCGACCCCAACCGTGTCCGGCCCTAACCCACGCCACGGTGACAGAGCCAGCAAGGAACTGGGGGATAAGCGACTCACTCTGGTGCCACGGATCACCACCCCTGAATCATGATCTGGAGGGCAGGATTGGGGTGCTTTGGCATGATTGATATTCGGATCTGGAGAGAGGAATTCACGTCAAGGATCATGCCTCATGCCGAACACCCAGGTTACATTCAAACTCCCTGGGACGGCACAGGGAGCACATATCCGCTCCCGCCACAAGACAGGCCGGTTCTTTGTGCTCCAGGGGGGGACTCTGACACACCGGGGTTCTTGAGAATCTGCATGTTGGTTCTTGAAATACACACCTAAGATTTTTGCTTTGAGCTTCTTTGCACTCCCAACCATCCCTGAGGTTCGCATCTACCACATTGCAGCATTTATTTTATTGAGACGAAAATGCTCTCTCGCTCTCTGCCGCGTTCAGCACGTGTATTCTCTCACAAGCGCGTCAAACAGCGCCCGCAATGTGTTCCGGACGCCTCAATTTGACAAGCTCCACTTGTCCCGGCAAAATGCCGCGGACTTTGGCGCTAAGCCGTTTAAACAGCCTGATAGAGTAGGAGGTCCCACTGGCGCCTGACGCCATGGCCTGGGGCCTTTTGGACCGACCAGTAAGTCAAGTACAAGGCCAGGCTGCGGCTCCGGGGCCACAGACAACAGTGGGCACCGGCCAAGCCAAGGTCGCACAAAGGCTATGTTTGGCTCTGGGATTTGGAATTTGAAGGCATATCGCTTTTTCCTTTTTGTTTCTTTTCTTTTTTTCCCATCACCCTTTTCAGCTGATGACAAGACGGGCCTGCAGCTGCATAATGCACTAAGCTGCAGCCGGGTACCTGCCTACCCCCCTCCTTAAGGAGGGAATGAATAAAAAATAATAAAACCACTTGCTATTATGATGGTCAACAAGTTTGCGCTTGATTGTACGGAACGGAACCCCTGTTGAGAAATAGCGAGAGAGAGAGCGAGCACTTCTTTTTTTTTTCTTGCAGAAAACGAAACCTCTTGCTGCTTTGACCAACCTTGACCGAACAAGGGCAAAGCTGGCCGAGCCCGCCCCCTCCATGTCACATATAGCGTGGCTCCCAGGTGGGCTCACGGACCTAGGCCAGTGTAGGGCGGCGGGTGGATCCCCCGCCATTGTGGGCAAGGCAAGAGAAAACTTGGCGGGACGAAAGAGACACAGAGCCCCCTACCAGTGCAGTGGGCCGGGTGAGCATACATGCCTCCCAACTTGGGAGTAGGATGGATTGGATGGATGAAGGGGATGGGGATGGGGATGGGATGGGCGGATGGAGGCCACCACCGCCCGGGCAGCCAAGAATCCCCTACTAAATCCCACTGATCCACTAATGGGATCCCACTACAGCCACCTGCCACCGGCTACCACATACCATACCTTCCCTGCATATCCATGCATCCGTCTTCACCTCACCTCCTGCTCCGGCTGACACATTTGTAGCCGTCGTGGACTTGCGCTGTCCTGGTTGGTAGAGCCTTCACGCTCGGCGCCTACTCGCTGCAAAGAGACAGTCCATCCCGTGCCACCTCAACGCCACGACCATCTCCATCTCCCTCGCCGTTCTTGGCATCGGTATATGACCATATCACTCCGGGCAATGCATCTCGTCTTTTAACCCTACTGGTCCACGACCAATTTCTTCGTTTCACCAGATATCCCATCCTTAGTTCTCACTTCCCCTGGCGCTCTTGTACCCTAATTCGTTCCTGATCCCTCTTGTTTTCGCCAAGCTGCCTCGCTCTTCTCTCTCGCTTGACCTTGGTCTTGTTCCCCATAACTCAGTCTGTCGCCTACGTCTCGCGCCTACCGACCGCCTGTGAGACATCTCGCCAGTGTCAGTGGGGGGGGGCGAAAGCGGACTTTGTGACGGCCTTTATTTCCGGACCCCAACTTCAAACTCCAGATTGCAACACATCGGGGATTCCGACCCGCTTCACCAGCAAACAGGGGCATGTCAGACCGTTGTGCTGCGCCCATGATCCTTTACCAAGCTTCTTATTTTCCTTCTCCGAGTTTCTCAACACACCAGAGTCTGGACCATCCGGACCGCCCATCGCCTCGTGATTAATACTGGCCCAGTTCCCCACCTTAAGTGCTGGTTCTGTCCACTGGCAACTCTACAATTGGCATAGGGAAGACGTTGGGTGTCAGTGCCATATTGATTCTCTGCATCCAAAAACAACCAACCTCCCATCAGTTCTTGACCAGCAACCTTCTTCCACCATTACCTTCATATGTCTAATTGGATTAAAGATGAGTCTAAATCGCCCCCGTCGGAGGCGACTCCGCTGAGTGCCATCACGACTGGGGCGTCAAGTTTGATGACACCGGCAATTGCTTACTCAAACCCTTTCACGTATGGCCAAAACTATATCCAAGGGAACCCGAGCAACATGTCGATAAACACGAGTGCCAGCTATCCCAACCCGAATTCTGACTTCGGGAACCTATCGCCTATATCCACCAACACGCCAAACACTCCCAACAGCACTTCAGCCCCTCCTTCTCTCAAATCCGCACCACCTGCTCCCATTTCTCCTGCTTCGTCCGCTGTCGGAGGTGCAACTCCGCCTGAACTCACATCACGACAAAAGACGAAGCGTGTGCGAACCAGCAAACCTAAGGTCAAGACGGGATGTACAAATTGCAAGTGTGTAACCCTCCCGCATTCCCTACTTGAACCCCTCCAAAAGCTCAACTATATCTGCAGACAGCGGCGTATTAAGTGCGACGAGGCCCGTCCGGCCTGTACTCAATGTGTTCGAAGTAAAAAAACGTGTACTGGATACCCCCCTCCCCCGCGTGGCTCTCGTCCCTTCGAGGAGATCCGTATTGCACCCAAACCCCTCGCTAGCGCCCAAACACCAGCACCTGGGCGGCCTCCTTTTCATACCAACGAAATTGTTCTACCTCCACGCCGAGCTCGTCAAAGAATTGCACAGAGGCAAGCTGCAGCCCTGAATCCATCGGTGTTGACATACCAGCCATCCATGAGTCTTCGCCTCCCGCCAACCGAGGGCCCATACTTTGAGATCTTCAGATCCCACACCGCCAACGAGCTATCCAGCTATTTCGACAACGAATTCTGGACTCGTCGCGTGTTACAGGAGTGCCACTCCGAGGCCGCTATCAAGCATGCCGTGATCGCCCTTGGCGCTCTTTACCAAACTCTTGAGCAAACTCCGGACCGGGGGACGCCAAGCAACCCCAATCCAAACCCTCGAATGCAAGCCATCATGGGGCACTGGCAGATTGCGGTAAAGAGATATTCGGATGCTTGCAATGCTCTTGTTGGTCTGAATGCCCAGGATCAGAGATCGCATAGAACCTTGATCATGGCCAATGTTTTATTGGCTTGTTTTGACTCATTTATTGGAGATCACAGGCAAGCGATTAATCAGATCCAGACGGGAATTTCTCTTCTGGAACGATTCCGTACACAACAGCAAGATCGACTCCTGATGGACTCTCCAGCACCACCACCACCAGAAAGTCCTCTTGAAGACGAACTTGTCACCATGTTCACCCGCCTAGCCATTCAGGCCAAGTCGTATGACATGGCTTTTCACTTCCCGCAGCCATACGTGATACGACTTAACCCACCGCAATCAGCTTCAAGCCCGTCTGCCGCGCCGTCCCCCTCCACCCCGAGCTCGAGCGGAGTGGCATCCCCTCCTGCGGATTCTCCGCTGGCCATACCCGAAAACTTTACTTCACTTATGGAAGCACGAGCAGCTTGTGACAAGCTTAACGAAAGAATAATGCGGTACATCGAGGGGTTATTTGCTGTCAAGACCGACTCTAAGGGAACACTGCCCCGGTCGTGGAGGGAATATGGGCTTGAGTTCAAGCATCAAATCGAGACCTGGTGCGATGCCTTTGAGCATCTCTTTCACTCGCGACACTCGCGATCTCCCCAGGAGAAGGCTGCCATTGCTGCTTTGAAAATGCTTCAAACCAACAGTCAGGTTCTGTACCTGATGATGTTTAGCGACAAGGAATCGGACTTTGATGCATTTTTACCCCAGTTTCAAGCCATTGTTGATCTTGCCGTTGAAATCGTTGGCGACGAGGAAAAAAGGGCGGCTGAACGAAGATGTCCCAACCCTGATCAGTGCACTCACTCGCAGTTTTGCAATCATTTAGAAACTGGGGGCATATTTTCAGGTCCGGGATACTCGGCGCCTCACATTAAACCTCGTTTTGCGGCTGATCTTGGCATTGTGGCCCCCTTGTTTGTTGTCGGAAGTAAATGTCGCGACCCCGTCACCAGACGCCAAGCAATCCAGCTCCTTCGAAGCAGCGCCCGCCGCGAGGGCATGTGGGATAGCACGATGGTTGCTAATATCTGCACGTGGGTTATGAATCTGGAGGAGTCACAGACCATGGCTATGGGAGCTGAACCAGCCATGGACAATCAAAAGAGAATTCCAGGCATAATTCCCGAAGAAAAGCGAGTAATGATTCGCGCTGTGGATTTCGATCTTCGCACCCGAACTGCTCACTTACAGGTTGGTACGCGAGGATTACAACCAGGCGTGCCTGACCCCAAGTATGGCGAGACGCACCTCTCCTGGTGACCAATTCTAGGGCGGCAGCCACTTAATTGTGTCCTCTCCCTGATGGCGTTACTCTCTAAGGCTTATGATGGCGTTACAACGGATAGGGTATGGCAGTGTGTGGGTATAACTATACGTGTATGATGTGGCGCAATGCGATAGAGGCGTTTTGGATGAGCCGTAAAGTGCTTCCTAAATTTTGGATGTTGGTCTATTTGCAGACCCATACAAATCTGACCGAAAATAATACTACTACTAGTTTTGAGCAAAGTAGTTCAGAAAACACTGGGCAATAGGCCCTTTAGCGAGACAGGGTTTCTCAGAGTGATTAGCACAGGACATGGTAACGAATGTACATGAACAACCAACCCTCTTGGCCCACGAATGAATAGATAAAAAATGATACCATAGTTCAATCACAGTGCCAAGTCAAATTTAAGACAGTGCTTTGGTAGGTTTTAGCTCGTATATTGGGTAATTCGTGAAAATCCTATGCGAATCTAATACTGGACTCTATAGTTTTGAAAGCACATGACATCTCCATCGTCAGGGGGAAAATTATGTATTCTACCTAACCTCTGCCAAGTTTTCGACGCGAGCAGATAAGAAGGTACCAACAAGATACGTCCCATGGCCTCTCGACTTTCACCACGAAAAAAAAACTCTCCCATACTCCGGCTCCCAAAAACAACCCTTTCCACTGCCCGACACTGAAGTTGGCAATTCTCGGGCCATCGCTATCTCTTTCTTGTCTCCAGGTATTCCAACAAAGAGGATCGAGGAACAAAACTAAGTAGAAATAAAGGTGACAATATAACATGAAGCCATTCATCATCCATCATCCCGTGCAATTTCATTAGGCAGTCTACTACTCTATGTTTGTCCCCCCGGGGACAACTGGTGTGGTGGTATCGAAGAAAACAGCAAGGAGGCATCTGGGGTGGTAGTGTTTGTGCTTTAGAGCATGAGCAAAGGGAGGAGAAGTCAAGTGCTTGAAGCCCCGGGTGAGCGAAGCGGTGTGGTGCGGTGAATATATGGAGGCATGATTTGCAAGAGTCATTTCTGATGACCCATACAACATGGCCGAATAAAGAAAAAGAGGCGTGGGAAGAGGCTGCGTTCATTCGTCTTTGCCATGACGGGGTATTTACTGTACTTGGGCGACAATTTCGCTTGCTTTAGATAGAGACTCGACCATCTGCTGGCATTCCTTTCGCCTTCTGATGGTGTAGTCGCTCTCCTTCAGCAACTCATCAATGCTGTCGGTTCGGTACATGTTTTCCAAGAGCTCTCGCTGCATTTCATCCTTGGTGAATCTATAGATTTAGTTAGTTGGGAGTTCGAAGCCGCAGAATGGATGAAACGTACTGGACGAGGGTGAGCATGATGGCCTTGGGGACCATATCGATCATGGTTCGTCTGACAATGTTGTAGTACGAGGAGATCAGCAGCTCTGCAATAAAGTTAGTACCACGTTGAAATCAATTTCTCACTAATTATACGCACTGATAACTTCAACCTCAATGTTCTCACGCTCAGACAGGGTACCCGAGGCTTTAAGTGTGGGGGGAGGAGCCTCCATGGCGGCGGCCTTCTTCTTGTTCTTCGCAGCAAAAAAGCTACCGAAGAAACCCGAGTTGGAGGTGCCCTCTGCATCGGGAACGGTGGGGCTTGCAGCGCGAGGAGTAGAAGCAAGGGGCTTGCCAGTCTTGGGGTCAACTTGCACAGGCTTGCTGGGGTTGTAGCGCTCATTAACAATGGCCATGGCCTGGTGGTTGGCTTGGTTAGCAAGAGTGAATGGAATCCGCGGAAAGATGACTTACTCGGTGACCATTGAGGAAATCAGGGTGGCCAGTGTTGATGTAGCATGCCTCCATAGACACAAGATCTCGGACCAGCTTGTTAGTGGGCTCCATAGCTTTCTTGAAGAAGCCAATGACAACGGCGTGCATCTTCTCCTTGAGTTGGGGATAGCGGCGGTACAGTTGCTTGCCGAGGAGCTGGGATAGAATGCGTACCAGTTCGTCGTAAACGAGTGAGACACACTTCAAGCTGGGCTCTTCCATGCGCTTGATCTGCTGCTTGACAATCAACTCAAAAGCAGTGGTACCGACAAAGAGGGCAGGCGAAGAACCGGAGGAGTTGTATAGAATTGTACGAATGTCGACATCCTTCACAACGTCAAAAGGATCAATAGCTTTAACACCATTGGAGTAGAGTTCATGGAAAACAAAGCTGATACGGGCACCACCGGACAGCTCGGTGCTGGAAAGCTCAGTGTTGTTACCATCCAGAACCGTTCGCCACTCGTTGGTAAATTCAGTGATGATGTTGAGAACGATATTGGCGCTGTTTCCAAGCATAGAAGGACCAAGACCCTCGAGCTCAGAAGTGTACTTTTGAAGGGAGCTGGAAATGCGAGCTTTGATGTCGGGAAGCGTTTGCTTGATGTGCATCATGAGAATCAAGTTGAGCTTGCGAGCCAAATAAGGGGTTCCGCAGTAGCTGCTCTTGTTGCGGTAGGCCTTGTGGTTCTCAAAGAAGTTCTTCTCGGCCTCGAGGGCGGCGTTGATGGCCTTCTTGTTGTCGATATCTCGCTGACCTCGGTTAACAACAGGAACGTAGCCTAATCGAAGAGGAATGACACGGTTGGAGAGAATGTCAATGACGTCTGTGCCCTCGTCCATCAGATCAACCTTGGTGAGGACACCAATTGTTCGTTGACCTTCAGGGTCGACCTCGCGCGCAAGTTTCAGACCATCCGAGTTGGCCAGATCCTGGTTAGCAGCAGTGACAGCCAGGACGATAGCATTTGACTTTCCAATGTACTTAAGAACCATCTCTCGGATCTGGCGTTCGATATCTCGGGGTTGGTCTCCCACGGGGACCTTGGTCAAACCAGGCAAATCGACCAAGGTCAAGGTGAGGACGTTGGGAGAGTAGATGCGCAGGTTGATGGGAGCAGGAGAGATACCGCCATTTCGACCAACTTTCGCTTCAGTTTCTCTTGAAATTTCGTCTCGAATCTTATTGAAATCGAAAAACTTCTGGCCCGGAAGGTGGAGGAACTCTCCCCACTCGTCGGCGTTGGCGGCCTTGTCGGAGCCAGCGTTGAAGTCTTCTGGTTTGACGCCATTAGATTGCGCGGTACGGTTGATGAGTTGGAGCACAAGGGGTCGTCGGGTCACGATGCCGGATCCTCGGGGCAAACTGTGAACAGCGAGTCAGCTGGGATGGTTCCAAAAAGTCTATGGTGGGGTCGGGTTCCGGCAGGAGTTGAAGGCACTCACAAGTCTCGACCAACGATGTTCTCAAGAACTGAACTTTTTCCGCTTGACTGACTACCGACAACGGCAATCTGGGGTAGATCAATAGGGTTGTTGACTCCAACGGTCGCGAAGACATCTTGCAACTTGTTGACAAGTCTGGGGGAAGATTAGATTAGAGACAGCTGTTTATGGGGTCTGAGTGCGCGAGGGGTGCGTACTGGATGAGGGCAGGATCCGAAATGCCGCCCGGCGTTGAGAGGTTGCCGCTCATGGTCGGGATAGTATAGTGACGTCCTCTAGAGCTTCAGGTATAACCAGGATTGGTGAGATCGAGTGTTTAGACGGTGAGATGGAAGGGGGCTCGTTGAGCAGGTGGGAGGGGCGGTCGGCCGGGGACAACTCCTGAAGTGCTGCGCAAGATCGAGATCGAGGTGGGAGAGACGCAAAGCCGAAAATGATTTGGTGGTCCTGAATGATGCTTCAGGTTGGAATAGATGGGAACGAGTCAGGTTGGTGGCGGAGCTCGTGAAATATGAAAAAAATCGCCAAGTTGCTAGAGTAAGGAGTACTCGCAAGACGACACCGAGTTCACGAGCCTAAGAAATGACACTAAACTTGCGCCGCTCTCCTGGGTGTCACATTCCAAGCCACAATGTGGCGGGCCACCCCTGGAAGCCCGGGTTTCTGGGAGGCCTGTCATCGGTACCTAAGGCTTTTGATAGCGAAAATGCGGGCACGTGATCCTCACCCAGTTGGGTATTCATTTTCTTGGGCCTTGCATGTGGCTGGACACTCGCCGCATTAATTTGGCAGCCTAGCTGATAACGTCACCAGATGATGTGGTGCCCGAGAGACATTATGTTGATGCCTTGCCAGTCACCCCTTTGTATCTCAAGTCGCTGACCCTGCTGGGTGACTGATGGGAAGGGTCAAAAAAAAGAAGGCTTGACTGAACATTACATATTTATCCCGCCAAGCAACAGGGGTTAAGCAATTCCTAAGAGAATGAGAAAATTGATGTGAAATAAAACAGCCAAAAGCGACACAACGCAATCGCTGTTTAGTTTTCTCATGACCTAAGGAAACATCGCCACTACTGAAACTCGTGTTTTATTCATCCTACTTGCTATGTCGTATTTTCATACACACTAAAGGCGGAAGTCTCGGTGGTCGGGAAAAAGCGGATATTTTTGCGTTGTTGATATTTGTCTTGTAACACAATTTGAATCTTAGCGCAGCCTGATCGTTATTGACGATCTGTGGCTTAGTTCTTTTCTCATTTATATAACTAGCCATGGTTTGGGAGAAGTACTAATAAATATCTTATGATTTTTTTCTCCTTTCCTTTTTCTTGTCGGGCTTCTTACAGTGAACCATCAGCGTGAACAGTGAGTACGGATTACTTCGCAGGTGTCAGGAACCCTGGTGGTTTGGGTCCAGCAAGAACCCTGTGCCCCTCCCAATGTTATGGTTTAAATAGTTGCCTATTCTAGAACTACCTGCAGACATGATGAACAACTACTTCTCGAATAAAATGCCCACCGGATTATGGATCTTACTTTGCATTTACCTTGGTTCGGTGGTTTTAGATGAGGGGAGATGCTTATCAGCTGGCGACCGGATGGTGGGTCATTTAGTCACACGGGTCTCTTAGCACGACACCCAACTGCAGGCGTGTAGATGCCACACGACCATGTTAACGGGTTTCTTTTGTCCTCTGGACAAGAATATAATTAATTGCTCGAAGAATATATACGAAAATAAAACTGCGGCGTGGAGAATGACACTGGGAAGAAACTTGAGTATTGTGTTTGGGCACTCCCCTAACAAGGCACGTTGTAGAGCCTATCTCTCTGGCGTTACAGTTATTCCCACTTGGTCCATGTGATTACGGAAGCGGATGGGACGTCATCAGCTCCTGTCCTGTCGAGCTTGGCCCTAAGGTCGAGAGTTATTAGTGGTATGATGTGATGGACTGGGTGCCGTCTATGTGGGTGTTACTGCATTGGAGATTGGCGCTTTCAGGCGTGAATAGATCAGAGCCATGTGTGCTTGGGTAATTGCATGACACTGACCCAAGAATATCATATTATTGCGTTTCCACATATGAGTCGAAATCACGGTGAATCTCCAAGCTAATCATCAAACATGAGGCCTTCTGAAGTCTCGCAGGAGCCAGGTCATCGAGAAAGGCCGCGGCAGAGGGGTACCCATATGCCCCACCGAGCCAGCGCATCCAATTACTCGCACCCATGCTCCTCAACCAGTGGAACATGGGGGCCCGATACCCACTGAAGCACTGGACTGTGTCCCGAGTCTGGGTTCTCCAGATGCTGCCTACATTGTCCCGCTACAAGGGACCAGTCGCCTAAGTACGGCGACGCACAGCGCTAATCTTCCCTGAGCTCACCACCACTAAAAAGCAGATCCCAGGACAGCGCATTGCAGCACGGACATAACTCGTGCCGACGTACCACCTCCAACCTTGGACAACCTCATCTCTTCCCTCAGTTCCCATCATCTCCATCAATCCCATCGACTCACGTTCAACCGTGGACAGCTCCTCCACCGACTACAGAAATCCGTTCATCACGCAAATACAGCTAGTCGCCTTCGTGATCCTTGATACGTGCTTTCATCGGCCACTCCACCCTCCACCTTCCGCTCCCAACAGTTTACATACGCCAGACGTCAGGAGCACTCCCTCGAACACATCTACTCGTCGACACCGTTTCTGCCGGATGCCTTACTCTCCTGGCCACCGGTCAGCTCCACGTTAATCCTCTAGTCCGATCCCACCGCGGTAACCAGCCGCGGAGAGGCCGAACTGGACTCCTCCGGTTCCCGCTCCCTCTCCGGACGCCCCGTACATACCTCCGACGAACCAGCCACGCTGCAAACCCCCACGATTCCATATAGCGCTGAAGACTCTCCTACCGCTCTTGATCCCACCTTTGTCGCTCCCTACGTCCCTTCAGCATACCAACAAACGTCCCAAGCCCGAATCTCGACCGGCATTGCGAATATAGGTTCTTCGACTGCCCGTCCCGCCCGACCCTCGAGTCAAGCGTCCTCTCAGGTCCTCGGACGACGCCAGCGCTCTCCTACTTCTGAGCTGCGAGCAGGGCTTGCTCCTGCGCGTGAAAACAGCGAGAGAGGCCCTGACGCCGTCGATATTATCCGTGAACCCCCTCCTAAACGACGACGAGGTGACACAATGATGGGCGAGAGCGAACTGCCTGACCCGCATAACGGTGCCCCTCTGGGATATTCCAACGGATCGTCTCAGCCTCAACGGTCAGCTACAGCAGGCGTCACAAATGGACATAAGGCTGGCGCCGCCGTCAACGGCAAGAGCAACCCCCAGCGCCTCTCAACATACTTTGGCCATGATCGACAAGAAGTAACCCGATTGCTTATTCAGGCCCTTTCGGACATGGGATACAAGGCTGCGGCAGAGAATGTGAGCCAGGAGAGCGGCTTCGAGCTAGAGAGTCCTACTGTCGCCGGCTTTAGGTCGGCCGTGCTGAGTGGTTCTTGGTCCATGGCTGAACAGTTGCTGTCTGGTGCGTCGTACGAGGCAGATGGACAAGGGAATGGGCTAGTCTTGGCGCCAGGTTCAGATCGAAATGGAATGAGGTTCTGGCTCCGACAACAAAAGTTTTTGGAACTGCTTGAGCAAAGGGATACAACACATGCCCTCATGGTGCTTCGCTCAGAACTCACCCCACTCTCTCATGACACCACGAAGCTTCACTTCCTCTCCAGTTTGCTAATGTGTCGATCTACTGAGGATCTCATGGCGAAGGCGGAGTGGGATGGTGCCAATGGAGAGTCTCGAAAACGATTATTATCGGACTTATCCAGTATGTTTACACACAATGCATGCACTGGACATTTACTAATATGATACAGAATGTATATCACCATCAGTCATGCTACCTGAAAACCGCCTTGCTGTTCTTCTCGAGCAGGTCAAGCAGAGCCAGATTGACACATGTCTCTATCACACAGAAGCACTCTCGCCGTCATTGTATTCTGACCATTTTTGCGATCGAAGAAACTTCCCCACTGAAGTGGCGGTTGAGCTTTCTGATCTAGGTGATGAGGTCTGGCAGGTCCAGTTTTCTCACGACGGGAGTAAGCTTGCTGCCTGTGGCAGTAAGGAACAGGTCATTTTGTGGGACACCAGGACCTTTTCCATCCTGCGACTATTAAGTGACCATGTGGGTGGTGTTGGGAATATCGCATTCAGCCCCGATGACTCGATGATCGTATGTTGCTCGCAGGATAAATATGCAAGACTGTGGGATGCTCATGTAAGTTATTCTCCCTGGAAGAGCCATTTTTACGATGCTAATCACTCCCATAGACTGGATCGCTTCTTAAGAAGCTGAAGCGTTTTGATGAGCCTGTGAGCAGCTGTGTTTGGGCCCAGGATAGCCGATCTTTCACAGTGGGAACCCTCGATCGCACTCATAGCCTTTGCACCTTTAATGTACATGATGAAGAGGTTTACGAGTGGGGGAAGAGGCATCGTGTCCAGGATCTCTGCGGTTCACCTGATGGCCGTTGGCTTGTTGCCGTTGACGATGTTCATACCATTCACGTCTATAACGCCATCACGAGGGAACTTGAGTTCGACATGGAACTTAAGGCCCGTCCTACGTCAGTCAGTATCAGCCAGGACTCCCATCACCTACTTGTCAACAAACGCGACGGCGAGGCTCAATTAATTGATCTCATCACCCGTAACTCTGTTCAAAAGTTCTTTGGTCACACCGGTGGCGACTTTCTCATTCGGAGCTCCTTTGGGGGCCCCAGCGAGAGCTTCGTGCTTAGCGGCAGTGAGGATGGGAACATCCTCATCTGGCATAAGAATACGGGTGCTGCTGTCGAACGTCTACATGGCCACCACCCTCGCTGCAACGCAGTATCATGGAATCCTACAGACCCCTTTATGCTGGCTTCCTGTGGTGACGATGGGCGTGTCAAGATGTGAGTTTTATTTCCCTCGCTTATTATCTTGCTTTGTTTCCATCACTTGTTCTGGGTAACTAACCTCTTAACTCACTATCTAGCTGGTCTAACAAAACACGAAGCTTCGAGATCCGATCCCGCTATCATAGAGGCTCGTCATCCAACGGATGGAGGATCTCAGAGGGCGAAGTCTAGAGTGTATCCCTAAGCGACCTTGTAATTTTTCTTCTTTTTTTGGAAATTCATCATCATCACGCAGAAACACGCCAACACCAACCACCACAAACTGGGGGCGTCGTCATGTTGGCAACTAGTTTATGACCAGGTTCCTTGCGGTGAACAAGGAAAGAGGCGAGAGTGGAGATTTGGCTTTTTTTATGCACTGTTTGAGAAACTAGAGATGGGGAAATGATACTACGACTGGGACGATCACAGCACTCTTGAAACAGGGTGCTGCTTGTATTGTTCCTTTGGCCTGCAACTCATGATAGCGTACGCTGATAATATCCCCCCTATCCTATTTTTATACAGAGGAAGGAATGTCAAGGTAACAACGCTGTTTCGTCATTTTTGCCTTTTGTCATATCTGGCGTTGGAGTAAACGGTGGGAGACAGGGTTCATAAGCCAAGAAGGATGGGCTACTTTTTGTGATTAGTTTTTTTTCTCCTTTTTTCATCACTTTACGCTTGTTTCCCAGCTGTAGGCTGGTATCATGCAGACAATTCCACTTTAACAGATGCATCTTACATACCCTGACCATGCTAATATAGCTAAGAAATCAAAGTTTGTGTTACCTCGGGAGGTTGGGTTTGTGATAGAAATGCAGGTGAAGCTAGGATGTCCATGCCGGCATCATATGGGACGAAATGAAAATGCACAACATGCGGGACCAACCGCTCGGCGGCCAAACACAAGTCCCCCCTTAGTTCCGATCTGCAAGCAGAATCGACCCGTGTTCGCTATGGGCGGCTCTGGATTGCGTTTGCAGTTGGAGCGCTGGGGATTCAAAACAAGGATGGACCTGGGGCAACGATGCCGAGGGGCAACGTGCTGTGGAGAGAACTACATCCGCAGAGCTTGTCCCGGCCAACGACGTCGACTGTGCCTTAGCGTTGCCAACCTCCTGCGCAAGGCGTGCGTTAGGAGGGCCGACTCGTCACATCGCGAGCCCGTCGCTGAGACCGAAGGCTGGGCACTGCGAAAAGGGACAGGATGGGGGAGCGGCGATGTGGTGCGAGTGGTGCGAGTGGTGGAGTGAGGGGTTACACACGGTCACCTGGTTGAGAGACACGGTAAATGACAGCGGTAGAGTAGGCGGCAACGGCAGCGGTGGTGGTGGTGGTGGTTGTTGTGTGGTAAGTCGGCCCACAGGAGAAGCCGTCGCCGGATCGGCTTGTGGCAGCTGTCATTGCGTTGACGTTTGCGCTGGCGGCGCGGGCTTGGGGGCGTTGGGGGCGCACCGCGTTACGTAGCGGCTTTTCATTCTCACTGGCCGAGGGGTTCTAGACCGGCATCACCAAGTGCCGGCCTGGTGCCAGAGCAGAAGGTGATTTGAGATAGAGTTGGCACGGGCATATTTCGGCGGACCAGCAAGGGCAGGTGGGTGATTAGTTATCCCTTTGTCAAAGAGGCGGTTTGGGAGCATACGTGACGTCGAGTCTTGCCCACTCCCCCCCCTCCCTTGACAAAGCCGACGGTGTCTCGGTGCGCGTTTGCCAGCATCACGGGAGAGAACGGTTTGTCGTTGGAGCGTTCCGTCCTAAGCGAAAGTCTGTTTGCCGGTACCTGCATGATCGAATGCGATGGCCAACGGGGGTGTCTGCTGGGGGGACAAGGGGAATGGATGCCCGGCGAGCGTTGAGAAAGAAGGCAAGCGATATAAACGTCAGCCTCGGTCGTAATGTATCAGAAACCAACCCTGGACGAACAAGGTAAGGCCCTCGAAGGCGAAGACGACGACGACTACTACTACTACTACACAAGCCAAGCCGCTTGGAGAGGCGGTCAGGCGCAGACAGGTGTCAAGGCAACAAGCGATGGGCACCAGGCTGGGGGACATCGGAGAATTCGACAATTCTGGGAGTACGGTCCAAGGACGTGCACCGAGGACACATGGCAGGGCTCGCTCGGTTCGAGATGACAATCGGCGATGGAACGGACCGCGGTGGCGATGACAACCAGGGCTGCTTGGATTCGTGGATCGAGCCAAGACATGGCCACCTGTTTCCGATAATCCCCCCGTTAAGGACAAGGAGGAGGAAAGCTTGGCTCGTTTGTCGGGGCTTGATTGAGCCGTCGTCCTTGTTTAATCTACTTCATCAATCAATTGCTGGGCTTGGGGAAAGAAAAAACAGACGCCCACTAATTAAACCAAGGCAACTTGTGCAAATGCGTGCGTCTTGTGCGGGAGCTATTCCGTGTGGCGGATCGCAATCGCTCTGCATAGGCTGGGGCGGGGCGTGGCTCGAGGCCAACTTGGATGGAGACGGCGACAATAAAGTGGCCTCATAACGGTGGCGATCGACGGTGGGCAGCGGGTTGTGAAGAGACGGTGCCATGCGAAGCAAGAATTATGTGGGCAGAAATGGGGCGCGTCATTCATGTCTCACTCAAAAGGGCCCTAATACCCTACAGCGTCAAAGCAAAAAGTGCACATCTTCTGACAAACATGGCAAAGGGCGCTCACTGATGGGCTTGAAATAGTTTAGAGGTTCCCGGCCCGTGTCGAGTTCTGGATCCTAGTGTTGGTGTGGGTTGTTTGGAGTTTTGCATGCAATGCGTTTGCTTTTTATTCTCCACCCGCGAGGCTCTTCACCAATGCCCGTGTGATGAGACAGGTGCTGAAATCACATTCCGCCCGTAGCCAAGGCAGTTGCTTGCAATGGGCACATGGCTCTGCAGGGAGCCTCATGAGCTAACGTCCTACCTGTCGATTGAGCCCATCTGCCGATTTCAGTTCACAGCTATCCATCCACGTCAATCACGCTGTGTAATTATTTAGAGTAATTATTAAAAGGGTGACGCTGGCATATCAATATCGACAAGCAGGACAAGGTCGTTTGGTAAGAGAGTTAAGTGACGTATTTCCCTCTTAATCATTTTGAGCATAAAATTTGCCCATCCTCTCTATGCTTTCAACTCCAGTCAGTTCGGAAATGATGGTGCTCGTTGGTGATCAGCGTTTAGGGTCGTCATGGCGGGGACACACCAACCAAGGGCGGCGATCGTTACGCAGGCAGCGGTCTCTTTGAAGGTTACAACTATGGGTAGGCTCTGTTGACTTTGGCTCAGCCCATCAAGGGGTGAAGTGAAGCCAGTCGCTTTTTGGAATTTGCGTAATAGAAAAGATCATCGTTTCATTAAACCAAGCCTGGATTTATACGAGGGTGAAAGCGAAGTTCGTGTTTAAATACGCATAGAGTAAGGCAGATTTTTTTTGTTAAAATTAAGCATCCTCAAGTCTGATCAATTTGACTTTGCTTGGCCATCTGTTTTGTTTAGTGCATTGGTTGATTATGTCGCCATCCTGGTGTTATACTTTCGCATTCTCGCGGATAGCAAGTCTTCTGAGTGGACCAGCGTCCCGTCTTTGCCCCGTGACTTTTGTAACTGTAGGGGTGGTCAGGTGAACCAGCCCGTTCAGGGTAGCGGTTGTGAGCCGATGGGTGACCCGGGGTATCCTAGAAGAACTTTGAAGGAGAATTGGAAGAAGTGTTGAAGAAGTCTCCCCAGGGTCGGGCAAGTGGCGCGCCACGAATGTGGATGTCCTGGCCACATGGGCTTTAGCGTCTGCAAAGACCTGTGGAGGATACCCCATGGACTTGCATACAGCCAATGTGGGATGGGTGCTCCTGGCTCCGGGAATCCGGGCCCGACAAGACGAGGGCAGCCAAGGGAAGGGGCCTTGAAACGATTGGCTTCAGGAACAAATGACAAAAGCTGTTGCGGACGGCGCCGCCACCTCGTCTGGGATTAGACGGGATGGCGAGGTGCGATAAGACAGGGAGGAGAGACCAGAAACAGGATGGCGAGGCGGATGATTACTTTTTCGTCTCATGTGCCATGTCTTGGGCTTGCCAGAGGTCAGTTTTGGGGTCGGGTTTCTGGGAGCCCAGTCGCGTGTAAGCACTTGAGTGGTTTTGATCCCGAGGCCGAAAAAGCAACCCAATGTAAGGTGTGGTTGGACGGGCCTTCAGGTTGTATAGTCGCGGGTACGGTTGTTTGGGAATGTGGTGCTTGTCAGATTTTTATTTCCGTGTTTTCAGATGGGGTGCGAGAGAACGCGGATGGAACCGTCTTCTCCTTCCTGGGCCCCCCTTTTTGTGCCGTGTTAACTGCATACACCGGACTCGACTGATGAGCTTGCTCAGTTTCTTCATGGCTTCTCCATCGGTGCTGCAACTCACTGGGGTTAAGGGACTTGAGGGATGAGCAAGGGCCTTCGCCGAGTTTGAGATATCCGTGCTCCAACGTCAGAGCCGTCAATCCACGACCCACTCGATGGGCTGCCAAGGGGAATAGACGACGACTGCCCCAGGGGGGAGAAGGTCTGGGTGCTGTTTGACCACTCAGCCCCCTGGTGAATCAGGCTTGTCGGAGCTGTTAGGCCAATTCCCAAACCGAGAGTGTGCCGCGCACTGGTACTCGGCCGGTCACTGACTGAGAGTTGGGACGAATACCCACCAGCAGACCAACGAGGTACGTAGTAGGAGCAACAAGCGATTAAAGATGCTCGGCTAGCACCAGCCACCGCCACAAACAAGACAAAACCGCACAAGAGCACAAACGAAAAAGGAGATCAAATTTGGGGATGGTGAGGAGGCGACAGCTGGTGGAGCAAGGGAGGAAGCCTCCAGCATGACTTAACCGAGCAGAGTACTTGAGACACTGGCAACGAACACGAGGGTGAGCCAGTCGGTAGAGAGCCTTGCTCTGAGTGGTACAATTGCCCGAACCCTGCTGAGGAAGAGCCGTGTTTGTTTCCTCTGTGGTGCGAACGGAGCTATTGAGAGGCGCAAGGCCAGGAACGGGAACAAGCAAGCTGCCACAGCGACGCTGGTCCCTGAGTCGTGTTTCCCTTGTCTGCAGATGGCCCCTGGCCACCCATTACCAAGAAAGTACTCACGGATCCAGGTACCTCGATGTCTCGCTCATACAACCCCTGCACTTTTTTTTTTTTTTTTTGTCCGTCTGGGATCGACAACGCCCCCAAGTGCCATGCCATGTAACCCTGCGCGGACAGCCGTGGCGAGCGTGCTACTAGTCGAGGTGTGGCCTGCTGCAAGCTGCAGCATGGGACGTGTAGTATCTGGGCAACGGCAACCAAGGAGAATGGGCAAACTAATGACGGATCATGCGCCGACTGAGTCCATGGGGCAAATACTGGAGATGCTGCTGGAGCGCCGCCGCACAACACACGCGCATACATAGAGAGACTGCAGCTGTACACCCTGCATGCTGCATTCTGCATGTTTACCAATATGTGCAATCCAAGCACAGACGATCCTGTGGGCGAAAGCTGATAGGCAAGATTGCGTGCTGCCTATCCATCCATCCATTCCTTTTGTGGTCTCGTTCTGTGTGAGGGGTTGGATGGGCATCTCGGTTACTGATCTCGCCCGGGTTGTCATGACATGTACATCCCTTCTGGAACACTGCACAGACTGCACCCTATTGTACATGTAACTAAGAGAGAGAGAGGGGGGGAGAGGAGAAGAGGAGGAGGGGGCAAATGAGGCGGCGTTGTCAAAGAACACGGAAAAAACAAGGGGCTGCAAACAATCCCGAGACTGCAGTAGCAACGAGGCATGTCAAAGACACAGCACTATGAATTCAATTCAGGTAATGGAGAGTTATCATGCCGGATGAGATAGCTGCGCACCTTGCTCAATCCGATCTAGTCCCATGTGGCCATCATCTCGTCTCCCCTGCACTTCTTGTTGGAGGTCTAATTTCGCCTCTCCATAGAAGGCTCTACCCCTGGCAGGCACATACCAGCGGGACAGGACAGAGAAGGGAAGGGGCACGGAAGAAGACAAAGTTGACCACCGCTACAGTACTTCGGTCCCCCGTTGGCACCAAGTACCTGCCTTAGCGCAGGCGTCCAGCACCTCCTTTGGCCTTTGGCCACAGCAGTGCCCGAATCCTACATGGAGCCAAGCCCGGCCTAAGCACTCACGCACAGAGCCCACCACACCCTCCATCCACCGCGCCATCAGCCTCAGCGCCCCTCTCGCACTCTCCAACTGGCACCGAATAAAGTAATTGCACTTACCCTTCCGCGCCCTTCGCTCCTTTCGCACGCCCCTCCCAGCGCCCCCATGCTCAGTGCCCCTCCAAGCCTCCGAAAATACAGCGGGCCCCCCTCCAAACCTCGTGCCAGCCCTGACCTGGCCCACTCCGCTGTAATGGCCAGTGGGCCATCCCCCCCAAATCCCCTCGGCTTCCCGCATCATCCGCATCCGCGACTACGTCCGCATCCGTTCCATCTTCACTCCCAGTGAACAATCATATTCACCACCATTCCCTCCTGTTTTCGCTTTCTGAGACATCTTCGACTGGACCGGGTCCACCGACACCTCCCGACTCGCACTGGTGTCGCCTATGGACCTGCATTCCCGCCCTCTGTCTCCCAACCTTCGATCTCACCTGTGCCCGCACTTGCACATGCGTATACATCCCACGACTCGTCGCCGTCTTCTTCGTCAGCCGCCCTTTCAACACTGGACCAAACCCGCCTCTACGTAACCAGCTTCTCTTGTGCTTCCACTCTTCAATTCCCGTCTAGGGCCTTTTTTTCCTTCTCCCCTTCTCTTCTCCTGTCCCGGTACACTCTCGCACGCTCATACCGGGGATCTTACATGATGCGACCCTGATCGCCACTGCATTTGTGTCTCTTTCTTTTCGTCTCTCCCTTTCTTCTCCCTCCTGCCCTGGTCAGCAAAACCTGGTGAATCCACCGACAATGGAGAACTTCGAAGGGATGCTCATGGTCCCTCCTGACCGAGGCCAGATTCTCGGCAGAGCTGTCTGGAAGGTACACTACTCCATGTCCCATTTACAAGTTGGCTTGGGTATCGAAATTGCTTGGTATTAACGTGAGATATCCACAGTTGCGATTCGTAATCGTCGGAAGACGCAACGCCCCTACGTCTCAACAGGGCTACTCCAACCCTAGCTATTCTCAATTAGTTACGAGCAGTCGGAATAATAGTATAGTTCCTAAGGGACTTGCAAAGGCACCCATTGACGAGCCTTGCTTGACTATCTACAAGAACAAAGTATGTCTAAACATAGCGCACCCCTTGTCACGCATTGCTTCTGCCGACGTTGGCTAACAGCACTGGTTTTTAGGACGATGCCGAGCCTTGCCAACAATGGACCATCAACTCCATTTCAGATTGTCAGGTTCAAATGGTCGCACACCGCAAACAAGGGCCTGTTTTGCCGACCCTCGTTGTCACCATCTCGGATAAAGAGCGAAAACGACGATCCAGTCGCGCTGCCGGTCTTATTTCCAGCAAAGATGCTAGCAGCACCACCCTCTGGTTTCGTACGCCACAGGACGATCACCACCCTAGTTTACATGATTGGGCTCGCGCCATCATGTCAAGGAAATCACCAATGAGCCCCGAGAGCCCGGTCGCCCTCCAATTTAGCAACCCGTTTTCACCGCGATCTGGCGATTCGTCTGACTATTTTTCACGGCCAACAAGCGACAACCAATCTGGCCGGTCTGATGGTCGTGGTCTTCAACATAAGAATTCAATAACCACACAGTCCACCACTGGTACAAGGGAAAGACCGCATACTTTCAGTTCCGAGTCACCTAGTTTACGATCAAAGAGAAGTGACGTTTCTTCACCTTCAAGCTTCAACCACCCCATCCAAACGTTGGCCTATCCAGTGCCCGGCCAGCACTATACCACCGTGCTTCCCACTGACCTTCCATCGCCAGTCAGTACTACAGGAGAGTACCAAGGGGAGTTTATCGAAGGATGGACGTCTGCCCAAGGTCGATCTTCCACCATGAGCTCACCTATTCGTGGACGAGATAGCGTGAGCTCACAAACCCCTCAGCCGTCGATTGCCGCTACTGATTCAAGTTCTCCTCCTGGTCCCCGCGAAACTATCCTGGACAGGGCCTTCCAAATGGGATGTATACCCGGATCTGGACCTGACATTACCGGAGATGCGCACTTGGGTTCCCTGGCGCGATTTGAGGCTCTGATGCGAGATGCTGATGAAAAGCGGAAGGAGAGGGAAGCCGCTGAACGAGCAGAACAGGCAGCCATGCGTAGTGCGTTTGAGGCATCTGACAGCTCATCCGAGCAGGACGAGGATTCTGATGACTCCGACGAGGATGCATATGGACATGCTCCTGAACGACGTGGCCCTGCGTTGATCCCACCAACAACACAGCGTGCCTTGCAGTTCATTGCTGGTCGACATGAACCTGGTCACTCCCAAAAGCCCATCTCCAGGATGTCAGTTGCCAGCGTACAAACGGAATCAATCTTCCCGGTAGACCAGGGACCTCTGCGCCCGCATACAGCTCATGCCAAGAGCCGACCTCAAGCGAGCCAGAGGACCCATAGTACACCCCAATTTGCAGCGGCTATGGCAAATTTGGAAATATCATCCAACAAACCCACCGATGAGATCCTTGCTAGATCCAATACAGATAAGCGACTGTCCACTTCCAGCGCCAAAAGGTTGAGTTTCACCGAGTTTACCAAACGACTCTCCAGCACCAGCAGCTTACTGCTTGTCCAGACGAACGCTAGTGGGGGGAGTTCCCGGGGAAGCACTGAGATCGACGTCCAGCCCTCATCAGTACCCCGTGGGACGCTGAACCCAAGAGCCACAGGACCCCCACCTCGAGACCGAGAACGAGACGAATCTGACCGACGATGCGGATGGCGCAACAGCGTCGGTGTTGTTGGCACCGAGGGTGGCTTCCTCTAAACGAATTTATGGGTAACTTCCAATGAAGACATGGCGCCTTTTTTCTTTTTGAGTTGAACCTGGACACGATTTAATCACACGACCTGCGACAAGCGACTTTGTTTTTGTATTTTTGATCGTTTGGTTTTTTTGTTTTTAATCCTTCTTTTTTTACTTTTCTTTTCTTTTTGGTCAACTGCATCGATATGGGACAAAGATACCGGTACATGGGCGGCTTTGAATGTTTCATACGACTTATTATTTGATACCATATGATGTTCTACCATCATGAAGCTTATGATGAAGCAGACGAGAGGGGCTTTGCTGGACGAACAGCTCTTGGCGTTTTTCTTGATTTTGGTTTGATCTTCATCGCTCCGCAATGTGGTTTGGACATGGCCATCTTGGACATTGACGATTTTTTGAGAGTCAGTGGACGAGAGTTTGTTAGATTGGCTGAAGCGGGAGAACGTATCGCGCTTGAATCTAATGGACTCTGGACCTATTGTATGCCAATTACGAGTGATGGTAGATTTGCGATCCCTGCTTAGTTTCGTGAAGAAGGCGATAGATGCAGATCAGTTTTTGGAGGACTTGTCCTAGCTACAACGAAGACGAGCGTGCCCATTACTAGAAATATCAAGCCAATTGATTGACAATGCCCATTTAAGCAATTCGTTATCGTGCAATATCCTCCTAGGAAGGTTGTACCTCTCCTACCTTTCCCCGCTATATCCTGGCTGCCTGGTGACTAAATGAACCCGTGAGATAGACACTAGCCTAATTGTATACCTCTTAGCTAATAGATGATTGGGGTTGTGGAGCCTACAAAATGCAATCTGTCTACAAGAGGATAGAGGATAATAAAGGATATATGTGTTAGGATTTACTAATTTTGGCAAGGGAAGTTATCTTAAGTATAACTATTAAATTCTTTATGAGGGTATGAATATGATGCTGTAGAGAGCGAGAAGTTAGTTGTTTCTTGGTCGGGCAAATTATAACCAAATAAAGTCACATCTACCACCTCTGTGACTTGAAACTCCTGGTTAAGTCTGCTATTTCGGTTTTATTTTTGAACCAGACCTAAATTATTCATCTATTCTCTTTATCCACCAAGTTGAATTAAGAGTAGTTGAATTTTACGGTGTGTACAGGAACAATTTTACAGGGGGTGCATTGTATGTGAAAGTTTTTAGGCGTCACTTTCAAGTTCAATTAAATATGTATGTATGTCCTGAATCAAGGTTCCTCTACTTGATTTCTTTCTTCCCTTTGAATTTCCTTCCTCGACTTTCGTACATGTCTTTTTTTACCCTTATTCGCTCATCAACATCAAGGCGTTATCATCTTCCTAGACTCCTGGTCTACCAATGCAAAGTAACCACGATTCGACCCGCCCAACAAAACCAAGGGAGACCATGAACGCTCGGTTTGAGAGCCTGACCACGTTCTTCCACAGCCTCATTTTTCTAACTTGGGAGGCATGATCGATCATCGGATGTACTTCGCGATGGCTTCCTGCTCCTCGGGACCCAGGCGCTGGCCGATAAAGCCCTCAATAGCTCCACCATGTCGTTGGTTTGCACCGATCATGTATTCCTTGACCCACTTGGTAACATCAAGAACATCGGGGAAATCGTCCCTGGCAAGGCCCTTGCAGGTGTTGAGGGCAGTGAAAGACATACCAAATCCAATGTCGTCAACATCAGCCTCAGCGACAATCTCGTCACCACTACCAGCAGCCACGACTGGTGGGTTGGCCAGCAAAGAAAGCAGGATTCGGCAGCTATTGGCCCAGCCCTTCAAAAACTTCTGACCAAATGCTTGGGAGTCGCACAAAGTCTTTGTAAGAGAGATGACAGCGACTTTGCGGTCAACAGGACGAGCGAGTTTCTCCGTTTCAGCGAGAACAAACGCAGGGTACACCTTGGTGAAGACACCTTCCTCAACCTGATCGGATTGCTTGATGAAGTAATCGGCACCATATCCAGTCTCCAGTCTTGCGGATACAAGATGGTAAAATCTAACGAATCGCAGCTTGAATGAATCCGCAGGGTTTCCTTGCAACTTGGTGTAAAGCAGGCGAAGGACGGTACCAAAGTATTGCTCCAATACCGAGCTAAAAGATTTGTTAGACGAAGGTTTAATGCGGGAAGGCATGGGAAAATCTTACGGTTCAAATGACTTCACAATAGAATCGAGGAGGTCAAAAGCGAGCACCTCAGACTTCTTGCCACTGAGCAACTTCTGGAAAATACCAAGTACAGGCTCAATTTGGTTGTCTGCGATGATGGCTTGAGTCGCTCGGGGCACAACAGCTGAAAGCAATCGAGTGCAAGCGGGGACGTTGCCTCGTGTGTCCCATAGGGGAGGGTTGAGCAGTGGTCCCAAAAGAGCTTTGTAATTGTCCGAGATGGTGTCGGCTGGACTAGATTCAAGGAGCTGAGCAAGAATCTGGAACACATACTGCATGAATTCTGGAACAGGTTAGCGGGAACGATTGAAAGTAATACATTGGAGGTCATACCCGTGACATCCTCAACCAGGATCTGATGGAAAGAAGCCCACAATTTATCGTTGAAAAGGGCAGCATTGGAAGGAGCACAGTATCTAACAAGTGCGCCAATAGCCTCGAAATGATAGTAGTAGAAGCGAGGATTGCTCGGGTTCTGCTTCATAACGTTGGTGATAAGGATGAGGTGTGTAAGGACGTTCTCCAGGATAGGTACGGCTCCATCCTTGATGACAATGAGGATTCTCATGACACAACGCATCAAAAACTCGTTCTCCTGAAGTTTAGCAGAGCTGCTATCCTTCTCAATGAGCTTGAAGAGGTGACCAAGGAGATCCTTAGCAAAAGGCTCAATGTCGGCTCGGGGGAAAACGGGGATGCCCGCATCATCAGTGAGGAACAAGACACGCTCCACGGCAATGGCAGCATACGTATAAACAACGTAGTTTTCGGAGTTTAGGTTCTGGATCAGGGGGCCCAGCACCTGCTTCCACTGTTCCTTTGACAACTGGCTGCGGAAGGTGTAGAGGTACTTGATGGCATCAACCTTGGAGATAGGCTCCACACCCTGGTTAATGAGATCTTGGGCGATGTGCTGCTCAAAGAATTGGACGACATTGACGAGAGGGTTAACTGTCTTGACACCTTGAGCGGCGGTAACAGCACCCTTGGCGGCAATGGAGATGAAGAGGTAGATGGCAGTATCCTTGGCCTTCCAATCCGACTTTCCTTGGGAAAGGTAGTGATTGATGTATTTGGAGACAACCGTAGTGACGGGGGCCTCGAATTTTTCCTGAAGTTTGCGGAGAAAGTCGGTGGCGGATCGACGTCTGGAGTCAGTATCGGAGCCTTCCAGGTCTCGTCGGATGAATTCGATGGGCTCGTCCTCGAACAATTCTAAATCAGATTCACGAAGTGCTACATTTGGCAGGATGACCTTTTCCACAATTTGAGTGAGCACATCCTCGTTGTTGAAAATGGCAGAATGTTCCCTGGTCGAGGCAATGGCCGTGAGGAAGTGCAAGGCCTTGCTGACAAGGACGTCAAACTTGGTCTCAGTGCCGGTTGACGACAAAAGACTCCAGGCCTTCTGGATAAAAGGCTGGCAGTACTTAGAAAAGTCCTCGTCAAACTTGACTACGTAAAGCTCCAGGAGCTCACAGATATCGGCCTTGACGGTGTCTACTATGCTCGTCTCGGTCTCGTCGTCGGTCTCCAATAGAGGGTTGGCATATTCGAGATACTTGTGAAGGAGTTCGGAGATGCTGGCAAGATTCTCGTCGAAAATAGGAGGCAAGTCGTGACAGGACATGTCGTACATAATCTTGATCTGGAGATCCAAAGTCTCGAACCACCCTTTGAGAGCTTCCTTGTTGCTCGGGTTCTCAGAGAGCTTGGTGATTTCTCTATCGGTTGTCTATACATCATCTTGTCAATTTTGGTAATGTGTTGATCGGGACTAAGGAAACCTACCACCAGCAAATTAACAAAGTGGCTTCCAAATGTCTCGATGACGTGGTTGATCTCCATGTAGAGCTCGTCGGTGCGGAACAATGGTCGCCATCGTACGAAGATGGAATGTGCAACTTCGAGAACACCGACATTGATCTTTGGGTCGGTGGTAGAGAACCGGGTGACGAGTTGCTGAAGGTGTTAGTAGCGTATATCTATGGGAAACATAGAAACATACATTTGTAAGAGTTTCCCACCGTCTCCAGAAATCCGAGTCGGCAATAACGCTGATGGCATCGCCGAGCTGGGCCTGGATGTTTGGAGGGGACTGGATCATCAAGCCGATGAGAAGCTCTTTGATGGTTGTGACCTCGCCCTCAGGCAGTTTGTAGTTACCTTCTTCGTCCTACGCAAAGGTGTGAGCTTCAATATTGCATCGGCGATCGGTTGATCGATGAGTGAGGGGCGAGATGGAGCAAGAGCAAGATTTTGCGAGGGCTACGCACCACATAGTTGGTTCGGATGAAGTTTTTGAAAGCCAAAGCAGCAGCGAGTCTGGTCTTGGCAGGAAGCGAGTCGGAGCTGACGATGTTGAGCAGGCTCAGAGAGTATTGTGGCTTGGTGGCCTCGATTTTGAGAGCGGACTCGGCTGTTTAGATGGGTTTGTTTATTAGCGAGACGATCGCGGGGCAACGACAGGGCAGCAAAGGAAGAGGAAACTGGGTACCTTTGCGATGTTCAGAAGGATCCAGTGTTGCATTGAGCAACGCGGAAATGTGACCAATATCAGCGGTCATGGTGAAGATTGTACGAGGAGAAGGGGGGAGAGGAGGAGTTGGAAGGTGAAGGAGGGAAAGAGTGAGAGGCGGCGGTGGAGGCCAGAGTTGGCGGAAGGTTGGATGCGGTAAGCTGTTGAGGTCGACTCCAGAAAGCTCGGTCGCTTAGGCAAACAAGGAGAAATAAACAAATGAAAGCTTTTTTTTTTTTAAACAGGCGCGCGCACGCTGGAACCACTGCTGAGAACCACTACTGAGGAGCGGTCTCCTACACCACCGTCTGCTAGGCCACCTCTGGTAGGTCCCCAGGCGCGCGGTAGCGGAGGTGGGCACCTGAATGCACAGGGCAGGTGGGGGCCACTTCCTTGAGATGGCAAGCTGAGGAGGGTCTTGCGCACGGTACAATCCCTGAAAGATTGCCCCCGTCTACTTTTCTCCATCATTTTTGAGCTACCGAGTAAATAAATAAGTAAATATTGTATAGATAAATGGAATAGGTGGACTCCCCCTTTGTTTGGATATTTTTCCCCCGGTTTTTTTCCCCGGCTAGCAGGCTGATATTTGGAGTAGTTCAATTCTATGGTGTCCAACAATCTTTCAAGGGGTGCAATGTAATCATGGAACATGGGCCCATCCCAATTTGACCACGCTACCAGAGGCTGGATGTAATTGCAATGCTTGATAGTAAGCCGAATGTATCATTCAGTCGAAATCTGGCTGGATTTCATCATCGCGGTGCCGTCACAGCTTCTCGCGAAAGACTTTATTTTACAATCATCGTTTGGTGACCGACAATAGACCTCCAAGAAACCATGACCACGTACATACAGCTTTTGATGTCAGAGTTCCCTCCGTCCAAATTAATACTTCGGCACCCCCAATCATGATTCTTGTGGGCAGAATCGGCCGAGGAATTTGGCTTGAGATATGTCAGCTGTGAGATGTCTTGGTCCAAAACAACCTACCTCCCGGCCGCCTTATGTCCTTTCACTGCTTGTTGGCCGATTTTGTACTACACATGTACCGTGACAGCGACTCGCAACCACAACACGTTTGCCTGTTTCCGAAGGTCGGTGTGTGAGAATCAATCCATCATAACAACTAGAGCTCTCTAGCACCCCTTTGCATAGAACCCAGGTCGCATCCTAAATGTGCACAATACACTGATTGATGCTCATTATACTATCCCCTGTTTTGTCTAGTGCATCAAGAATGACCTCGCTTTGCCGATGCCCCGTCATCCACAATACTGCAGGTACGCAGCAGCTGGCCAGTCCAGCATGCTGTTGACACCCGGCTTGATTGGCTCGCCAGTCTTGGACGGCAAGGCAAGGCACGCTGCCGGCTGCCCTGTACCTACATCCCCAGCTCGTCCAGGACTGGACAGCCAAAGCTGTCAGCAGTAGGTACTGTACATGGATAGCTGCCCTTTTGCATCTGGTGGGATCCCCTCCATGGGTTGCTTGGACTCTGGCCCTTAAAACCAGCCACAGGGTCGGAACAGCGACGCACTATCGGCTCTCGATTGGTGGGGCCCTTGGGTCTGAACTGTCGGGTGAGTTGGTGTGTTGCAAAAGAGGAAAGGTACCTCAGCCGAGGTGGCAGGTGCCCAAGCGGGCCAAGTACCGCGCCCATGTACTTTTCACTAAGTACCTCGCCTGATCGACAGGCCCTGCAGCTACCTCCTCCCGCCGCCTTCGTCTTGGTCAGAGTCTGGCGCTCCCCTTCAATTTTCAACCAACATCCCGCTTCCATCACGACTTCAAATCTTTCACCAACGACGACTCTTTGTCCGACACCTTTATCCGATGACCGACCGACATTTTCGCTAGCCCAGCTGCTTCACAGCTCCTGCCCTACCTCTCCGACCCGCCTCTACTTCCGCTTGGAGCTCGCCAACTACTTTCTTGTCCCCACCATCGTACCCTCTGCTGTCCGTCCGCCCGCCATTCATACCCACCACTGTCGCCAACTCCAACATCTTGTCTTTTTGAGACCAACGACTTTCCGCCTGCTTCCTAGCGTCTTTATGACCACTGTTGGAACCGCTGCCTTCATTTGACATTTGACCCCTTCAACGGACACCTTTTCAGCTTCCGTAGCACATGTTTCGCCGGTGAGACTTGCCTGCGCAGCCCACTTGACTTACTCCTGCATCCCATACCCGAGACGCTACGACGTCCGTCGCACTCACCGCACGAGAATACCGGAGGCTCTATATCCGAATGCCCTCGTCTCGATCCTTTACACCTTGCCTCTCGATACGCAACACCTGTTTCTGATATCCCATCGGCTACCGTTTCCCTCCCCTCGTCCATATCGCTTTGCTTGCACTTTTGTTTCTCATCGATCGAGCTACCCTACCGATGACGGCGTAATTTGCCCAAGGACATCAGGTTCTCTGCTAACATGCTACGTCGTCTAGCCTCTCTTAGCAATCAAGACCTTGGGTCCCCACAAGAGCACATGTCCCCACTGCCAGGAGATGTTCCGTCATCGCCAGAATCATCCCGCACGGGAGGCTTCGCTAATGTCCTACGGGGCTTGACAAGCTCCAAGGCCAAGTCGTCACCTTCGATTGCCTCCCCATCTTCCACCACGGCGCTGCCGACAGCCGAGTTCGTTCATGCCCCTTCAGCAAGCTCGGTCCAGAGGCTTTCGTCAAATCATCTGGAATCGTTCGAACTTCTTCGAAATGGATCTCTTCCTGAGCGAATCAGCGCCGCCAATGTTCTGAGATTTTCAATCTCCGAATATCCTCTCAACCCTGTCTTGGATATATGGTACGCTGCCAAGGATCTCATTGAGCCCACCAAACCTCCAGCTGCTCGTACGGCTGGTTGGGAGCTGCTTACCGAATGCGTCAAGCATGATGCCTCCACCGACCTCGAGCGCCAAGAATATTTTATGACCTTGTCTGCCCCCTCAAATCCGGAAGATTTTCACCTACAACTCGCTGCTCTAGTTGACCTCACTCATCATGGTCGAGTTTTGACCGGATTTGACTATCAACTCCTTCCTTTATTAACCCGATGGCTCCGGGAGACTTACAATACGGTACGGCTGGCCCCACGACGAGCTGGCAAAGGCAACAGGGGCCCTTCGAGAAACCGGGCAGCCCTCCATGGCGGCGAAAAAAATCTCGCGCAGCTTTTTTCTTTCCTAGTCGATGTGACCAAATTCAGCTTCAATAACGCCGATGAGACCGCCGTGAATGCATTGATTGACAAACTTCTGGCAATTTGCGTGAGCACCAATGTGGAGGATGATCTGAGATCCAGCATCGCCGTTCTTGATGCGATCGTGACTTTTGGGTCGATTCCAGACGGGAAGCTAAAGGGGTGCGTTCAGGTTCTGGGCATCATTTATAATCAAGTTGATAAACTCCACAAGGAAGCATGGCACACTCTTTCCAATCTTTGCAGATCCCATAATGGACCCGCTACAGTTCGCATTTTACTCGATATCTTGCGGAACGCTCCGAACGATGGTACGAAAGAGACCGATATCAACCGAGAAATTCGCGGTGCCCTTGCTGCTTTGCAAAAACTGCTATCAAAGACTCCAGAGCAAGGCTACCCGCCTGTTCCTTATGCTTTGCTTGCTGATGGGTTATCCACTGTCGTCAAGACAACTGCATCTATTCGAACTTGTGGCGTTGTTCTCCAATTGATCAATGATCTTTTCGACGATGGTGAAGGCAACATACACCGCCTAATCATTGATGAAGATTGGTCGATGATTTTAGATACAGCCTCGGAGTGCTCCAAGAAAATATCTCGTGAGCAACAGGAGGTGGACAAAATGCGGGTTCAATCCAAGGAGGCGGCCGCTGAAGTCGTGAACCGTGAGCTTATTACTCTTATTACGCGACTTGACGCCCTTGTAAATCAGAAAACCGGGGATTTCGTACCACGGCAGACCGTGGTAAAATTCTTGACAGAAGTCCATCATCTACTTCCGGATGAGACCGTGTCTGCTGTACTTGATTATTTTCAACAGTTCAGGTGCTGTTCACCATCCGATTTGCACTGGGAAGACAACCTGGCTTTGGTTCTCGAAGGGTTCTTTGGCAATCGCGACCGATCATCTCATATTCGACTCCGAGCCTTGGAAACTATCATGGATGCTTATGAGATTGTTGACCTCGTTGGTGACGACCCTGAACAAAGTTTCATTCCTCACTTGGCCAAAAGTGTGTTGCAAGATGTCGCTGAGGAAACTGACGTACCAGTTCTGGAGGCTATCATGGCGTTGATGATTTCTGTGGTAGCATCGTGTGAAATGGAACTTTTCGACTACATCATCGACGCATTGAGGTGTATTGTTGTGAGCGATCGACTGAAATCACCTATCACTTCACCAGCCTCGCCAAATCTTTTCGCCTCGGCGTCATCCGACCAGGCCAACTCTCCACCAGGACAGTCACCCTCGAATGTGGTCGCTAAGGGTTATGTCAAAATGTTTGTGCAAACTATGGAGTTTCATAGTGCAAAGAGCATCCGCCTTTTCAATGCCCTGGTCAATATCGCGAAATCCAACCACTGCGAAGTAGACGCTCGGTTAACTGTCATGAAATTATTATTTCGGCTGCGAGGAGATTGGGCCAATCGAATATTCGTCACAAAGGTTCTAGAGACGAACTTTCTCGCTGCATCTATATGCCGCACAGAGGAATCTTTAGCTAGGAGACAAGCCGAAGAAGCTGCCCAGGCACTTAGGTTATCAAGGAGTGAGCATGGTGGCACATCCCGATCATCACGAGGAATCTCCTTCGGACAAAGCCAAGCGCATGACAGGGGTATTCCGATTCGGTCTGCAAGTGGTTCCGGTTTCAGAATTCCCACCGGACGATACCATCAGCTGTGGAGCCTGCCAGACCCAGATGCCTTACCTGACGAAGTTACTGGAGCAGTTAGTCCAGTCTTGGTCTCGCATGTTTCAAAATCCAACGAGAGTGTGACCGAAACTGATATCAATGATGGCCTCGATGACATGAATGGATCCGAGGAGGTCAAAAACATGGTTGACGAAGAAGCTGGTGGTGATGCTGGCCCCGTGGCATTAAATGTGTCTGCTTGGCTTGAGGCCGTTCTGAGCCTCCTCCATGGGTGTAATTGGGAGGTGTACAGCTTCATCCTGGTACATTTACCATCCCAGTTGAGTAACCATGCTCTGTTCAGAGATTCCATCCCACAGATCCAAGAACTACGGCGGCTTATATGCGAACATATTCGGACAAACAACTTCCAAGAGCCGCCCAATACCTCAGGTCTACGACGTGCTGATGTGGCTATTTGTCTCTTTCACAGCTTAACGATGATTCTCAGTTATCATGTTTACTTCCAGAAAGGAGAAGAAGATGAGATTGTCAAAACTTTTGTTCACGGCATCACCACTTGGGAACGCAGTGCCAAGTGTTGCATTCATGCCTTGTCAATTTGTTGCCATGAGCTCCCGCTTTCTACCAGCAAATCCCTGGTTCAGCTGTTAACTAAAATGTCTACCATCATCACCCAGCCTCACGTTTCGGTGCATATTCTTGAATTTCTTGCGACTTTGAGCCGACAGCATAATGTGTACGTCAATTTCAGAGAAGAGGAGTACAAAATTGTGTTTGGCATTTGCATCCGGTATCTACAATCTGTTAGAGACAAGCAAGAGTCTTCTCGGAACAGTCAAATGAGCGAACCATCTACTCCCGCTGCGTTCTTTCCGCATGTTACTGACGTAACGCACCCCGGAACGATGGATGACCTGCCACAATACGTCTACGCTCTGGCGTACCATGTTATTCTTTTCTGGTTTTTGGCTCTGAAACTCCCTGACCGAGCGAGCTTGGTCGGGTGGATCATACGCAATTTGTTCAACGATGGGGATGAAGGCCAGGCAGACAATGAGCAAGCCCTCACATCTGTCGATTTTATGCAACGAGTTACATATGCCGACGCCAATGAGTCTTCCGAAGATCCCCACTTCACAGAGGCCCGCTTTGGGGAGATCGTGACGAAACGATGGATCGTCGGTCACAGTATTGTGACAGTAATGCAAGCCATAAATACTGGCTGGGCGCAAATAATCAAACGACAACCATCGGGAACATCGGTTTATACGATTCGGGAAGCACTGAGCCCACGTCCACCACATCAAGCTCAAAACTATGTTGATATTACAAGAGAAGGCCAGGCTTCGACCAATACGATTCTGCCAAGCCATTTACTAGTTCGACTACTCTCCTCATTTCCGCAAGCCGCGGAACCCGCACGCCCAATCCCTTTGCCCGATGAAGAGGCAGTCGAAAGATCTATTCGAGTCTTTGATCGTAGCTCTACAGTTGATGGCCATAAAGTCGGTGTCATTTATATTGGAGAGGGCCAGACAGATGAAGTTGAAATCCTTGCCAACGTATCTGGTAGCAGCGATTATGTCACATTTCTCAACAACCTAGGAACTCTTACGAAACTGAAAGGAGCTACATTTAATACACATGGGTTGGATCGAGAGTTTGATTCGGATGGGCAATACACATTCTGTTGGCGAGATAGGGTTACCGAGGTTGTGTTCCATGTTACCACACAAATGCCCACGAACCTTGATCACGATCCGAGATGCACTCTCAAGAAGCGCCACATCGGAAATGACTTTGTCAACATCGTATTCAACGATTCAGGTTTACCCTTCAAATTTGACACGTTTCCAGGCGACTTTAACTTTGTTTATATTGTCATTACGCCAGCATCTCGAGCTTCATTTATTGCAACACGGGATTCGCCTTTGGGGGGTGGGCAGCCGTTTTACCGGGTTCAGGTGATGAGCAAGCCTGGATTCCCAGAGATCTCACCAGCCTCGGAGACCAAGATGGTTTCGCTGAAGGCGCTCCCAAGCTTGATACGCTTAATCGCACTGAACGCGTCTGTTTTCTCTCACGTTTGGTCCAACCGCGAGGGTGGCGAACATGTTAGTTCCTGGCGAAGCCGACTAAGGGCCATCAAGCAGCTGCGGGAGAGATACACGCCCAAGCCGGGACAGCTAACACCTTCGGCATCTCAGGCCTCATCTCTAGGAGGCCTAGCTCAACAACAAGCAGTGGATTCATCTAGGCCAAGCAGCACCATGCGGGACAGCTTCCCCAGCAGTCTCCGCCGGTCAAGTGTGGCTACCTTTTTTACAAGCACTAGCGAGCAGACGTCTCATAGGTCCTCGACTATTTCTACTTCAACTACGACGAATGACACGGAAATCGGAACTGCGCCAGGGTTGGACTCGATGGTTGAGTCGGTGGATTTCTCACGATGGGCATAAGAAAAAACCATGTTGCTGCAGATTGAGATTTTAAAAGCAAGGAGACAGGTGGAGAATATGGCTGTTTGTATAATGAAAGTGATATGCTACGATAATGTTGGGAGGCGTCTATATGGGACCAACGGATACAAAAAGTTTATGTTTGGAGGCTGGTTTTTTTTTTTTTCATTTATGTTTGCTTTCATCCCTCATCATCAGACTTTCGTCATTTAGCGCCCCTCAATGCCTTAAGTTCTTAGGGCTCTGTTTTTTCTTCTTTGCTTTGGAATACCCTTGATGCCCTGATGTTTGCACATGAGTCCCCTATCCTTTTTCTCTTTCGATACGCTTACAGTGTAAGCTGGTTTGACAGTACATTGAAACCCGGCCTGCATTCCCCGACGCAAACCCATATTGCCCTACTTCTACATTTGGAAATATCGGTCTTTGTCGTCATGTTCTCTCCGTTGCTTTGATCGGGGGCGGGGGGGTTCTCCCTTTCTTTTTGCTTCCGTGTCTCGCCCATCATACACCAAGCCATGTTCCCATTGTTAGGCAAGTGAGAGACAAGTAGCTTGTACGTTGTACTTCGTACGTGGATGACATAAGACCTGTCATATTGAGACGTTGTCTCGTTACTTTGCTTTTTCATGCAACGTCGACCCCAGCTCTTGGCAAAAGGCGGACTGCCACGCAACATGACGGGTCACCTAATCGTACCGGTACTTTTGCCCCGTCGCAAGCCCAATTCACAGCGTTGGACGGCTAAATAAAAAGCAATCTTTAAAAACTCGTTTTCTTATGCCCTCCTACTTTTGATGTGTGATTGCCACAGTCTCATGCGGGTTAACCCCCCCCCCCCTGCAGTCATCTCAGCCGCCTGATATACATGTGTGTGTGCTGATTCTGAGTTTGATCGACGGCAGAGGTGGTGGGCTGGACAGGGCCTCGCTGACCGCGTATGCCCATACCGAAGTTCATGATTTGCCTCGCTCTGTGTTACACAGGTTGGATACGACGCGCGCGCGGGGGGTCGTGTAGCCGTCATCGATGCCGTTATCTGACAGCCGGGATTCCCCGTTATCATCGAGTCCGCAGCCTGTCCTGTCAACCCGCAGGATTGTCACCGTCTCGGGGCAACCGGTGTAACAAAACCTGAGGCTTGGTTCAAGGGTGGCACCTGTTCAATGCTCGAGGTTGGGCAAATTGGCGGGCTGACAACCTTGGATGTGTTTGCTTCTGCGCAAGGCTAGCTGATCAACCATGTCTCACCCAGGCTGCAAACAAGATATCCAGTAAGGCACCGTAAACGCGCCATGGCTGCAGCATGCTGATTCTGGCCATTGTGGCCCGGCCTGTAGGCTTGGGGCTCCTGGCATGTCTCGGAAGCTTCGGTTTAACAGCAGCCACGCTGCTTATGGTTTGCCTGATCTATCTGCTTGCTGATGTTGGGAACCCTAGGCTAAAGTTGACCAGCTCTCTTGGTTGGAGCTGGTCAGAGTCACTGCAATGCGCCACAGTTCAGTTCCCCTAAATCAACCTACTTGTTTGCTGAACAGGGATATGCTTAAGTTCATTACAGCTGAGACTTCGCTTTGCCCGAAATGGAGGTTGACATGGAGGACGTTTTTTTTTTTTTTTTTTGCTCGGCCGTGTCTCACATGAAGTTTGCTCATGTACATTGCAATTACGACGCGTGTGGTTGAGGGGGCATGATGGCGGCTTGATGTGCGTGTAAGTGCAAGCCAATTGTCTGGAAAGGGCAGGTCGAGTGGCATTGGCACACTCATGTGCGTGTGGCAGGCTGACTTGAACCAAAAGCGCGTATGTCACACAGCTACGTGCTAATTGCCCATCGGTTGAGAGCGATTTATTATCACGGTCGCTTGGTTAAAAAAGAGATTGTCAACCCTGTATTGGGTTATGTTAGTGCCCAAGGCCAGGCCAAACAGCGGCAATAGTTACAGCATGTAGCATGAGAGCTACCTCTGCAGCGTCAGCTGGGTCCCCTTCAATTACGGCAAAGAAAGAAAGGAAACGACGCTAGCCATCTCATCAAAGGATGGCCATTTGGAAATGCGACTGTCCATGGCAGTCATGCGCTGCTGCTGTAACCTAGCACCGCACTACCCCCCCCCCGCGGTAATATTCTTGCGGCCTGGCGCCAATCCCCATGGTTACACAGCTAGGATGAGGCGTCTGCGGAATCCACCGGGGTCTCTGCGCATCTGCACAGTGAAAATTTTTTGGCACCGCAGCCAGTAGGAATGTCACACGGTAACACAGTATTCCAATGGGAGGTTGATCCAGATGAGGGGTTGTGTAAGAAATTTTCCCGAGAGAAGGGGAGACAGGGGCAGAGGATGCCAGGGATGCATCATCAGGTCCTGCTTGCGCAATGTTCCTCGGTTAGGACTAGATCTGGCACAGATGCTTGATACGGCTAATCCCGTGCTACGTTTTTTTTTTCCCCTTCAAGTCGAGGCACGCAGAAATGGAGCGTCGATGAAAAGGCCACTCCGGACGTTGGTGGTTGGTGGCAACCCGCAACAGCTCGCACTAGACCCACTGGCCCATCGACTTGGGGAATCCATGGCTTGCGTGTGTGGCAATCAATGGCAGATGTCGGCTGGCCAGTCTTTGGCTGGCGGCATCCGCATCTAGAACAGCCGAGGCGGGTGCTGGTAAGCTGACCTTTGATGTTAAAACTTGGGTGTCCTATTAGCCCGCTCAAACACGGCCAGGAAAAAAGAAAAGACAAAAAAACTCAGACGCGGATTCAAGGCCACCAAATGGACGGGCTACGTCGCAAACCCCACTCCTCCCGTGTTGCGGGTGCAGCCTTAGCTTCGGTATGCCGCTAGTCGCTACGTACTTCAGCCGAGCAGGGTAAACAGTAACGATGCATGCGCTTCGAGATACCTTTTCGGCCCTTGGCCGGATTGACTTGATCCTCATTAAAACGAATATTATCATCATGCACACCCCCCTCTTTCTAACCAACAGCCTTCCCAAAGCTGTGCCTACCATGTCAACCTCAATTCCACTGAACCTTCCGCAAGACAACGGTCGCTGTTAGGATTTGGCACTGCAAAGTCGTAAATATCTTCTAGCTAGCTCCAACGACGTGGTCCCTTGAAGTCATCTGCATGCCAATTTAGCAAGTCCCCATATGTATCTCTAGGCATTGAAAATGAGGCTGACTGGCAACACATCTTTCAACAAGTGCTTTGACGCCCACATCACATTTACGTCGATGCTGCATATTCGCAGGGCATGGACTGATCGAGCCATCGCCTCGGCGATCTATCGAAATGAGACGTCTCCTGTTGGGGTCTCATCGCATCCCAGCCGGCTAGCTAGCCATGCATGGCTGCAACCGATAATCGCCCAGTTAGCAGCCAGACCATCCTGCCAACACGCACACACACATACACACAAACTCTGGGAGATGTCTATGCTCTATGCAGCTTTATTTAGAAGCTAGGACTTCTAAGTCCAGCGGAAGACTCGGTGAGGCAATGAGCGCATCCGTTCACACCCAGACGGCAGGACGGTCGTAAGCGAAACGGATGCGAACCGAGCAAGATCCCGGGGTCAAGCCTGATTGGGAACGAAATGTGACGCGAGTTCATAAAGGCCAAAAGCGGCGTTCAATTTTGCAGGGGATGTGTTGGTTTTTATCAGGTGCCTCCTCCCTGGCACCCACCGTCTGGTCAGCAGCGTGGCTTGGATGTTCATGAAAGGGCCAGATCGTCACAGTTCCTCTGATCGCCCAATGCGCGTTAAAAAGAAAAAGAAAAAAAACGAACGAACCCGCCCAAAGGTTGGATATCCCAAACTGAGGGATCGGGGATCGGAAGTTTTCAGCTTTTTTGAGTATTCCCCAGTAATTCATACACACAGGTTTGTGTTACGCGCTGAGCGGTAAAGTTAGCTGGCCGTGTGCCTGCGAAAACACAATGTCGAGTTCCAGACGAGATGTCCTGTTGTTGCGGGCCGTAGCCCCAAAACCCCCAGGCGGAGGCTTGGTGATTGTTGCTTGATTTTTTTTAAGGTGATAAGAAAAATTAAAGTGGCAACCAATCGTTTCTGGTTTGGTGTTCACACTTTGCGCCAAACTTCTTTGTAGCCCGCCCATTTGGAATATCCTACAGCAAGCAAAATAATTAGTGGTGCCCCATAGAGAAAGAGAATAGTCTGCCTTACCAAGAGACTCAAATGTGTTCTCATCCGATCTAGTCCCATCAACAAATATTCCAACCATTCCCCTATCGCTCAATGATTGGCGACACGATTGCAGCAACCTCGTAGTAACAGCAGCTCGGCGATTTACCATGTCGGGATCATCATCTAAGACCATGTCAGAATTTTATAAGCCATTTTCTTTGCAAAATGCCTCACCTTTGATGCAAATGCAGGACACTCCCCCGATTTGCTGGCCAATTGCCGCAGCCCATGGAATATCTGTTGCACATGGGCTTCCACTGCCTGGTAGATACGTAATGGCCGCTGCCACGAGATTTTCTCCCTCAAACCCAAGAATGATATCGCCCATGTGACAACTGTCTACTGTCCTGGCGTATTGGTCATACCATCCGAAGCATAGTTTTCTCTCCGACTCTCTGCTTGCCATCTCGATGACCTGTTGTGCATCAGTGATCGTGCATGTCCTAAATGTCAGCCCTGCCGAAGCAAGAGTTGGTATCGGGGAGTCTGCAAATCGCAGGAACCAGTCTGATATAGGCCGTCCACGTCCTGGACCCATTTCACTAACTGACCATCCCCGGTTCTCGAACCATTTTGGATTATTGACAGGAGCAGAGAGTCCATATAGTAATCGCGGGAATGTGCTGCCAATTTGAATGCGCCCAACCCCTCGAATTTTGCTGAGCTTGCTCAAACTTTCATCGTGGAGCGTACGTCCGACTCCTTGATTTCGAAAGTCCTCCCGGACAATGAGGGCGGCAATTGATCCAATAAGCCTATCCCCACTGCTGTCTGCAAATGTAGTAAAAGTTGCGCAGAATCCAATAATAGTGTGGTTTGATGGGTGCCGGACGACATGGTGCATGGCGTAGCCGTCTCGCTTTAGGAGTGTTCCAAGCGCAGACCGGCTGAGATGGAACTGGTTTGGGAGACAGGCTTGCCATAAGAGATGAATTTCGCCAAGATCATGATCATAATTCCAAAGTTGGATAGGCCAGACTTGTGGTGGAGGAAGGCTGCTAGCGGGAGTCGTAATTGAGCTTGCTGAGCCCACCGAGTCCGTGTGGTCGTTCATTAGAAGGGACGCAATGGCTTCTAAGTCCGTTGTGGAGTATCCAGCTGATTCCAGCATGGTCTGGACGCTAAATTCTTGAAGCTCTTGAAGATCTTGGTCGGGTAGTTTGCAACATGCCACTGTCACCATTGGGCGTTCCTCGCACACTTCTCGGACCATGTCGGCAAGCTCAAGCTGATTACATCCTTCAGGCGTTACTGAAACCCCAGTCATAACAAATATGACTACTCTCGCCCTTTTGATGAATGCCACATGAACACCAGTAATACCGCGATCCTTGATGTATGGAACGTGGCGGATCCAAGGGTGCGCTCGAGCCAAAGCTCTACCAAGGGGCTCAAATGGGTCGGATGTTTCAGCTGCTCTCGGGTTGGACGGAACGATAGCAGGTGTTAAAAGGATAACTAAGTCTCCGTCGTTCAAGAGCTTGCTCAAAGGCACCGTGTCCTGCAAATCCCATAGCAGAGCCACTGGTGAGGCTTTGGCCATGCTGAGCTGAGTATTTGACATGGTTTGAAATTGTATTAGTACCAGTGGGGGATTTCACATGGCCGGTATGAGATTGCAGAGCAAGCACGATGGAAACCAAATCAACTGAGAGGCTACCAGGCGGGCGGCTAGGTTTGCTGCCAGTTGTGCCCGGCCCTTCAGTTGAGCAAATGGACTGATCAGAGGTTTCAATTTGGCGGAGATGGGCCTGAGGCTGTATGAAGGATGCGGCGACCAGTTTCCAATCGGGCGCAAGTTTGTCGGTTTGTGGGATTTTGAAAACTGGCGCTGCGGCTAGCGTGTAGCGGCAAGCCTCGACAACAACCAAGCTCCCGCGCCAGGAGATGAAAACAGGCTAAGGGAAGAATGAGGGACAGAGGTGTTCGTGGTCGGAATGAAATTGGACAGGTGGGCAGGCGGTCTGCGGATCGGGAGTCCTGGGTATGTGACGACAACGGCACGTTCTTGGATGGCGTAGTCTGGGGTGTCCCGTGATTTTTCCCAGCCCGAATACACGAAAAGGGTAGGAACAGGTTAGAGGGTGGGGGTAGATGGGACGAAGTGTCCAGCAACGATTGGCATCAGCATCAGCCGCTGCTGCGATGCACCCGGGGTACGGTGAACCTGAGGTTGCCGGGGTGTGCAAGGGTGCTGGTACTAGTACACGGACACGGTGGCGACCGGCTGTGGCTCGGGTGCAGCTAGAGGCTCTTTCTGAATTCAAATACGGTTATCCGAGTGGGAGGTTATGGGGTTTTCTCCTGTGTGAGCTTGACCGAGGGTTACACAAGCAGGTCGGCAGGCAAGGCGGCGAGCCGTTGATTGGCAAGGAAGCGTGAGCTGGATCTGGCCCACAGCCGCAGCTGCGGATCCGCCGACACTAAGTCTGGAACAACCGATGAATGGCGAGCGTATACTTAACGAAGATGCGAATTGAAGTTCTGTTTGTTTTCGACGTCCAAAGTGTGGCCTGCGGGATGTGCTCGTCTCAGGGCTGACGCAGTTGCAGCATTTCCTTCACCCTTGTCTTGCCTTGCCTTGCGCCCCCAATAGACAGCCCGACGAGGTGCGTCTTCTCCACCCCCTGTCATTATGAAGCGCCGACAGGCCGCCATTCCGAGTCGAGAAGGATCTGTTCATCTTGGGCATCGTGCTTCCCATTCCATGGGGGTTGGCAGCAGCCTGGGTCGACCAGGATAGGGGCCCCCGCGGCAGGCATGCTGAGAGGTCGATGTCGTATGGGCCCTGGGGACTTTTTGTCTATGTGTGTCTTGTTATAATGCGACCGAGTGAAGAAGAGCGGCGGCGTGAGGTCAGGCGACTCGTTCAGCATCGTTGTTGGTCACACATGCACACCGTGCGTCTGGGGGGGCTTGCCTGTTGCACGACACGACCGAATTGGACGGCATGGCGTGGTTGGGGACAAGAGGGAACAGAGGCCAGTGCACTGCACCGCACCGCACTGCACTTTGCTCGAGGACATGGATGATGACATGGAACATGAGGGAGAGGAAAGAGACAACTCAGATGTCCAGCCGCACAGGAAGGATGGTTACGATCAATGTGCGATGACGTGCATGTTGCTGCTGACATTTCTTCTTCTTAATTTCCTTTTTAATCAACACAGTGCAAGAAGCGCAGCTAATGCAATGCGGTATTCTGCAGTTGATTGACTTGGTGACGAGGACACGATATCGGCACAGGCTAGCTATCTCCACAGAAGGCTTGCTCAAATAAGTACCCGACCTGGCTGATGGGCACGTGGAGTTTACTCGGCACCTAAGTTAGGTCTCCCGGCTGGTTAGCTGCTTTCCCTAGGAATCACTAGACGGCATGGCTTCTAGAAGCCCGCCATCACAGGTTGACGTTGAATTAGGCCTGCTACCAACCTTCACAGACCAGCCCATCAATGGAGAATCCTTCAGTGGGTTTAGCGATGTTGCAACGGGTGCCCGCAGTGGATCCCAACTTCCAGTGGGGGGACCTGCGTACAGTCTGTGCCTGTAGGTACCCAGCATGACACCAAGCTGCAGAGCTTGAGCTCGGGGCTAGTGGAGGGGCAACACCAACGGATTCCGAGGGACGCGTGCTG
The DNA here is from genome assembly GCA_017140755.1 of Calonectria hongkongensis. NCBI lineage: Eukaryota > Fungi > Ascomycota > Sordariomycetes > Hypocreales > Nectriaceae > Calonectria > Calonectria hongkongensis. The sequence continues at coordinate 974,642 of JAACJA010000003.1, read as the reverse complement.
GGCCCGTGAGACGCGTCCGGAACGTCCCACTCATGCGCGCCCACGCCGAGTTCGACCTCCGACTCATCGGCGCCGCGATCCATTCTCTCGGCGACGCACCTGCCCGGGGCACTGGTATCTTTCCGAGTCCCAGCTCAATCACGTCAGCGTTGTCCCGGATTTGTACGGTCGTTTCAGACGCCCCATAGTGGGAGGACCACCATGGCTCCAGCCCACGATGAGATCCGCCTGCTTGTAAGCGATGTGATCGAAGGTAGCCGGCCAGCCTCATCTTCTTTGGTGCAAATTTACTAAAACTGCTAAACAGCATCCAAGATCCCCGCAAAGAACCGTGCCTCCAACGTAAAGCCTACGGTTGCCAACCTTGTCTCTCTGATTTATGAATGGGGTGTACTTCCCGAAACTCTTGACGACCTAGTTGACCTCGTCACCAAGTCAAGCCAGCTCGACCAAGCCAGCTTGTCGGCTATTATTAAGAACCTTTACCCTGCTGCTCCAGTATCTCGCGACGTGGTGCTTCGAGTCATTTCCTGCTTTGGATATGGAAAGATCAAGCCGTCCTTGCCCCTTCAAGCAGCGCTGTTGAAGTGGCTTATTATGATATATCATGCCATTGACTCTCCCCAGGTCCTTTCGCAAGCTTATCCCGTTCTATTCAACTTACTTGATACCTCAATAACACGGTAGGTCCCATATATGACTTTCTTTTTTGGCCAGTCTAACAATGATGCAGGCCTCACCTTGCTCACCTTCTAGCCTTGATTACTCGCCGAAAACATGTCCGCCCATTCAGAATCCAGGCACTGTAAGATATTTCTAATACATACGTGATAACCCATCCTTCATCAAATTCTTACATATTCTACAGGCTGTCATTGTCCAGGCAAACGGGAAATGATCCCAGTTTGGTCGGCTTGCTCCGGGTTTTCAAGGATTATTATCCAGAAGTCATTGTTGGGGATGCTGTCAAGGGCAAAGCATCTGCGTTCAAACATCCAGATCTAGCATGGCGTCAAAGGTTAGACGAGATTCAAGATGCACATCACCAAGAATCTCGCGACAACGTTTCTCGGTTACAAGACGGTTTTAGAGTACATCGGCCAATCACGAGATCACAGCGCAACAAGATCATACCTCTTGTCCACACATCACACGTGAACGAGGTCAGTGGCTTCGTAGCTTCTCCAGCTTTATCTAACTGGTATAGGATTCTGTTACCCTGGATGAAATTGAAAACACGACCAGCTTCGTTCGAAATTTGGAAAACATTGAGCTACCTAACCAACTCGTTGCTGTGCTCGCAGATCCATTGTTACAAAAACTACTGCTGCTGCGGCCCAGTGATGCTTCGGACCAGCGTATAGCGAATTGGTTAAATTCTGCTCTCCAAGATGTTATTGATGGAGAAACTGACGAGAATACGCTTTTTGATGTACTGGATATCCTCAGAGACTACGTGGTGTCGACCAAGGTGAGTTCCCGTTCCCGCTCCCTAACAAGTGCGAAAACTTTTGCTCACAATACCCAGAAATTACCTCCTCTGGTGCTAAATTTCTTCTCCCGCTTCCTTCCGCTATGGAATGGGCATGGTCGCCGCGATGCTCTCTATGAGATTCTTTCATATGCACCTTTGCACGACTTCAAAGGTAAGTGGCTACTACCGCCTACCCAGGAGTTACTAACTCGATTCAGAACTATACCAGCATATTTTCCAACCGCTTGAAGCCTCAACCCTTGATAACACGCTAGAGTCTCAACTGGCACTCCTCTCTCTATACAAAAACCTCCTTCATCACTGGACCACTATCCTCTATTCAAAAGATTCTGTCCCTGAAAATGCCAGCATGCTCATCTCTGGTCTTATCAGCCATGTCAACTCTCTCACCCACACACTCGCACAAAATTCACCAACAGTTTCAACCCACTCGGCTATCCTCGAGTTCTACGAGCAGAATGTTCGCCTCGTGTCACACGATACTCTAAAACACTACGTTCGTATTGAGTTGCCTCCTTCTACCCTCGTTTACACTTTTCTCTTCAGCAACTCCCTTGCCGTGGTATCGCGTCTGTGCAATATTCTTGCATCCTACAGGAAAGGCTTCGATATCGCCATGCAAACGAGGGCACGAGATAACGGAGGTAACCGTATCGATACTTCGACGTACAATAGGGCGTACGTCGATCTTTACAACGGTTTCCTCATGGATATTTGTAACTGCTTCTGGCGGGGACGTGCGTTTAGTAACAACGACACTAACGCGCTGGGATGTATGGTTCCGCGGAAGCTTGTGCCTATTCTCAACACCTATGTTACCTCTGTTGACAAGACCTTCTCGTTGGAGTCACTATTTGGGCTGTCACACTCCCATGTGCTGTGCCTCCAAAGCATCGGGGTCGTGCGTGAATTAGAGGACACCGCAATGGAGGCGAACCAATCGCTTAGAACCCGGCATGCAGGCCCGGTGACCCAGAATAGCCTTGCGCGGTTATCTACTTCTGGAGGAGTAGGTCTGACATGGAAAGATTATCGTGTGAGTGTGCTAGCGACACTCAGTGCTAACGAGCTCCCGGGGATCACGGAGCTGCTAAAGAACACCATGAAGTTGGTGAGGAATCTTATGGAGGGCAGGGAATCTCAGAGCAGTATGACTTGATGAGCCGACATATTTTATGTGCGCGTGATTCAATGACATTCATGCCGTAAAATAGCAATGGTTTATTTCGGACTTGTCTAGTTGAAGTGGACTGTAGTCTTTGTCCCCTTGGTTGAAATACAGGGTATCAAACAAATGTAAGAACATGAAAGTAATCGTCAAATAGAAAGAAACCTTTACCCGCGACATTTCGTCACTCATGATATGCAATGTTGAAACAAATCAAGCTCCGCAAAGCCCAGAGTTGAGTCCTGTCCTCGCTCAAACCGAACGCCAAATATATCCCAAATGAGCAATTGAGTGCCACCTTGTTTTGGGCCCCAACCCAGGCAGTGGGAAGGGAAGGTGCATGCTTGAAGTCTTAGATATGACTCCATGAAAATAAAGGTGTTGTTGAGAAATCTTCAACGGAAGGAACATTTTCCTTCAAACCTCACGTTGCTTCGATTCGTCTCCATATCCACCCACTTGGATACCGCCGAAACCATACGTTTTACCTTCAGGGCCTCGGTTCGTTTGGCCACGGGGACCACGCGCCTTGAGATCATCTCTGAGCCAGCTCAGGACGAGCTCACCAAGACGGCTGTTTCCTGTGGCACCAACGCTGCCATCAATTGTCGCGAGCATCTTATCGGCCTCGTCCCATTCCTTGACAGTTCCCATATGCATGTGAACGAGATGGGTAGGCCAGCCAGCAAGATTGTCCAAGATGTGGGTGGCGTAGACGATGGTGCATTCGCGAATCTCGGTTTCGTTCTTTAGCCATCCGAGAAACTCGGCACGGCTCAGGACGTCGAGATCGACGGTGATTTCGTCGAGAAGAAGGACAGTCCACGGCCGCAAAAGACCCATGGCAAGTTGGACACGACGTCGCTCGCCATCTGAGACGGCATGCATGCGCCAGTTAGTGTCGATGTCAAGCATAGCGACAAGCTCATCGCGACGATCTGGGTAAGCGTCGCCGCCGACGGAACGGAGGAGCTCGTTGACACCAATGTCAGTTCGGACAATGGGGTTCAGAACCCACTCCAGGCCGAGATAGGTGACTCCCTCAAGACCCTCCTTAAAGGGATCAACGCCACAGATGGAGATAGTGTTACTTGGTGCTAGACGCTTGCCGGCCAGGAGACGCAGCAGTGTGGTCTTGCCAGCTCCGTTTGCGCCGATAAGAAGAGTACGAGATCGTGGAGGGAGATCCAGGGAAATGTTTCGGATTCCAGTAGAGTAGTCTGGAAAGGTGTATGAAAGGTTTTTGGCCTGGACAGTTGGAGGCTTGTTGGTAGCCATTTTCAATAGATGGATAGATTTGGTGGTATGAGTGGCTAAGATGGAGAGGGGATGTTGCTGGATGACTCGTAGGTTCAGCTGGAAACCAATTTATGTTCGAGATCAAAAAGAGAATAAGTATAAAGGAATAGAATATGCGTTCGAGAGGGTTTTTATAGTTTAGATTCGTTCCGGAGTAATAAGATCGGAACGAGAAAACAGGACGATGTCCAAAATTTTCCCTCAGTATTGAGTCAGCCAGAAGTGGTCACTGAAGTCAATGGCGGGGCACTTGGATCGACCCCACCATTTAGTACAGGAGCGTACGGAATAGTTTGACCGCCTCTGAAGAAGTTAGCGCGCCGAACACAATCCGGGATAGCCCCGATCATTGATTCATGGGAAAGTAAATATGAAGTCTTAAAATAACATAGAATGCACACGTTTTATTTGTTACTAGCTATTGAGATTACTAGGACTTCGAAATACGGAATTATCATCGAACTTTGGCGCTTCTGGGGGGCTAGACACTAGCAAGACCCTAGCACGTCATTAATCGATCCCCTAGAAATTACTATACTATCCCGCTATCCCACCCCCAACAGCGCTGACGGCACGGCGTCGGCGGGTCGGCTTCTAGCAGGCCGACGTCCAGCCACTCTACGCCAGAACCTCGCGTGCAACGCGGGACCTAACGCGTTACCAAATCAAAAAAGTTGCTGGTCGACTACCTTCAGGACCTCATTCCACCACCCGTCGTCACTTCGTACACGCAACCTCTTGGCCTAATTGCCGCCGCCAAAATGGTAACCCTCGAAGATGTTGCTTCGAGTCTTTTACAAAAGCCTTCGTAAGTTGCCTCGTGCACCACCACTGCAATGACTTGATCTCACCAGCGAACTAGCGATGCTACTTCCCAGGCACCGCCCCGCGCATCGTCGTCGTACAAACCCCTACACACCTTCGACCTCGAAAAGAAGCGATCCTACCAGCAGCAATTTGGCGATATGTACTTTCTGCGCCTCACAAAGATCAAGCCCGCCGTAGACGAGGTCGCAGCAGCAGCTTGGAAGGACACAGTTGTTGCTGACGAGCCAGCAAAGCGAGTCGAACGTGTGCTCGATGTACGCCAGGGCGAGCTGTGCTGGGTTACGGGAACAGTGTACATGGAGATGCCTCTCAAGCCAAGCCTCTTGGAGGACGTGGCCAAGGATGTAAGCCCATCTCCGAAATACTCTCTCGCATCGATGCACAATATACTGATTAAACGAAACACTGATAGCGCTGGATATCTGCTCCAATCTCAAGGCCCAAGTACTTTGGCGACGACGATGACTATTCAATCATGCTCGAGGATGAATCAGGTCGTATCCGCCTGGTTGGCGATATCCTCAAATCTATCCATTTAGTGACTGGCTGCATCATCGCGGCCATGGGCACTGAGAACGCAAACGGCGAACTCGAAGTTATTGACGTGAAGTTCCCAGACTTATGTCCCCAGCCAGAACGCTGGAGTCTCACGAAAACCAACGGGACCGCTAAAAAGGAGGTCAAAGATGAGGACGAGGATATGACGGATGCCCCTGCCAAATCCAGCAACGGTAAGAAGATTGCCATTGTATCTGGTCTCACTTTTTCCGATGACGATGCCTCGCATGCCCTGGACCTCGATCTCTTACTTGAGTATCTTCTTGGCGAGGCCCTCACTCCTAATGTACAATCCGAAATCTCCCAAATCAGCCGTCTTATCATCGCCGGAAATTCTATATCGACAACCGATAAAAAGCCTGACGCTGCCGACGCGGCCGCGGCTGCGACTGACGAAAAGAAAGCCCACAAAAAGTACGGTTACGATGCCAGCTCCTATAACCCACTTCCCTCGCAGCTCTTTGATAATTTCCTCAATGAACTCCTCCCCTCGATTCCTGTCACCCTCCTCCCTGGAGCTCAAGACCCAGCCAATGCCAGCTATCCCCAGCAACCCATTCATCCGGCTATGTTTCCATCTGCAAGAGCGTATGCCAAGGATCCATCAGCTCCTCCTAGCAAACCCGGCTGGTTTGACCCTGTCACGAATCCTTGGGAAGGTGAAGTAGAAGGGTGGAGAGTTCTGGGAACTGGTGGTCAAAATGTCGACGACGTATTCAAATACGTCGCCAGCGATGACCGCCTAGGCATGATGGAGGCCATGTGCCGCTGGCGGTGCTGTGCTCCAACTGCTCCCGATACGCTTTGTAAGTTCCGTCTATATGCGAAGTTGGTTCGAGGAAGTACTAACAAGATATTCAGGGAGCTACCCCTTCCAGGATGACGACCCGTTCGTTATGACGAATTGCCCTCATTTGTACTTTGTCGGATGTCAGCCTGAATTCTCGACCAAGGTGATCCATGGCCCTGATGGGCAATCAGTCAGGCTCATAGCTGTGCCATCATTCTTGAAGTCGAAAGAAGTGGTGATTGTGGATACGGAAACGCTCGAGGTGGAAAAGGTCAAGATATCAACTGTGTAATAGCGCTAGAGGTTTTAAAAGGATATAATTTACTGCTATGGGCAGTGTCGCCAAAATATTATCACATTCAATTAATATGGTTGCACAACGCACGAGCGATTTTTGGAGAAATGTCCGTCATATGCCATACAGGTTTTACTAACTCGCATAGCACCATCCTACATCTCCGACTCGTATACTCACTAAAACGACTCTTCGGTATCTAAATCAACATGAAGCCGTCACCAGCCGTCCCTGGCACATGGACCGAAAAACCGGGCACATGGCCACTCAGAGGGAGACCATCTCATTACCTAGCGCCAGTCAGCTGTAACTATGTCGTGACCCCGCATTGATATCCATTACCCTATATTTATTCTCTAACTACCTATTGGATCCTTCTTGCTCACAATACGAGCCGCATGTCTATCCTTGGAAGGTTTAGATCTGGAATATACCTTTGGCGGAAGCGGACTGATTCTAAGTCGCACATCACGCTTCCTTAACTCGGTTAGGTTGAGCATCCCCAACAAACATGGACCGAGGAGGTTATGCTGATTATATTTTCTCATATTTAGAAGGTCGAAGTCGTAATCTCGTGGTTGATAGAATGCATCGTGATTTTTTTTTCTCGCAATGCAGGCATGAGAAAAACGAACATGGGATAAGAAGCAATGGTAAAAAAAACCAAAGGTCTAGAATTTTACTATTTGATATTGTATGCATAGTCTATCTGCATTCATTTTAGTTAAACTAGGCTGCTTGGTTTAGTTCAGAGAGGGTGTGTTGGAGTTTGGTCACTTGGCATGGCAACATTCGTCGTTCGGCAACCCTCTTAGTCAGTGGCAATTGCCACTTCGGCCATCAAGGGCGTGGAACCGGCTGACTCATTTGCCAGTTAATAGAGGCACGCCAGAAAGCGCCGATGGATGGAGGATCCGCCGGCGCAATCCGTGCAAAACATGTTGCTTAGCCTGTCCATCGGACTTGCGTGGTTGAAGGAATGGGTCCGATGTGCATAACGCCCTTGGCTCGACATGACAGAGCCCCTACCCCACTAAAAGGCGCCGGCTAATTGAGTCTTTTTTAGTGGTCGCCCACATCAACTCCATTTATGCCCCCTGTTGTGCACACCGACACAAAGACATTGCGATTCTAGTACCATCCAGAACCACGAGAAGGTGTGAGTGAATAGGATCTGTGTCCTTCCCAACTCAACCACCATCTCCCCCCACTATCTGCATTGTGACTCCGGTCCAATAATAGCCACACACCCAAGATCGGCTTACGGCGGGTCTGTAGACGGAGAACCCAACGTGGTCGCCATTGAATCTGGTTGGGTCAACACCATTCGCCATCTAAAAGCTTTCCCGTGATTATATTTACAAGCTCGACCCCTATTAAATCAAGGTGAGATTCCCAGGCAAGTTGTTTGTTTTCCAGCACTCACTCATCTATACCTTAGGCCCAACTGCCTTTGTCAATTTGGCAATTCTTCCAGCTGATCCACCATCTTCCCAATTCAACAGAAACGTTGATCATTCATCATGGGTTCTCTCGACGAGAAAGCGAAACGCCCCTGGGTCGAGACGCCGACCGTCTATAGCCCTCAGCTATCCAAGATTGCAGGCTGGTAAGAATGCCGCCGTCATAAGCACAAACTACAACTGCAGCAGTTAACACGCAAACCCAGCAATATTCACCTCAAACTTGAAAATCTCCAGCCCTCAGGCTCCTTCAAGTCTAGGGGTATCGGCAATCTCATGACACGTGCTGCGGCCGCTGCCCCAGGAGCTGTTCACTTCTACTGCTCCTCTGGTGGAAACGCTGGACTTGCTTGTGCTTCGGCAGCGAAGTTACTGGGACAACCCGCAACCATTGTTCTTCCCGTTATAGCCCCGCCTCTCATGAAGAAGAAGCTGCTTGACGTTGGCGTTGAAGTTCACCAGGTAGGCAAGAACTGGGCCGAGGCCGATGAATATCTCCGCCGGGAATTGTTGGGCCAGGATCCTACTGGTGTCTATGTCCCGCCTTTCGACCACCAGCACGTCTGGGATGGCGCGGCAACCATTGTGCCCGAGCTGAAAGAGCAAATAGACGGCCCCATCGATGCAATTGTGTGCAGTGTGGGCGGTGGCGGACTATTGAACGGCCTAATGCAAGGCGTTGAGTCGCTTCCATGGTCGGGCGCGAAACCCCAAGTTTTGGCCGTCGAAACCCCTGGTGCTGACAGCCTGAATGCAAGTGTTCGGGCTCAGGCTCATGTCACCCTGCCTGCAATCACATCTATCGCGACATCGCTAGGTGCTCCGCGGGTATCAGAACAGAGTTGGAAGTGGAGCGCGAGCCCCAACTTGACGAGCATTGTGGTCTCTGATGCCGATGCCGCCGTGAGCTGTGTTCGCTTCGCTGACGACGCCCTGCTCCTCGTCGAAGTCGCCTGCGGTGCCACTATCGCGGCCGCCTACCGTGGTGATCTTCGCGAGTATCTTGGAAAAGGGCTATCGGACGAGGAATGGAGCCGCAAGAATGTGGTGCTGATCGTCTGCGGCGGCGCCAACGTGACACTCCAGATGCTTGAGAAATACAGGGAGCAGTACGGCCCAGAGTCGAGCATCAAGATCTAGAACCGGGTGCTCGCATGCCCGGGCCCTATCCTCATCCGGAGTCGATTGCATCAAAGCCCAGCCGTGCCAATTACCCTCGTGATATGCTTAACGCACAGTTCTCAGCTGCCAGCATCTTTGAGACAAAGATCCGCTTGAGAACGGGACACCAAAACGTGCCGCTGCCTTGGTGGCGGCGGCGTTTCGCAACCCTGCCAATCAGCTCTGCACTATGAGACAGAGGCGTTTGCGATGGTTGGGCAACTCCTTGCTGGCTGCTGCGGCTGAGAATATTGCAATGGTCCAGACCGCCACATCCCTTTCTGCCCTGCTAAGAATAGTAGAATGGCGCATCGAGTGTCACATAAGGCTAATTTCCTTCAGTTTAGATGATCTTATTTTTTTTTTTTTTTGTTTTTCGGGGATGGAGGGGGAAGAGCTGAGAATCTGAGGTCTCTTCTTTTTTAAACTATAAGTGGCTGGATCTGCACATTGGAGTTCTTGCGATGCTTTTGGGATCAAAGATAAATCGGATAGCATAACATAAACCTATCGGAATACCCCATCAAACATGAAATTCCTCGGCGTCCCTATTCTCCTCGCGTCTGGTGCTGCAGCCGCCCTAAGCGCCAACCCCAAAACCATGTCTCTTGACCCCCGCAGTAGCTTTTGTGGTTATGACAGTACGGACTCTCCTTGGTCCAAATCCATATATCCACCGAACAAATGATTGCTAACTAAAGTGTCGCAGCTTCTGGAAATGGGTGGCAATGCCTCGACTCTAACACCAAATGCTGTACCGGCAGCGATACCATCAGCTGCATGCCCATAGGCTCCAACTGCTGTACCACGGGCTACTATTGCGACCCGGACGAGGCCTGCTTTCTCGAAACAACTACTGGCACCCAATACTGTCGCAAGACGGGTGGAAATGCCGAGTCCACACGGACCGCGGGATCGCAGGACGCCCAAGAAACTGGTGGCAGTAGCGATGCCTCCTCGGTTCAACATAACCAGAAGGCCTTGGCTCTGTTGCCTGCAGTGGTGGCGGCGGTTGTTTTGTTATGAGAATTGATATCTGGCTGATACCCTTTGTATGAGAATATTTGGCACGTGCAATATTAGACACGGATAATGAGAGATATGGGAACAACAATAATTTTCACGCTTGGTGCTCACACCTCCGATGTAACGAGACATTTCATTGTCAGACCTTGCGCCAGAACGCCAAATATGCTGGTTTTCTTCATGATCCCGCAGCCTCACCGCTTACCTTTGCTCCCGGCCCCTCTTGTTTTTGTAGCGTCCTTATCGGCCTTGGCCTGGTCGACAAACTCCTTCATAATGTGATGCAAGTCCGGGTTCTTCCGCGCGAGCAGCAACACATCATCTGTAGTCACGGTGCTACGGCCAGCATGATTGCTGAAGCTCTCCAGGTCGGTGGCCACGTTTTCTGTTCACCCCGAGTTAGTTACAGAGTTGGGGAAACGACCTGCGCAGAGAAGGCCGAGGTCTGTCCCTACCGATCTGCGTCCAGACGAGCTCTGTCAGGGCGCCAATGAACTGAGGCGTAGCATTGCGGTTGCGCTTGAGGGACTCCTCATCCACGATCTGACCAATGGCGTACCAGAGGGCAGACTTGAGGCGCTGCGAGCTTGGTCAGCTTTGGCATATCTACGTAGATTATTGGATCTAGAGTACCTCGCGGTCTTCGTCACCTGGTGCGTCGGACATTTCCGGCGAGACTCGGCTTGTGGGGGGGTTGATATGGGCGACGATGTGGGATTCACGTTGTTCAGATGGCGTGGGCGTTGTTGGCGTTGGCCGCGGCCACAGCTTTACGCGTCGCGGGGTAAATTTTTGGCGGGGTGGCGAGCTATGACATAGAGCCAAGCCTGGCTGGCATGAACTGCGTGTTACAAGATAAAACAAACCAAAACAGTCTCGCATTAAAGTTGAGTCGATGGCGGGATGTGATTCATATCGGCAGCCATTGACTGAGCCAGTGTTCACAGTGACGTTTTTAGATACCGATTCGAGTAAGAATAGCAACTCGATATGCAAATTCCTGGCCCAATTTCAATCAACACCATGCCTATGGAATTAGAGCGGCAAAAACCACACAGCTCAAGGAATCTGGAAGGCCGAAATAGAGTTACCTACTGGCTTCTCCCTGTCATATCATATACTGACTGCCACCGAAGGGTATTTTGCACGACGGTTGTGGTTTGCCATGTCCCTGATGTGCAAGGCCCTGGATGGCGGCGTATTACAAGGGTTAGAAGTAGGATTCTGGAAGAAGGCGTTAATTAAACCTTGTTTTCTCTCTGTGACTCTGTGAATTTTACGTTTATTTATTTTTATCTATTATTAGTATTCTTTTCCAAGTTGAACGCAAACCACAGGGATCTTCTTATGTGATGCTCGGCACTGGTAACCAAGATGCGTATTAGTCATGTGCCGTTGTACCCGTTGCTTTACGATGGGTAACCAAGTTGTAAGTCGCTACATCTTCATCGACGACAGCATCGGCTCGGCTGCTGATCCCTGCCCTTGCAGCAGCGCTAGACAGAAACCGCCGCTAGACAGAAACCGCAGCTGGAAGGGATGCTGGGTGGATTCGTGAATCCGGCTGGAGGATTTCCCATCCTCAAAGTTTCAAGACGTTGAGGTATATCCCTTCACGCAGCCATCTTGGCATCCCGCGATGACGACGTTTTCAGCTTGCAACGGGCCGATGTTAGAAATTTCGAAGGCAAAGTATCCACTGGTTCGAGCAAGTACGCACGTTCCCCCGGCCGAATGCGAATTGGGCCAATTTTTTTTTTCTTCTTTCTTTGCTTCCCGTTGCAGCCCAAATCAAGCCGACCCAAGTGACAAAACGGACGCTTATCACTGGGACAACTACGCATACACACTTGATCGACCTGCATGAAACAGCAAAGCAATACTTACAACACACACAAATAAAGGTGGCATGCGATAGGCCCTGGGCGCTCGGACTGCTTCTCCCCTGGCAACCGAACTGAGGATCAACATGTGCAATTCTCAAGCATGGAGCGGGATCGCTCACGATCATCAGAGGCTGTTGGTGTTGACATCATGACGGAAACAGACGAGACAAGCCCATGTCCCACACAGCCCCCTTCTTCAGCTGGCCTTGTCTGGCCAATCATCACGCCACCTTGGCACTGTGGCTGTGGGTTCGGACTCGGCTCGGGCCCATAATTCTCCAACGCTGGTGTTTGCACCAGCCACAGGCCCTCGTCATCACATCCACCCAGCTCGCCAAACCACCACCACTGCTAAAAATGTCCAATGGTGATGGGCAGTACACTGCACCATTGTGGGCTTATTGCCACCCGTGATGAGCCGCCCACGAGGCAGAGGCGTTTTCCCCCTGAGATGAAGGCGTGAACAAACAAGATTTAGGTACTCCTCTAGTGTTTTTTTCTACTACGAACCAGTGGTTTATCCCTCGGACAGCGTCAGCGGGGAGGAGTACCTGTAGGTAGGTAGCCCTGCTGCGGGTGGCTGCAGGCGATGGCTATGCTTGTCTTCCTACGTAATGCCCGGCACTCAAGCCAAAACCATATTTCTCCCCTCATCCCACCCCCCCAGAACAAAGTCAAGCCGTATTTAATCCCCGTTTGCATATACTCGCCTGCCCATTCCGTCTATCGTTTTTGTGGCCTGTCTCCCCTTTCTATATCTTCAACCTCGCGACTTCAAGAGGGGCATGGGCAGCTAGCCGAACCGCCTGCGACACTCAAGCGCTCTGCACCGCATTCCAGCAACAAACACTCGAGTCCAACCACCCGTATTCTACCATCACCATCGCAACCACCACCACCATGGGCACCGGTGCCGCCCTCACTCTCAAGTCGGCCCAGCTATTCATCCGCTCAATACAACTGACCTGCGGAGCTCTGATTCTCGCCATCTACTCGTACTTCCTCGCCACTCTGCACAACCACAAGCTATCCATCAGCACCTCGGTCCGTGCCGTCGAGGGCATTGCTGGCTTCGCCTGTCTCTACGCTATTGGCGCGATCCTCTTTGTCTGCTGCTTTGCCGGACGCACTCTGCCCTCTTTTCTCGGAATCATTCTGGATACCGCCTTTATCGCTTGCTTCATCTATGTCGCCGTAGCCAACAAAACAGGAGCTAGCAGTTGCTCCGGCACCCTCTCAACACCCTTTGGCACAGGAAAGGCTTCGGAAAAGGCTAAGGGAAGCAGCGGCTTCACTGCCATTCCCACCTACGGTAGTGCTTGCAAGCTTCAATCCGCCTGCCTGGCTATTGCCATCATCGCAATGTAAGCGCCGACCTGCGAGCCCAACTTTTTATGCATGCATGCTGACACTGTGCTAGCTTCTTCTTCTGTTTTTCATTCCTGACAACCGTTGGCCTTGCTCGTAACCACTACAGAGGAAAGCGTTTCGGTCCCGGTGGAGATGGCCAATATGCAGCTGGAAACAACCCATACGCCGCTGGCGATGTTCAATCCGTAGTCGACGACGGCAAGCCAGGGTTCTTCAAGGGCCTCTTCAAACGCCGCATGACCCGCCCCGTCCACCCGGATAATCAACTCCCTGAGCACTCGCATCCCAACAACATGGCCGACAGTCGTGAAAGCCATGGCACTGATACTACCGCCGTTGGAGAGCACGATGAAAACGCTCACAAGTATGAGAACTACGGTGGGCAGGGTTACGATAACTATGGCGGACATAACGACAACCAAGGATATGGCTACCCGCACCCCCAGGGCCAAGGACGGCAAGATGGCTACGGCTACATCCACTACCCCGAGCCGGAAGACCACACTTCTCACCCACATCAACCTGGATATCGATACGGCGATGGTGTATACGACCGCGTTTGAAAAACACAAAGAAGGAATAAAAAAAAAGGAATAAAAAAAGGCACTCGGCTGGTTGATTAATGCATCCTGGCCGGGCTAGGCGGAATTGAAAGCGAAATTTGAATCTCTTATACAGATTGATGATACCCAGCGCGTTGCTGGCCGGTGTAATCAACCTGGTCGCAAACCGAACAGCTTTTATGTTGGAATGAATTCAATAGATGGGGATACAAGGCCCTAGTAATGCATAATGACAGCTTTCTTGAATGACAACCTTATTGACACTCATCAAGCGCATCCATCTCATCGTAGCCATTGCTTCGTTTTCATTCTGCCTCAGTCCGAGTAGAGTTCCCGCTCAGCTCAAGCACATCATGAGTAACACGTCCCTGCATCTACCTAAGCGGTTGCATAATCTATCATCTCGTAAAGCAAACAGCGCTGTCTATCCATGCTATCGTTACTCCAACATTTTATGCCCAACCCTCGACGTGCTCAAGGTCATTCATGGCATCATCGGCACCAAATTCAGCCCAGTTCATATCCAGCTTCTCGAGCTCCCTCGAGAAAAAGTCTTGCTCGTCACGCATGGCCGCTCGGATTTCTGGAGCAATCTTATCTGGGTATCGCCGAACGTTGAGCCAGTGCGTTAGGCTGCGGAGCGCCTGTTCGAGCGGGAGCGCGGCGTCTACTTCGGCGTCGACGTCACTACCCGCAAGCCACTCGTCTCGTAACTCTGGTCGACAGTGCAGATAAACTGCCGTGATGACTCTCATGTTGCTCTGGCGCCACTTACGGCCACAGTAAGGGACCTGGTTCTTGAACAACTTCAGCGTGTACAGCCGTAGTTCTTGCTGCGGCACCTTGAGGGATTTCCTTAGAATGGTGGATGACTTATACTGCACCAGTAACAGGTTCCGGTGCGCTTTGTTCTTGCATATTTTTTGCATGACTCTCAAGTAGTTGATGAGAGAGAAAAAGTTGCGGCGTGAGAAATCAGTTATGGGCTCCGAGGGAAGAGGGTTTACGGGGTAACCCAGCTCGTCGACTTCAGGTCTAGTAGGAAGCTGGTCGTTGCCCCTGTTATCGCCATCATCTTCCTGTGCTCCTTGCGTTTCGGGTGGCGATCGCCGTCTCTTGATCGGTGGTGGTGCTGCTTCGTCTTCGCTCTCTTCAAGATCTTCTTCGTCGTCATGGTCTGGGTCTGAGGCAGCGGTTTCCTTGAACCGGGAACGGAGATTGCAAAAGTGAAAGAAGCTAACCAGGTAAGTTAGTTGAAACGTGTAGAATAACCGGCTTAGTGCTTACCTGTTCTCCACCCGGTCCATTTTGCTATCGACCACTTGTTGGATATCCTGATGAGCGAAAAGCTTAAGAACGAGAGGGACGTAGTTAGAGTCCAACAAAAGCTGTGTTAAATATTCGAACTTGAGCACATCTTTTGGTTCAAGTTAGGATTTCAAGGGCATATATCAGTGAGAGCGTAAAACTTACGCGATAGTTTCAGCCACTTCAATAGCAAAAGGAGAATGCCCGTCATGGCTTTTGCTGTAATCTCCCGGGTTCTCGTGGCATCTATCTCTTCTTGAGAAGGCTCTGGAACTTCTCTCATTCCATTTGGGCCTTGCATGTCCTGCGGCTTGTTACCCATTGGACCGCCGTTCATGCCTGGATTGTTACCCCGACCCATTCCAGGCGGCATTTGCTGAGGCTGTTGCGCAACAATTGCTGTGACATTGACCAAAATTGGCCGCAAGAGCACGATAACAAGGGACTGGAGATGTGGCAAGGCATCGCGCTATAAATTCGTTAGCAACTATTTGATGGAAGACAAATGAGGCACTCACGTAAAACCTCTCCACGGCGACCAAGCGTTGCTTATCGCGTTCGCTTAGAAGCTCTGGCCGTGGCCCATAATCAACCTCCATCTCAACTGGCGCCGAACTTTTTTGCTTCTCTTCTAGTCGCTCCTCAGCTTTGAGCTCCTTTAACACTTCTCGCTCTTCGAGCGTCAGCTCGTTAAGGTCGAGATCTTCAATGTCATCATCATCCTCATCGCTATCATAGCCACGTTCAAACTTGAGGAACCGTTCCCGTTCTTCCCAGAGTTGCCGAGTCGCCCGCGTCATTCTGACTCTCGTAGAGAATAATTCGCCAGCCTCTAGAATTGAGGCTGGAATGTCGCTACCCTCCCACCTTCGACTGACCAAAGCATCATTAAAACCTGGAGGTAGCTTCCCTCCGGCACTGTTGCTAGTGGCATCAAGGGGCGGGTACATGAAAGGGAAGTTTTGATTTGTTTGATAGTTCTGTTTCTTCCCTCCTTTACCACCAACACCTGGCGAAGGTGGGGGCGAAGGTGCTGGCGTAGCAATATGCACGGGCTGGTCTAGGATTGAAGTGCCGCCGCTTTGGACATGTGGAGGCGCAGGAATTATTCCGTTAGAACCGTTCCTAGAGGACTGGTTTGCGAGAGGGGGCAGCAGCGAGGTGTTGTCAGCTTCCAGTGGAATGAGGGGTCGTGGTGGGATATAAGCTGGATATTTCGATGTGATTTCTTGTCGGAAGACATGGTAGTCCAAGGGTGATGCGGTAATAGTCTCCTTTTCTTTGCCATCGTTGACAATCTCGCTTGTGGCCTTCTTGATAGCCTCCAGTTCCTTCGTACCACCAAACACGAGGAGAATTGATTTCCAGAACAACAGGAAGATCTAAGATGTCAGCACGGTCCACTTGGTCCCAGGAACGAAACATACCTGAGTGTGCGGCATAAGATTTTGTTCATCCCATCGGAGTTTAGAAGTGGCAGTAAGCATGTAGTCAACGAGCGAAGGGTTGAGTTCCACTGCCGAGTATCAGTCAGTCACCTTTATTTAACAAACATGATGTTTTTTTAGACATACAAAGCTTCCCATATGTGGATGACATGTCTTCGGGGTCATTGAGGGTTTCTTGGATCGCAATGTACATGATCGTCATAAGATTCATTAACTCGTCTTGAGCTTCCTGAAGATTGCCATGCTGGCCCTGAGGATCGCCAGACCTAGAAAAACATTAGCTTCCGTACTAATCTAGGTTTAACAAGTAGAGTAATCACCAGTGCAACTCGAAACAGTTTTGAAGGGCCTCCCATATCACGGGCAGCCCCTCCAAAGATGTAAGACATTCCACACCAGCTTTGATAGCCTGCAGTTGGGAGAGGCTTGCAACAGACTTGTGATCTCCACTGGTGGCATTTGGCATAGCCGTATCCCCCCATCGTCCTAGAACGAGATATACCAGCTTTCCGATGGAAGCAGACCTCAACGCGGCATCATTGGACTGTACACCAGTGATGGCAGCTTGGATAAAGCGCGTCCGTGTGTCATTGTCAGCATCGTCCCAGGCATTCTGCGCTTTGAACTCATGCTGCCAATGCCACTCAAACGCCCTCTGGGCAGAATTGAGGCGTACCCACTGCCAAAACTGGTACACAAACCACTCGTCGATCTCCTCTGGGTGTGGACCCAAATCCGAGTATTCAAAGTCATAGGCGACAGGATCGGCGCGGTTGAACTCGGCCACGATACGTCGCAACTGCATCAGGGAGAGCGAATCGGTTGGTTGGTGACCGCTGCCAGGCGGGGGTGCCATCGGCGCAGCGGGAGGGGGGGCTGTTTGCATGGCGTTGCGTTGGAATGACGGTCGTGATGGCGGCGCGGGCACAGGAGGTAAGTCAGTTTGCTCGGGCTCGGGGGGCGCATCGGCGACTTCGCCTGTGTCAGCGACATCTTCGGTAGGCGGCGTAGGCTCCTGGCCCTCTTGCTGGGGCTGCGAGGGCCAAAGGTTGCTCATCGTGGTGTCGATGTGCGAATGGTGGCCAGGTGTCTCGAAGCTCGCCGTCTCGGGCTGGGAGGTTGTTTGCAAGAGCCCCTCCGTGTTGATTGCGCAATGGATGTTCACTCCATGTTTGTGGGGATCGCCACGGTAGTGTTGTCGTCTGAGTGGATTCGGGTTGCTGGTGATGATAGCTCTGTTTGGTTTCAAGACGGAGATGCTCGCGTGGGCTTTGAGTGGCCTTGCGGCAGTGGGCACATCAGCCTTGGGGGGGTTGTGTTCGGTGAGGCAAGCTCATTGGTGGCCCAGGCGCTGCAGAAGCGCAACGGCAAGCGCAACGGCCAGAATCCTTCTGTCCCAGCTCGGACAGCGATGTTCACAAGGTGTCACGCCAAATAAATAACCAAGCAGTTCACCCCAGTTCAAAAAGAAATATATATTTTTGCAGGTGGTTAGAAGCACTAGCCGTGTATTAAACTGAAAGCTGTTGATCGCCCTGAATATCACTCAGTATCCGACCCTCCCTCTGACTCTCCAGCTGGGCCTGCCTCGCCATCCTTGGCCAACTTTGCCTCTTTATTCTTTGCCCTCTTCCTCAACTTCTTGAGTCGATTCATCCTTTTCTTCTTATCTTTGATGTGCTCCTCTTTTTCTTGTAGCCTTTGCGCCTCTGCTTGTTTCTTTTCCTCTTTTGCTACCGCTCTCTTCCGCAACGAGATTCGCTGCTTCTTACCAGGTCGTCGCTTTTTCTGTCCATCTTCTTCGTTCACCAGACGTGTCGTTGACTCTCCGGCCTTTTGTTTGCGTGTCATCGAAATTTTGACCACCCTCCATGGCATTTCAAAGCCCCAGGCCCGATCGCTTGATCGCGCAAGGACGTCCTCACCAGTCACCGCTGCAAAGGCATACTGGCGCTTTTGCTCCTCAGTCAGCTGTTTGACCACATAGTAAGATAGCGGTCGTTTGACTGCAATGGCCCCATCGCCCTTGGGTCCAGTGTCTTCCTCGAGGATAACCTTCTGAGATGGTTGCGTGGTGCTGAAGAGCCGAAATGCAAACTCCTCGTCGGCGCTTCCATCATCCTCACCTCCGGCACCCGAATTTGCTTCTGCCTCATCAACCTCCGACTGGTGCCTTGTGGGGGATGACAACCCTGTGGTACTCGCCTCTGGCCGGGCGTAGGTCTCGGCAAGGCCCAGCGATCTCGCAATCTGGGCATTTAGCCTCGCTTGCAGATCCGCGTCATAGGCCCCGTCATCACTGTCAGCGCCTGAATCATCCGAGGCATTGAGGTCTGCCCGACGAACCCTGCGAGATGATATTAGAACCTTGCACTCTTGTCAGCGGAGGGAGGGGGGAGCTGAGCTGGCGCAAACCTTTTGGCCTCTGGGAGCTCAAACATGACACTTCTTCTACTACCGTACTTCCGGCAGGGCAGATCGTGTGATGTATGGTGGCTGGATGATGCCGCCGTCGAGGTAGTATTATCGAGATTGGCACACTACCTGGATATCTGACAAGTGGGACTCCAGTAACGTCGTGGTCAGCCCATCAATCGAGGGTGGCCTTGCGACTCGAGGCTATCCGAAGGGCCCGAGGCTTTTTGTTAGCCTTGCAGAGGCCAGGATTCCGTAAATAGGAGCACAGGTTTGGATATGATCCGCTTTTTAGGTCCTTTGTTGAACTATGGCGGTCGCAAAGTCAAAGCTGCAAATATTACGGATGCAACCCAAGAATTTCGCTGCTCCCTTTGCTTTATCTTATCGGGCTCACGTTAAACTCAACCTGCCCGAGCCCCACCAATCACATGCCGCATGATCCATGCTTGCTCGACAACACCATCCTCAAAGCCATACCCCTTGCACCGCCCAGGTGCCCACTCTCGCCGAAATGGGCAAAGGCGTCAGGTCTGGAGTAGCAATCACCAACGTCATGTTGCACTAACGCTACGAAAAGAGCCATGAGGATCCGACATCTGGAAACTTCGCCATCCATAAAAGTCATCCACCCTCGTTTAGCCCTCAGCTGTCACAACGCTTGGCATGGCTTCGCCCCATCAGTCACCTTTGTCACACACTATACTACGGCCCGTGGCCCCCGAAACCATAGCCATGTTGTTGTCATTTCCAATCCTCACCTCGGCTGCCGACTCTAGGGAGCCCTCCTCCATCTTTTCACAAATTACTTCACAGCATGGGTTTCCGTCTTCGTGCAAATCCATATTCCACCCGAACACACCCAGTTGCGATTCTCCCACCAACGGTTCGCCTCTTTATTCAACACCCGTCTAGTATCACAGCTCGAATTCTGGTTCTGGTTCTGATATCATTTTTTTTATCATAAGATCTTCCTTTTTCCCATTATTCGTCTCACAACTGTTACGTGCGCGCTTGACCTGACTGAAGTCCAGCCGCCATTTAGAGATCGCGACAATTAAGTGTCTCTCGCCTCTCCTTCACCCCGACCACATATCATATTAAACAAAAGAAAACAAAGCAGGGAAAAAATGGTTCCGCCATCCAAAAAAAAAACACACTCTCCGCCACCCAAGTAAAGCAAATATCCGTCCCAGAAACGTGGGTTCTCAGCTCCCACCACAATGCTTGCTCAGAGTTATTTGACGACAAAACCTGGGCTGCATGATTGTCCTTGATGAGCTCGAAAACTCGACAAAACAGCAATGTACACTTCAGGAACGATTCCGAAGCTACCATCTCACCCTCTTCCGACAACGCAGCATCAAGGCCGAGAATTTGGTGAACACCTGTTCTCAGAGCCTTCGCGCAGCGATGTTTGCAGAAGCTGCTGCCGTTTGGGAGATTTTGATCCATCGGCCATAAGCAACAGAGCCAGTTGGCGTTCAGTCTCGGTCCTGCTGACGCTGTGGGCTTCAATTCTCCGCCCATTATCCGCCGGTCCAGACGCTACTCCCATAACCGTCTACCTTTCAGTTCCCTGCCCTCGCTTGGTTTTTCCTAGAACCGATCCGCAAAATATCAAGTCCGAACACCAACCGTGAAACATTCCAGCAAATATTCTACAAGCTCACTAGCAAAAAAAAGGACCGGCGCCAGTAGAGCTTTTTGATCGTGGCTAAGATATGCCATGACCTTGTGGAGAAATACATCCGCATCCTCACACGACTATGGAGAAAAACCCGAGTAAGTAGAAACTAATTTGCGCTCCACGAGTACTGGTTCATGGCATCGAAAGAGCCTCGAGGTCCTCCGCTATAGACCGAGGGAGCCTGGCTTTGGCTCGAGTCGGTCTTTGCGGGGGATGTTCCAGAAGCTGTACTCTTGTATTGCTCTTGAGTAAATGGGTATGGTCGACCATCGTTGTTCGTGTATGCAACACTTGAACTGGCCTCTCCCGCGGTTGTAGTCCAGGTGCCCGAAGATGGATAGTAATCTCTGGCTGGCGCTGCCGCGCCAGCTGAAGACTCAGCGCTATAGGCAGGCTGTGTTACGTCGCTTGGGCTGGCATTGACAGATGCATATGATCCATATCGATATTCCGGAGACGATTCGTTCGCGATTGAGCTTGCGCTACGTATGGAGGGCTGGCTAACATGTCGAGGACTTTTCGTTGGCCGAGGGTTATCAACATAACGTGGAATGCTGAGGGCAGTTTCGTGGCCGCTTAGTGGAGCAGTGTGAATGGGAAGTTGTGGAGGGGCAGTCGTCGAGTGCACATAGGTATACTGTGGCCGGATTGGTGGTTGTGTCTGGTCGGTAGTCACAAGACCAAGTTGGACGGATGGCTCCATCGAGGTCTGAAGGGGAAGCTCCTGTGGCTCAGCAGTAAAGGTTCCAGTCCCTGTAAGGGGGAGCTTCGGGAATGGATCGGCTCCTATGGTCGTTGCAGGATAGTTTCCAGCTCCTGAGGACGGGACCTGGGACATTGGTACTTGGCTCGGAGAGCTCCAGGTTGGGTAAGAACTGTGGAAATGCTGTTAGCGAACATCCAGGTTTTCTAGGCCATCCAGGTGGGCTGCGAGAATAGGCGGTGGTTCCTGTTCTACCAGCTCTGGGAGGACTCTTTTTCTTTCAAGGATAGGCAACCTACTTCGATCGCATAGCACCTAGCTGGGTTCCTGGAAGTTTAGGTGCGCTGAATGTGAAGGCAGATCGTGGAAGCTGTCCATCCAGACCCCTAGATCTAGCTTCATGCTGCTTCACGGTCAAAGCACCGGCCACAACCCCGAGCCCCGTCTCAACCAGAGCTTGGCCACGGGACCCAGCGCTGGACCCCAAAAGTGGGATCTCTTTGCGGGCTTGGAAGTTCCGGGGGCTGCGACCTCGAACCACAATAGGGGCTGTGGTCGATTCGGTGAGGACCACCTTGGTGCCACTTGCGTTTGCAAGGGTTCCGATGACCTTCAAGTGCAAAACAAAGTGTTGCTGAAGCTCCTTTCGGCGGCCGTTGTTTGCTGTGGCTCTGTACTTCCGTCAGTAACTCTCAGGGGAAAGGGTGGTGGATAAACGCACATCCTGAACTGGAGACGACGCCAGCCGATGGGATAAACAGCATACTCTCCATCAGCCTCGGTTCCGTCGTCCTGGAACGGAATCAGGGGAAGTGATGGGGGCTCCTGATCGGGAGCCTGGCTGGTCTCAGGAGAATTAGGTGGAGGTGTCTTCCAGGGGATGACAATCAGGCGAACTGGATTGCCATCAACGGATTCAATTGCTGAAATCGTGACTTCCATGTTATTGACAGCAACAGTCTCTCCAGACTCGGTGATGACGGATAGCTGGCCACGCGGAGTGACTAGAGATCCACTGATCTGGAATAAGTTCCTTCGGTAACAGGTTAATTCTGGCTGTCGAAGGGATCCATCGGCGGCGCTTGATGGCATCTCCGAGAGGAAGAACATGCCATGGAGCTGAGCTGAAAGTTCCAGTTGCTGGATCCGGCCTTGCTGGTCGACAATGGTAAGCTTGTCCTGGGCCCTCTTGAAAGCCAAGAGCTTGTGATCATGGTTGACGGTCATCTTGGAGCCATCATCGCGGAGATCCTGGACAATCTCTTGATACGCGGGGGGTTCTGCTTCAGAAAAGGACCTCTTCAAACTGGGATAGCCGTGATGGGAAGCAAGATCAGGATGGGCGGTTCTCTCGTATGCCTCCTGGTCGTCCTGGGGATATCGGCTGTATGGGTAAGACGAATGATCCACGTCATGATTGCTGCCAGGTCTTCCGGAAAGAGGAGTTGTTGATGGAATTGAATCGGGGACCCTGCCGGGCATGTGCACTGAGCCGCCATAATTCGACCACATGCTCGAATGCGTAGGGTGTCCTCTCAAGTCTGCCATGGTGGCCGGGTATGCTGCCGTGGTCGTCATGGGAGCATATCTTTGCGCAGCTCGCCGTCTCCCTCAACCTTGATGATGTGTTGATTCGCTAATCAAAACCGTCGCCAACGTCGTGACCCAAGAACCATGGGGTCCTGACCTGGTGTTTTGCAAACGTGATCAAGGCCGTAGAGGCTCTCCTTGACACGAAGCGCGACGGAAGCAAGATGTCTGCAGAAAGGATAGAGAAACGGAGAAGGCAGAGCACAAAGGATTCAAGGTTGTAGGCGAAAGTGTGCTTGTATATGATGGAGGGTGCCGTCAAGGACGGCAGATGGTTGCAGAGGGGAGTGTCTGATCAAAATGCGCGGCACTGCTCCGGAGTGGAGACCATCGACGAGGGGGAGGTTTCGAGGTCAAGGCAAGGCATACAAGGACTTGGGTGTAGAGCCTTGGTAAGGCCTTACAGACATCGACTTTTGGCGCCCTCAGTGCAGTACAGTAC
Source organism: Calonectria hongkongensis (assembly GCA_017140755.1). NCBI lineage: Eukaryota > Fungi > Ascomycota > Sordariomycetes > Hypocreales > Nectriaceae > Calonectria > Calonectria hongkongensis. Next base: position 951,143 of record JAACJA010000003.1, on the reverse strand, counting down.
GGTAGGGAATCAGAAGCGCCCGGCCAGGTTTGTGGGCTGCAAAACCAGTCCAGTGCATGCGGCCGTTCTGGGAAGGAGCATGGGAAGTGGGAGGGGGGCGGATCTGTGAATAGCAACGGTCTGCCATAGAATACTGGGGTTCACGGTGGGTACCCTGCACATTTGGGACAAGCCTTGGAAACGAGGGCCATAGAAGCCGGTGATATTCCACTTGTCGAGGAGGAGGACAAACGTGGGTGAGTTCAGGGATGAGCACTGTCGGGCGCCATCTTAGGGGTCGGGAGGTGGGTGTGATGGAGCTTGGACAAAGCCATGCCCTGGAAAGTCTCACAGAGGGTCAAACGGGACGACAAAGTGCCGGGTACAGGTAGGTCGAAGAGGCAAAGGACAGGGCCCCGAGAGCGGCCAGTAAGCTCGAGTTGAGAAAGGTTTCCAGACACGCCCCAGTCGCCTTTGCCATTCCATCCACCCTTGTAAGCGTCTACCGAGGGGTTCGAGACCCCCTGTTACGTGAAACCAGCATTGAGAGCCGACCAGGTATTGTTGACAAGCAGGGGCGCAACAATTGGGACGATGAGGTGCCTATGTGTAACGAAGAACTGGAGTACTGACTACTCAACCGAAGGTAGGGGAGGGATCAGATGGAGAAGAGACCGAGGAGCCATGTCGAGTGGAGACACGGGGACCATCTCTGAAGGGCCCGGAAGCCCCTCCTTTCCCCCCTCCCAGACGGCGCCGCCCCATGAAGGGCCAATCCCGGCCCCTGGCGGCGGACCGGGGATGCCATTTGAAAGAGAATCCTCCGACGTCTGCGAGAGGTGGCTGGCCCGCAAATTTCTAGAAAAACCGTTGGACAGAGGGACGGATGAGGAAAAGTGCGAGCACTTAGCACTGGGGAGACCGAAGAAGTGAGAAATTATCGGCTGCAAAAAGGTTTGCTTGCGACAAGGGGGCAGTTGGGTCAAGGAGCCCGCCCGCGAGAGAGAGAATGTGTGTGTGTGTGTGTGTGTGTGTGCGTATGTGCTGGGTGAGTGTGTGCTAAGTGAGTGTGCATGTGCGTGTGTGTGTGTGTCTGTCCTGACGAGATCCCTGCGGGGGATAAGACGGGAGGATATCTGATAGTATGGTTTCCTATATCCAGGCGGGCGTTGCTGCAACAAAAGAGCTGCAGGAGGCACAAGGCGAGCGGTGCAAAGCATCGATAGCGTCCAGCCACTTGGCTGAAACGCGTACATTGGACAACATCTCGCCGTACCGAGCAAAAAAGGGGAGGAAACTTGGCTTATGCTTACTCACAGCTTTCAAGCAGCGGCATTGGCAAGTGGATGGGGAGGGATGACGGCTGACGGGCGAGAGAGGTGGAGTCGAGTTGAGCCGAACCCCAGGCCCCCAAATGTCCCAATCCTTCACTGATCAAGCGGCCAGCAGAAGTGACAGCCGGCCACGGCAGCAGCCATGGTTAGTTCCATGGATGCAGCACGTCCCACAGACTGTCCACGGACCATCCTCATCCCCATTCTCATCATCCCCATCTCCTTGGATGGAAAGTGCCTGCGTGAGGGTGGATGAGCAGAGGGGCCTCATCCAAATTGGGCTCCATGATGCAGCATGTTGGAAGTGAATTGGGCTCGGTGCGATGACGAATTCGGAGTGAATTGAGAAGAAGCAGGACCAGATAGGCAAAGACGAGGGCCCGTGTCAAAGAAAGCAACGAGATGCCGGCGAGGTTATTGTTGGGATGTGCTGATTGATACTGTGATCCTGCTTTGCCTCATGTAATCTCCAGCAATTGGAAATTGGCCCACGATGGTTTCGGCACCCAAGAAACAAAACAAAGAGCGGACCCAGATCCCAGATGGTAAGCTCTGTATGATTTCCTAGGTTGCGGAGCCGATCAGTGTGTGGGCAATGGTGTGCTCCTTGAGCTGGATGGTTGAGATAGTGTACCATACCGCACCGCACCGTACCGTGGTAGACAGTGCGACAGGGCCAATACATGGCTACGTACAGACCTAGGCGAGATCTTGAAGGAGGGTGGGGAGGGAGGCAAGCAGCGAGGGAATGCGCGGGCACCGTCTTGGAGATGGCTTCAAGTCGCGCGTCGTATCAAAGTCGCGCGCTCTCGTTGGTCTGCTGCCAAGTGGGGCACAGATGCCAGGGCGAACGAGAGTGGGTTATCCTTGACGCCTCCAAGGGTCATCCATGATGGGCAACAGGTGGTCTGGGATAACAAGGCCGGGCAAGGACCACAAAGGCCACAAGGGCAGGCAAGAAAAAAAACAGACCAGGGTCTGGAGGGTTTGACAGAGTCGCGACAAGGGGACGTATCGGTAGATAGCAAGGGGGGAAAGATGGGAGGAAACAGAGCTCCGGAAGAAAGCAAATCAGGCAAAAGTATACTATGCAAACGGTGCAAATCCCTCCTCCCACGATTGCTTGACGGCTGGTCCTCTACTACACCTTCCTCCTCCGATGCACGCACTCACATGCACACAGCGTGCACTCCAATGCCTCCTGGTGCAGTAGTTGCAGCACACCTACGCTCCCCCACCATCCCATCCCATCTCGTCCCATCCCATTTTCTGTACCATCCAGACTTTGCCTCTAGCAGCGAGCTATCATTTGGCACGTCGCAGTCTGTACCCGCTCCCAAGGTTAAGCAAGCGCGGCCAGGGCCGTGCCCCCTTCTCAACGGCCGCCACAATTCCCCTCAACGGTCAACTGGCCAAACGGTCGGCTCCCCACAGTGCCCCGCCACAGTTTGCTCAACCCCAATTGCACCGTGGCAAAAACAGCCCACCTGGGTTTGGCCTGGCTCGCCACGGCCTCGGCCAACCCAACAGCACCAGGTCCAGGTCTGGTTGCCCACTCAGCGCAGACCTACCCTACTTTGCCTGACAACCCATACCCATTTCGTTCAGTCCACTTCTCATGTCCATGTTCGCCTACTCCTCGTCCTCCAGTTTCGCATGCATGCAGGCCAGACCTCATGAGGAAACCTAATCTGCCGCGCTTTTCGCTTCTCCGATCGCGTGTTTTTGTCGTCAGCCCGCTTCAGGGGCCATCCCAAAACTCTCGCCGTCCAGGTTTCCCGCTATGCTTCTGGCGACTGGTGCAAACACTTTCCTCCCTCTGGGTTCTGGGCCACGGCATTTCTACGCGAGCGTCTTGACCTTTCAACTCCTCCTGGGTTCCAGAATTCCAGGATCCGGGTCCGACAATGCGTGGGCGCACCAAAAGCTCCCAGACGGCACAGCCATGCATTACCCGCGGCGCCATCCCTTGGTCTCTCATCGATATGCTCGCTGCCTACCTAATCAGAGCTCGGGGCATCCACACACTTGCATCCCATCTCACACCGGGCGCACAAGCCCACACAACGCGCAGCACCCGCAGCCACACGGCGCCAGTGAATGCTACTTCCCCAGAATACAGCACTCACGTACTCCGTACACATCAAATTAACGCGGGCGCTCATGCGCAGGTCACTGCTCTCACATGCTGTTTGTCCACCACGACAAGTGGTTGGCCGTCGCCGACTCTCATTCGTCGCGCGAAGATTGCATCGCCCAAAAATCCCCTCTTTGCCCGCACCCATGCTTTGAAAAACAAAAAAGACTCGTCGTCTGTCACGACAGTCGAGCCCTGCCAGCGGGAGATAGGACATGGCACAGCTCACCTATCACTGAACCCTACCCAGACGCCACCCCGATGGTAGTTCTTCGCCTTGGTGCCGCCTTGCGGGACTCCCAATGTAACCATCCCAAGCGTCCACGGCGATTTTTTCAGATCTAACAGTCCACTGCGTCCGCTGCTCATCGTAAATAAAGCAACCTTACAATGGATGCAGATGCTTTCATGCCAACCGCTGTCATTCCTCAGAGTCACCTTCCGGGATACCCCCTCGGGAGCGACCAGGGTACACCATCCTCGGCCAGTCTCGTGGGCCCTCCATTCTCAACAGCATGTTTTTCGACAAGGACTCCTCGACTTTATTATGCCCGAACTCAAATGTGGACGAACTACAGCTCCATGTTGCATCCCTTCCCCGGCATGAAAGCCATCTCTGGTCTCGAGCCGTGCCTTGTTGCCCACTCGGGCACAGAATATTGGCAATTTGCAGTTGCCCGGGCCAGCGGCGTTTGTTCCGACTCTCGGGGGCCCATTGATTTTTTCGAATGCTCTGGCCGAGATTATGTTTTGCACCCCCATGATGTTAGAGCAACGACCTAACATATATCAGATGTCTATTATAACCCCCCAGTATCCAAGCACCCTTCCATCTGATTGGTCGATGGCGGGATCGCTAAACGGCGCTGCAGGTGCATATGCTGAGGGGGGTAGACGTTGAACAAATCCATGCACATACGCCAATGACATTTTAAACAGATAGCTAATGATTAGGCGACACCAGCATCCAGAGCCGCACTAAGCATTGAGGCCTCGACAATCGTCGCACATGTCCCATCATAGTCTGTGAATATAGGTTTAAAGTAACCCAGCCTTCCCCCAGTACGATTCTGAAACTGGTTGAAGCTCAGTTCACGTGGGCCAAGACGCGATGTACGAGATTGTCACGGCAGATGCCGTTCAGGGAGACCTAATGACTATTTCGATGGGGTCAGTGTGACAAACCGTGGCTGCCGACAAGTCCCGCCCCCTGTTAAATGGAGCTACTGTGGAGTGTCCACTTTTCTCCGGGGTTCGGGGCGAGTAACCTTTCAACAGGCATGACCCAGGCCCGCCCCAGGGTCCGCTGCTCCGGCCGGTAGACCCTTTTCGGACGACGATCTCCGTGTGGCAGTCTCGAGTGGAAAAAAAGACTTGACTCTGTTGGGTCAGGAATTCGTGCACTTTTTGTCTAGTCCATGGATGATGAGCGGCGGCCGAAGAGCTTAAGGCCGGCTTTTAATGTGGTGGGTAGATATACCCATACTTTGCATGAGTTTTATCTGCCAAATCTCATTTCGATATGGAGTCAACAATCGCTGCAATTGAATGAGATGCTCCAGTGATTACGTTAGGGGTGAAATGCCTGCTTATCGATGGTGTACTTTTTTTAATGCCGAAAGATCAGCAAACTAACTTTGGTCCGCCCCCGTGGCTTTGGCTCGAATGAGGGTAGTTGCGAATCCTTGGTTGATTGACGCCCAGCTATCCTCGACTTCGACCACCGGCAGTCTCAGGTGCATCGTCAACGAAACTACTTTTCCGCGTTTGGCTGTACAATGGGACGACTTTTATCCTCTGACGTTTCGGATTAGCCGAACAGGCACCAGCTTCGATACCAACTCCGGCTTCTCACTATGGACTCGAGACCCTAGGGCCCTGGGCAACACAAACAAGAAACGGAAGAAACATTAAACGAAACGTTGAAATTCCCCAATTCTGCCTAATCCACCTTGGTCGTTCCAGGCTGACAATGTCCGGGGATTTCATGCGAGCAGGGGCTCACAGAAGCAACATTATTCTCGCACCTTCAACCCCAGCTATTATTGCGCCGCTCGTCAGGAACGATATACAACACAGGCCTAATCTCTTAGATTGTCAGGCCATCCAGGCCATTTTTCCCAGATCGAAATATCGCTTGCATCGTTGACGAACCGGGTGTCATTTCCCCAACGGGTGCAGCCTTGGGGAGGAGGGATAGTCCCTGTCCTCGCAGATGACCCGCCATATCAAGACAGGAGAATGTCGCGCACTACAAATCCCTACCTTGGTTCTGTGCCGCTCTGCAGCTCGAAATTAGTTACTAAAACCCAAAAAGGGTTCGGCCACATGGCACGATACGGTCGTCGTCTTCATCAGTATCCAGTTCCTGTATTAAGGATTCAACATTCCCACTCTGTCCTCGAGGCGCGGCTTCGTATCTTGTGGGCCACAACCCGGGAATTCGTAAATTTTTACGAGGGCGGGAATGGGTAATTCAACATCTCTGCCGCTGAGGAAGTTAGGTGATGAGAGCGCACTATCATACCTCTCTGGATTAAAAAAGAACCGGAGGGTAGACAACCAAACATCAGAACGAGCTCATCGAACACCCACAAGCTGCAGTGCGGCGACCGTGCATGCGCTAGATACCCATGCCGACCGTGCCCTGCACACGCGTGCAAGGATGCTCGATGTCGTGCAATCCGGACTAATTGCTTGTTCACTTGTTCATTAATTATTCCACCAGATTTATGAACAGGTCTACCTCTCCACTGTACTTACGAAATTGATTGATGTCTCCCAAGCCAAAAGCTGGCCAAAGCCATCTCTCAGTAAGGAGAGACGGCCATCTCTATCACCAGCATTCAACCTCCCACGACATCCCTTTTCCTCTTTCCCTCCCTCTCCCTTTCTCTCTCTCTCTCTCTCTCTCTGTCTCAGGTGTCCTGACGGGTGTCGAGAGATTTGGTCCTGGAGGGAAAGGAAGAAGACCTGGATTGGAAACGGCCGGCCGACCTTGCTTCGGGCCAATGCCTTGGCCTCTTGCGAAACAGAATGTGGCTGCACCAATCGCGCTCGCCATCTGCAAGCGTCAGCCCAGACCGGCCAGTGCCGTTGACAAACACCTCTAGTAGCTGGTCTGATAAACTAGCACCCAAAGTGCGGGGCTAAACTGCTGCTCAATGCACTGAGGACATCAGCTACAGTATGAGCTATCAAGCCACCCGTCCTCCCCGTAAACCGGCCACCAAAGATAGTGATGCCATCTTACATTTGCTTTCTCTGAGACTCTGGTGTTGCGAGTAGCGCCCTTAGAAGAATGACAGGAGACCAGTCACCTCCGCACGTCACATCCAGGACGCCTTCACAGGGATCTGGAGCGTTCAGTTCGCTTACAGCACAGGCTGTGGAGACTACGTGCAGAACCGCTATTCTGGTATTCTCGTTTTGCTCGTTTTTCGATCCTGGCCTCTGCATCTAGATACGAGGAAGTAATTCCATGTCTGATGATGATGATGATGATGAATTCCTTGTCTGCTTTTCCAGTCATCAAAGTGGCAAAGGGGTGACAGTCTTGTCTCCACTCCAACCTTTGTGGGTGTTCTGACCATGACTGGCATATCGTCGTCATTGTGCACTTCGGCATTTGCCACGAGCAGATCAGGAGTAGGAGGATTAGAAGGGGAGCCTAGGGGTCCGAAAATGTTGGCATCGCGATAGAGTGACAATTCTGCAAGACGACATCGTGTTCTTTCACCTGCTAATGCGTATATGGTTTTCTTTCCCGGAATAGTCTGGCCGTCGTCATGCTCGCCATGCGCGATTAGGGGATTACTACGGCATTACAGGCCAAGTCTCAGCACCTAATTCCTGACTCGCATGTCAACTGCATTTATTGGTAATGACCATCACATGTTTGATCGACAATGCTACTCTGCTCAACATCGTCAACTTGGGGTCAATTTGACGCCGATGGGTCGTCGGGGTGAATATCTCACGTCAAGGCAGCTGGGGAAATGCACACGCCCAGCATCTAGATGCTTCATACGGTCCCAAAGTGGAGGGATCGCCCCCTACTTCGGATCTTTTGTCCTCGGGAGTTGTCAGGACCATGCCCCTCCTCCCTCTTACCTCCAGGATGCGCAAGACGCAATCATTGCTAGCGCAAATTTGCTTGCTTTGGTAGACAGAACAGGTGGGTAGTAGCCGTAGTGGCACATAACGCTCCAGCATGTCAGCTTTGTCCCAGCTCTCATGGCCACACTCTGTAATCACAACCGCGTCGCACCCGGCGAGACGCAGTCATTGTCATGGTGCATCTTGAAGAGGGGAAAGGGGGGGCATGCAACGACATCGAGACGTCAATAACAGGCGCTGACGGGCCAGATGGCTTGACACTGCAGATGTCTGTCGGAGTGGCCGCCCAAACGCCAGCGAGAGGCGCGGCTTGGAGCCCGAGGCCTGTCTGTGTAACCACACGGCTGCATCTCGATGTTCTAGGTTCATTCACGTGGCACTGGCCGCCACAAGGACGCCGCAGCTGTCGGCTGAGCGTTGAGAAAAGCCATGCGCTCCTGCTCTCCGCGTGGTAACGGTACCCGGCTTTCGCGGTCTCGTTGCTTTTTCAGCATGCCAGACGGAGCTGCAGGCTGGGGGAGTGGGAGGAGGGTGGTGTGGTCCCCCCTCCCGAGCCACCCTCGCGCCCCCAAAGGATGAAGCTAACAAAGCTCCCTTTGCTGGTGGGTGTTGAATGCCTGGGGGCTGTCCGCCATCGGGCATTGGGTTGGATGAGAAAACACGACGGGGTTGGGAACGCGGCGAGAGAAAAAAAAATTGGCGGGGCGAATGTTGTCGTTGAGGTCAGGTACCTTGGCTAATTACTGGGCAATGCCATGATGGTGGCGAAGACATGGAAGGCCAAGACGGATCAGTCTTGATGCATTCATTTCATTATGGTTGGGAGCCACACAACAAACCGGCGCCCGGCACGCTATACTGTATGTATAAACAAAATACTGTAAGTTATCATCCGTCTATCGTGTCCACCCCGATGCCGAGCAGAATAACAAGGCTTACTCGATCCAATCCAATCCATCCAGTCATCACGACTTGACCCCACCCCCGGGATCGTACCCCCCTCTTCCATTTCCCCATGGTCATCATTGGATTATCCAGTTGTCGCCATCGTCGTCCGAGTCGCCCTCGACCTCATCCTCTGCATCTATCAGGGCCATCTGCACGAATCGACGCACCCATGCCTCCTGCGCTGGATCAAGACCCGCCCCATTGTTGTTATTCCCCTGGTTCTGTGGTTGCCGTTGCTGCTGCTGCTGCTGCTGCTGCCGCTGATTATGTCGCTGTCGATTGACACCACCACCACCACCAGCTCCTCCTCCTCCTCCTCCTCCTCGAACTCCTCCTCGCACGCCTCCCCTGGCAGCGCCACGACCACGCCCCGGGTTGCCTCGGTGTTGTCCTTGGCCTCGGATTGCAGGCTGAGGTGCATCTGGCGCCGCTGGGGGCACAGCACGGTGACCGTTGCGGCCATCTCGGGGTTGATTATCGACAAGCCGGAGTACCAGGGGCGCCTCCCGAGCTACTGCAACTGCTTGCCCGTCTTCGTTGAGCTGGCGGTTGTTGGCGTTGTTGTTATTGGCAGCACCATCTTCGGCATCGCTCTCATCAGAAGCAAAATCTAACACGACTTCCGCGGGCTCGGCTGGTGGCTGGTTCGCGACAGGCCCGTTGCCGCCAACAAATCCCAGACCCACGTCATTTCCGTCACCTCCCTCGAGTTCCCACAGGCGCATGAAGCACGAAGTGACCTTGCCATCAGGCTGAGTATTGTAGTGTCTGTATGGATTGACCGGGTCAAGCCAGGCGGAGCATAGATAGCAAAAGTGCGTGTCGCATCGTGAACATATCATGTGGTTACAGCCGTGAGTCTTCTGCGCCGGCGCATTGCATGTCGGGCACGGGCTGGTGTGAAGTTTTACGTACTCAAGCGAGGCCTTTTCCTCTTCGCTCAGTTCGCCCTTGTCTCTGCGAGGGGCACAACGGACAAATTCACCGTGCCAGGACTGAAAGCACTGGGCACAGAATGCGAAACCACAATCTTCGCAGACAGAGAGGAAGTCCGCTCGGTCGAACTTTTTCGTCTTTGCCTTTGATTTATCATCGCCTCCATTCCCTCCCTTCGTAGCCTCATGGTCAGACTCGGCGTCGGAGGTTTCGACAAAGTCGAGACCCTCTGGTTTCTTGTGTCGCGTGGAACGGGCCGCACCGTTACACCATTGACGAGGACAGTAGATTGTATTCTTGTCAGACTCAAGCTCCGTCTTGTACTTGAGATTGACGTATCTCTTCACCATTTCCTCAGCCAATCCAATCTGTAAAAGCTCACTGGGACTGATGGTGACTTTGGCTTTTGGAGTTTGTTTAGAATCGCCTTTCGCTTTGGCCTTTCCTCGCTCCTTAGCACAGTTTGGAGCGAGACATCTGACCATAGCCAGATTACCCTCGTTGATTGCATCGTTGTAAAAGTCTTGCAGACATTGAAGGCAAAAAATGTGATCACAATCCAACATCTTGTGGCACTTTACACCCTTTTTTGGATCTAGATAGCATGTTAGCCCAGTATTCCGTATGTAAAAAGCCATTTGACTTGGACACTCACCAAGACAAACTCCACATTCAAAAGTCTCTTTTTCAAAGGCGGCTTTCTTCGCCTTGATATTGTAGTCCAAGACTGCGAGTTTATGCTCTGAGTCCATTTGAAGGGTCCCTTCGGGAGAAATGGTTCCAAACACATCCTCTGCGGCTCGCTGAACATGGTCAATATAGGTAAAGGCGACCATATCACGACCGATCTCATCCCATAGGCGAGGACCATCATCCTCGAGTTTCTTAATTGTCTCTGGGGCCAACCATTGAGGATTAACTGAAATGGTAATCTCAGGCGGAGAATCTACAGGGTAGCCATCTGGAAGGCGAATATGTAGACACAGAGGCGGAAGATGAGAAACATTGAGGGAGTCTACCTCGGGCTGTGCAATTTCGTTTGCTTGAACAGCGGCGTTTAGGGTAGGCAATGTGCCGGCAGACGCTGCGGGAAAAGTGACCGTAACGGGAGCGCTCGGCTCAACTGGGAGCTCTATCTCAAAAGTAAAAGGGTCTTTTTCGTCCGAACGTCGAATCTCGGGATAGATCGCCTCGAGGGACCCGAGTTCGACGTGACGAAGGTCATCGCTGTCATCTGCCATTATGATTGCCGATATCGAAGATGCCGAGTTTCATCTTCCAAAAGAAGGGTAACAAGATAACAGAGGGTAAGCGAAATAGCGAGGTGCAGGTGATTAAAGGCGGTATGGAGGATAGGAGACGAGTTCAATTGTGAAACTTGGAATGGAATGTTCGAGTTTCTTTGAAATCTCTAGGCCGTAATTGTCATAGTCGTCAACAAGTCATGTCTTCGTGGGCAATAATGAACATGAGGGGTTCCTCGACAGCGCAGCTCCTACGTGGGATAGGGTGGCGGGAAGCGAGGAAACCTGTAATTCGGCAAAATATTGATGAAGAGCAACGGTTAAAAATGCAACCCCCTAGCGCGATGCGGGCTCCTGATGATGTTTTGGTAAAAATGATGACTCTTTCGCCGTGTGTGCGTTGGGTTGACGGCGTTCCTTTTGAGGAGGTGGAGTTGACAAATGAACCATGAAGGATTTCTCACTCCGCCAGGAGGCTAGATTGGCACCGGGTTCCAGCCACAACCGCTTGCCGGATGACTAAGAAGCACGCATGTCTGGGGACTCTCGCATCGGGGCTGAAGATGCTGTAATGCAAATCACGCCTTGAGTGGTGGGGTGATTGGGGCTGAATACATGATGAGCGCGTTATCGGAAAATAAAACGAGGGCGGTCGCAGCCAGAGGAAGCAATCTGCATCACTGATGCTGGCTGAGCCACCTTCGGCCATGTGCGCAGTTACTTGGGCAAGTGCGAACTTGTGCCCGCTAGCGCCTAGCGCGACTCTGCAGCAATGAATAGTGGCCGCCACACGCCACACACGTTGTCGCCACACCTGAGGGCATGCACGAATGCATCATTACGACAACAATACCGAGACACTCGAGCTAACATTATACGCCTTGCCAAACGAAGGCCAACGCGACAACAAAGACATCCCGCCAACCTCGCTTTTGCGCCCGGCGCGGGATTGTTTCTACAGCCGCCTGCGTTGTTCTGTAACCCAAATCGCCCCTGAGCATGTCTGGCTGAGACTTGACTGTGGCCACCTGCTCATTAGCCACCACCACTACCACCACTACTACCGCCATCCATCATGGACGACACTACGCCGCTTGCCTCCCTCTCCGTCACTCATGTCTTCTACGTACGACCTCCTCCCTTGCGCCGCGCGTACCCGGGCGATTCTAACCGTGCTCTTCTTGTAGGATCCTACAGACAAGATCTCGCTCGCCTGTGCTTACCTCGCCCTGCTCCCCCAAGGATTATGTGTCGTCTACGCCACCCTTGTTCTCTTCACCCGCGAAATCGAAGTCGCCCTCATGTTCGCCGGCCAGCTCGCATGTGAAGCCATAAATTTTGCGCTAAAGCGATTGATAAAGGAGGAGCGCCCGCGCCGCATCCATGGCAAGGGCTACGGCATGCCGAGCTCCCACGCGCAATTCGTCGCTTTCTGGAGCGTCTCCCTTGCCCTCTTCCTGCTTGTTCGCCATCGGCCCTCAAATGCCGTGCGCAGCCGAGCATATAGTTTTGCGCACCGGCCTTGGTCGTTTCTGGAGCGGCTCGCAATCAGCGTCATGGGCGTAGGCATCGCCGCAGCCACCGCCTGGAGTCGCATCTATCTGAACTACCACACCGAGAGGCAGGTGATCGTGGGATGCATTGCTGGGGTTATCAGCGCGGTGGGATGGTTCGCCATCACTAGTATTGTGCGCCAGACTGGCCTTTTGGCATGGGTCCTGGACACCCCCCTCGCGAGAGCCTTTCGAGTGCGAGACCTCGTGGTAGAGGAGGACATTTCTCAAGCTGGGTGGGAGAAGTGGGAAGAGAAGAAAGCCAAAGCTGCTGCTTTGCAGAAAAGCAAGAAGTCAAACTAGAATATAGTTCCGTATCAATGAATCGTTGATATTTATTCCAAAGTGCTTTATGAAAATGCGTGTGATGTTCACGCGAGATAGCAGGTCGTGGAGGCATATGTAATGCCAATCTCACGAGACACCTCCGGACGGTATTGCTTTTTTTTTTTTTTTTTATTTTTTTTTTTTAAAAAATGTCACCGTGCAATAACGTATTGTTTATGAATTAGCCTAATTTGATCCTATGCCCATTGATTTATTCGTTTGTGATCGAATGCCTTTCAGGGTGTTAAAATCATGGCTAGGAGAAGGTAAATCATGCGCTGGCAAATTTGCATGCATTTGAGAGGGGCTAGTGAATAAGAATGGTTCGATCTTAAAACCTAACATCTAAGGGTTGGAAAAGCAATATGATAATGTCTGATTTCCTTTGTAAAGATCACATTTTTCTACCTAGGTGTCAAGTCTATATACTACTTGTCATACTCCAATAATATCCTATCCACTGGGCTTTCCATACCCATACCTGAACCCCAGGATCCGAATAAATCACCGTAAAATCGTAAATATCATAAACTCCTAATTGATTTGAGAACCAATGTCATCCTTGACAAAAACGCCTGGCCCACCAACGCAATATTTCCATTCCATGCCCTGTAAAACGTCAAATCCAATCCTCCCGAATCACCTCTGGACCAGTTCGCGAGCCATGCCTGCTATGTGGCGCCCGTGAATTCATAGATGGCCTTGATCTATGTGAGCTTCGAGATCCATTCCGAGAATGTTGAAGCCTTAGGCCCGGTGGGCTATAGACTTCCGGACTCAGAGTTATCAGATCATCCCTTTCCTCGTTGCGAGACATTCCAAACGGAACTGGGGGGAGACCTTTGTTGCGCTGCTCTTCTTCGTGGATTGCTTCTTCATCTGGGAGAGTGATGACAGTGATGCCCAGTGGGCTTGGCTTCTTGGCCGCAACAGGCATCAAAGTTGGGCAACCGAGGTCATGGACCTTATCGGTTTCATTGGCAAAGGTGTCTGCGGGGGGTGGTATATCCCCAAGGTTGGACAGCCGAAGCCCAATCTGAACCGTAGCGGATGATAGCATTGAGGAACCCCTTTCGCGGTGCGTGTTCAAATTATCACGAATGTTTGGTGGCGCAAGGAGGTTGTCTGTTGAAGTGATTGCAACATCATCATCATTTGGTGGAGGAGGGGCATAGGTGCTTGTGGGTAAAACGTATGAAGACTTTGGAAGTAGAGGGGTTTCTAAGGGAGCTGGACCTTTGTTGTACCAGTTTGGCTTCAGGGACTTGAGCATGGGCTTCATTGGAATCCGAGCAGGCTCGGGTGCCATTGGGATGTTCGTAGGTGGACAAATCATTCCAAGGCTAGGAACACGGAGACTTCGACCAGGTGAGCCCCGAGGAACAAGGGGCATCTCCGGCGTGTCTGGGATTGCTGCTTCACCGTCGTTGTCTGACCTCCGACGTTGTGACGAGTGTGCGGAGAGGGGCTGGGCAATCTGGAGGCCAAAATCGAAATTGCTCGAAGCCCCATCTGTAAAGCCCTTCTCAAAAGCTCTTGGCTCGATTCCATCCCAGTCATTGGGGCCAATTGTAGCGGTTCTGCTCGATCGAAGGAAGAGATAGAGGCCACCTGTGAGCAGACCTGAGAGGTTCGCAACGACAGAAGCCACCATGGACGAGTTTACTGTAGAATCGCTCTCGGGGTCTCCAAATGACATACCAAAGAAATATGGGATTAGGAGAGTCTAGCTCAGTTAGCATCATCCTAGGATGTTACAGGTGAGTGGAAGTTCTTACATTAGAAATGACTGCCATGATTAGAAAATAAACCATTCGAGAGGCTTCAAGGCGTTCTAGAGGACCAAGGTTGGTAGCCTTTGTAAGCCTGAAAGAAACCACTCCTATTTCAGTAGCCAAGATGACCACGAAAACGATGAGGAGAGCAAAGCACCCCAGGTTGTATCGGAACAAATACCAGACAAGGCAGGCAAAGCAAAAGTTGGCCGGTTGCACAGCAAAGGTGACAACAAGCAGGACCAACAATGAAATACCAATGACTGTGAGGCAGATGAGAGTATTCCATTTTCCACGGGATGGAAAAGGTCGTCGCTTCAGAGCTCGGACCGCCAGTTCAAATCCAAAAGCTACTTGGATGATTGGTGTAATGAAAAAGGCTGAGAGGAAGTTAGTGAGGCTGAAGAAGGAATTACTTGGATTGATAATACCTGGAAACATGAATTGGGAGATTCTCGTGCACCCAAGAATCATCAATGCCTGTAGTCCCTTGGATTGAGAGACAGAAAAGACTATTCCCTGCACAGTAATGCCGCAAGATAGAACGAAAGGAAACAGCTCTGTCGGTGTGATTATATTAAGCCACGAGGATCTATTAGTTGAAAGTCAGCGTTATTTCCTTCGTGACAATGTGTCGAGGCTGCCATACCTAATACTCCATCTTGCGTCGATCCTCTTCGCCCTCCTACATGATTGCCCCAAAATACCCGCAGCCGTGGCAAAGCCAGCGATGGTGTTGAAGCATGCAAGGACAAGTATAGTTGTTCGAACCGACTCGGCAGCGGCAAATTTGACCTCGTTGTCCCAGGCAGAGGTAACGTTGGATTGGAATTGAAAGCCGTCTGAGCTGGCTCTCGACCAAAGCCCGTCTGCTCGGAGAATCTTCCAATGTCCGGTACTCATATTTGCGGTCGGTTGTTCGGTGACTAGCGATGTAGAAATTAAGTGTAGAAGATTAAGGAAGGCTTCGAGCCTGAGCAGTGCCAGCACCGCGTAATCTTCCCAAGTCACCTAGCGAGTAGGCATTCCGCGGCGTTTACGCTAGGAGGTAACGGAAGAGAGAATGCACGGAGACTGATGTCTTGGGGAGGAAATGGAGTCGAGGTTAGAGAGATCAGGTTTCGAGACAAAAAAAATGTGGCAGTTCCTTGTTGCTGTAGCCGCCGAGTAACAGGATATGATCAGGCCCTAACTGCAGGCCAGGCCGTGTAGGTCGGGTAAGTAAGTACTAAGGGAGGATGTATATACAATGAGACACGAAGGTGCAGATTACGTCGCAGGTTCCTGGCCCAGGCAGAATTGTTTGAAGAGAGAAATGCCTGAAAGCAGTGAGCCCTTCAACAAGGTGGCGACGATCAGAGACGGAGGGCCATGAAGATCTAAATGCTTCCGTCGGCTCCTCGTTCAGCCGGTGGATTCCCAGACGTGTGAAGAGTTCGCAGAAGACAACCCTGGCTCGATTGCCACTGAGCTGGGCTGGGCTGGGCTGGGCTCGACATGGGTCATGGTGGTGATGTTTTGTCGTTTGCGGGAGAACACCCCTGGCGCAAGCCGGTCAAGGGCGATGATACCCAAGGGTGCAGCAGCAAGATCTGAATGGTAAGAGATATCCGGTGACCAGGCTATCGAGTCCAATGCCGCATCTCGGTTGTTACGATAGCTCACACCGATGAGGCAGAGGTTCCCTGGGCCACTTGAGACGAGGCGATCACGAAATGCATTAATTGACTAACGGTGGTGGTGTCGAGAACCACATAACACATGCTATCGTAGCTTGCAGTTGAGATGGTTTTCTCATCATCCGTCACACATGAGGATGACAACAGCAGCTAGCCAGCTGGCTGTCAGCACTGTCCATGCTGCGTCTCGTCCACTCGGTACGTGGTCCAGGCCAAGTGATCGAACACTAGACTTTCCCATCTAGATCAAATCCGGAGATAACAGCCACCCACCTCGACAATGAAACACTGCAGGCCAAGACACAGGCCAAGCAGGACGCCGAACCCAAGAGGTTAGACGTGGGGTTGGGAGCAGTGGCTGAAGCAGTGCTGGAACAGGGTCGAGTTTCGGGACGTTGACAAGACCCTAGGGGTTCCTCGGCCGCTAGACCCCATTCGGGTTGGCAGCTCGTGGCAGCCAGCGACATGCAGCATTCGCTTCGACGATAAAACAAGACGCGACAGGGGATCCTGGGCTGTCTCCTTCACCTGTCTGCCTCATAGCCAACTCAAAAAAAGAGCTTGGATGGTAAGCCAGGACGGAACGACAAGTTGCCGAAGGGCTCTGGCCAACGGGAGCGCTCCAATCCAGCGGGGGGCGGTATTCTCCGATCCAGAAACTTCCTTAGGCAGCGCTCCCCTGCCTCGAACCTTGCTGGGTCCTCCGCATTGCACAATCCTTCTCGGTACCAGCCCGGGACAGCACCTCTAACGTCACTTGAAGCTATCACAACTCCCAGTCCTATCCGGCCACACGGCGAGCGAACCAGGACGGGCACCCTCTTCGCGCTTGGCCCGTTTCAACATAGAGCAGAGCAGAGCTGCCCCCCAACCCGCCGCAGCATCCTACACCACTGTCCCACTTGCCTCCCTAGTTGGTCAAGTCTTTCAAGTCCTTCAAGTCTTGGCCTCACAGGGGAGGAGCCCCTCAAACTGTCAATTAATGCTCATCATTCTCTCCAACACTCCGACTCTCGGCCGTGAAACTGGAGCTCGGATTCTTGGCGTCTCCAGCCGGACATCTTGCACTTGCCGCCTTCCCTCCGTCTCAGACCTGGGCACGGATAGGGCTATACGCGCAAGATCAACAACTTGTAGATCACAACATAGAAGTGGTATTTGAGTTCCTCCATCGCCAACATACTTGGCAACCATGGTTTCAACGACTTCAGCCGCTCCGCTAGCAACTACACCCACATGACTAAAAACTAGTTGACACGATGCGTGAACCCACGATTCAGCCAGCCAAAATGCCTCTACAGCCAACATCCACTATCCCGTATCCGCGCCACACAGCCATCGATTCCGTTCACCTAAAACGAGCAAAATACGACGGGTTTAGCACGCGATGTCACCAATGGCTCGGACCTCAAGGCCCCACGCTTTCAACCTGTGACCGGAGCAGATAGCCTAGGCCCTGGATCTTCAACCCTAAAAAGGTCCGGGGCTTTAAGAGCTGCCGGATGCCCGGCTGCTTGGGTTGTACTCTCGGCGGAGTCCTGAGTGTTGGGATCACCTCGGGGACCGTTTGCACTCAGCATCCCCGATTTTGTGCCTTCTGTGCCGCACAGGATTCGAAACGGGAGGGGTCCGCTATCAAGAGCTCCCCCTCACACTCGATGTAACCAACAATTTGTTCCAGGCCTAAACGGACTTTAGGGTAAAGCGATGCCAGTATTTGTGTGACAGCAAACTTCGTATAGCTTCCCGTGCTATTGAGTCCGAGTCAGTCAAGGAGTCGGCCGAATCTGTGAATGGACAAGGCGGTGCAAGGGATGCGGATAGCCCCGTGCCTAGTGCTCGGAGTAATATCCAAACTTTCTCAATCATCCGAACAACGAGCGGAAAGCCTAGAAGCGGAATTCCATCTGTCACCGAGGGCACGGATTCAACCTAGAGGCCTCTCGGTTGCCTGCCACCGAGTCATAGCGGCAACCACGTGCCGGGCCTGCATCCTGAGCACACGATGATCTAATGTTGAGCGAATGAAGAGCAAGTTGGCTTTTGTGCAATAACTGAACAAATGAAAAGGCTGCTTGATTCTGTTGAAGAAAACGCCACAGATATCATGATTAAGTGACCGGAGACAAAGCTCCGCGAACCATAAGACCTCAGCGGCTCTGTCGAATAGACAGTTGGTCACTAATGCACTGACGTTCCAATACGGGTAGGTTACAAACGACATCAAGCTGGCATGTACCAAGTTCATCATGTGCAGAACTTCATGTAGAACGTCATTTTTCGATAAAGCACATGCGTAAACTAGGCAATCATCAACTTCAAGAAAAATACCATAGCGCATGATTTAATTAGCTTGACGGCGAGACCTTGGGTAGCGGGTTATCGTATTTTCGCCTATCTGTAAAAAGTGGACATGCCCGTCATCGATGACCATCACTAACTATCATGTGTCAGTGAGGACCGGATCCGGAGATCGCAAATAATTTCTACGCATTAGGTTTAGATGGACCAATTAATTCATTCGTGTTCAACTTTTTACCCCGCGGATAGGATATACACAGTGTTGCAATGACGTCTTGACTTCGGACCATGAACTTGGGGTTCGCATACATCGTGACGTCAACGAACCCTCATTGTTTGCAACAGCCCAATCCTCAGCCACTCACACTACAAACGCTGCTCCACATCATGTGTAAATGGTGATCATTTGCTCCGGCTGCATGGTCAAGAGCGCCTTTCAAATTGTACCTGCCCTACCCAAATGATGCCTGCAATCAACTACATATTGAAAATCGATGACGGCATGAACCCTTGGAAATGAAGGCTAGGTAAGACCAATTTTCCTTCCCGAACAAGCTTACAATGACAAATGACGATATTCAAGCATGTGTTCCTGCCTTACTCTCAGATTCAGATCTTCTATAAAGCCCACCATTGTTCTTCCATGTCAAATGCTTTTTCTCCATCAAACACAACACCTCAATCACAACACTACAACCACAACACTACAACCACACTTGACAACCAGTCGCACACCAACCTCTTTTTTAAGAACCAATTCTCTCTTCCCTCATCATCAAAATGGAGTCCATCAAGCAAGGCGCCAACTACGTCGCTGAGAAGACCCAGGAGACCCTCCACGGTACTTCCAAGGAAGCCAACAAGGAGGTCGCCAAGGACAGCAATGCTTCCATCGGCACCCGGTAAGCTCCCATGCACGATTATCTTCACAATCAATTGCTAATACGCAAAATCCAGCGCTGAGGCTGCCAAGGATGCTCTTGGTGACAAGACCAAGGAGACGAGCCACGGCGGCAAGGCTGAAGTTCACAAGGAGTCGATGTAAACTCTTCACGAGTATCATGGGCCCGAGCCGAAATACATTTTTGGGATCGGTGGACGATGGCTAGCTCTGGTTAGAGCATGAGTACCCTGATACAGACAGCTCGCATTCAGATACCCTACTTAACCCAATCAACCAATTAATCAATTTTGTACATTTCTTTTCTCATTCCGCCCGTGATTTATGACTTGTGGCTTTCTCTCAGTGTACATGAATTCACACCCGCCGAAGACTTTACTTTTTGCATGGCAGGGAAGTGATATTCAAAACGCCGGTCCATTCCATGTAAGCAAGACGCCCGTTTTCACATAAACAATGCAGTGCCTAGTGGTGGCGCAGACCATATGAAAGTTCCGACAACTATCTTACAAGTTCTTCTTGACCTGTCGTTCATTGAAAGCGTTTGAAATATCGCGGACCGAATACCAGATGATCCAGAGTGGGATCCACACCCACAATGTGTTGAAGAAGACGAGATACACCCAAAGGTACATGAAGTTGCTAGTATCAAGGTTCAAGCTGCCAATTAGCCACTCGGGGCAAAAGGTCATGAAACCTAGTCGGAACGCGTCAGCTGGGCACGGGTACTGGTTATCTTGGTCCAGGGTGGGATGATGCATACCTCCATACAGCTCACAGGTGGCAAGGATGATCATCCAAATGCTCACTTTTGGGTCCTTCTTGGCCAGACAGTAACAAACGTAGACGGCCAGAGGTCCGTCGAAGAAGACGGTCAGAAGCTCCAGGCTAACAACGCCCTATTTCCAGACTCAATTAGCACTCCATAAAAGATATATACGACAATTACTTCACATGTGGGATAGAAGGAACAAGTGGAGAAACACGCACCAGATCAACACCAGCCCATCGCTTGTCGGCCTTGGCGTATACCATCCACAGCTGGGCAAAAGGGTTGTCGCCTCCCGATTGAGCACCATACAATCGACTGTTATATCCCAGGAAGTTTTCGGGCGTGGGGAAGTAACCGGCGAGGTCGAGGCCCTCGGTGGGCTGGTGGGCGAAGAAGCACAGGTACAGGAAGCTGCCCTCGAGGATGAAGTGGCAGAGGGCGTCGGCCAGATGCCAGATGAAGAGGAAGCGCAGGGTGCCCGAGGCGGTGGGCGCGAGGAACTGGCGCGACGCAGCGTAGGCGACGAGGACGATGGCGAGCGTCGAGAGCAGCGAGATGATGGTGGTCTGGTCGAACAGGTCGGGAGGGAGCGATGACGACGACGAGGCGACGGCAGAGGCAGAGGCCGAGGCCGCAGCCGAGATAGCTTCGGATGCCATTGCGCGAGAGCGTAGGTTGTGGCGGAGTTGTCGGTGTGTGTGACTTGTCGAGACGGCGCACAGAGACGGGAAAGATACAACCCGAAGCTCCAAGGAGCTCAATTGCTTCTGCAAGTGGCGCCACTGAACAGGCGGTATAACTAGCTACCGGCAGTGGGTAATGCCGATGCGCTGTGGGGGTTAATTAATGCTGGGTCAAGCTGTCTGTCCCCTATCACGATTGATTAAGCACTGGTCTGTGTGATCCATGTCTGAACTGAATGGCAAGTATTTCGTCTTCACATGGTTCGAGACATTAAAAAAAAAAAAGTCCCTTCCGACCGATCATAGAGACAGGTTCCTCTTAATTCGCACAAAAAAAAACCCCCCGGATCCCAGTATTCTCACATGAAAAACCCCTAGTGTCGACTATCATATATCTTCTTTTTTGGGGGAGGGAGAATATCCCTGTTCTTTCTGACCCCAACTGATTCCTCACTTTTCCCATGCCTTGTAGCTCTTCTGCTTCTGCCTCGTGTTCCATCCCAGCTTACCGCTGATACTATTGACCCAGTCCTCGCTCCGTCGTCCTTGGGCCTGCACAGATGCAAACGGGAAGCGGCTCGCGCTGATGGTAACATAATCACCAGGTTCGAGTTTGATGCGCTCCCGTCCGTCGAAGCTGGCCCACGAGGATGTCCGCGCATCGTATGGCACACCAACTCGCAGCACGATAGTATCGGGGAGGATAATGGGTCGGAAGGATAGCGTATGTGCACATATGGACGTCACTAACATAACGGGATTCTCAGGGTGGCAAAGCGACCCTCCAGCGGCGAGATTGTAAGCTGTCGAGCCTGTGGGTGTTGACACGCAGATGCCGTCAGCCAACACTGACGTGAAATGTTCATCGTCTCCGAAGATCTCTAGATATGAAAGTGCTGTATTACGGTGTTAGTCAGTTCTGCCACACAGCTAAACACGGACAGACAGGGGAGCTCTTACTTGCGTTTGGGCCTCGATCCACGACCACCTCGTTCAGTACCTCGAATGTTCCGTCTGGCCTATGAGTATGCTCATCTTCCCGCTCCTCACCTATCAATTCTTCCACGAGGTCTCGTGTTACTTCCTCGTCCTCATCCGAGCTGTGCTCGATCTCATTCTTCTTCCGTTGGCTTCTCATGACGGTACCCTCAAACCGTAGTCTCAAGCTAACGGTGACTCCCTTTGTAAAGGCCGTGTTGAGGGTCATCTGGTAGTCCTCGAAATCAAACTTGGTCAGGAACCCAAGGCTTCCCAATGCAAAGCTAAGGACGGGCGGTACGATACGCTGAAAGAGCCAGCTTGCGTATAGCACGGTGCCATCGCCCCCGAGGGATATGACAAAGTCAAACATGTGTGGCCGCTTCTTGCACATTTCTTCGTCCCAGTATCGGAGTCGCTTGCGGAGGGAATCGCGGGCCACTTCCTCCTCGACCTCTCCAGACTTGGCGTATTCCCGAGCCACCTCGTCAATCAAGCCATTGACGTCGAACTTTTTGTTCGTCTTGAGTTTGTCTTGTACGAAGACGGTATATTTATATTCCCGGTCTGGATGGAGCAGCCAGGCCGTCAATTCCCGCGTCTTGGGAATCAGGTCTTGATCGTAAATCTTGGTGAGGAGAAAGATGGACTTGACGCGGAACCGGATGCGCATGCTGCTCAATCGGCGACTCAGTTCACGAACACCCCACGCCATATCGCTGAGCTGCTGCTTGGTGAGCAGGCGGCTGTGCATATCATCGTAACTTGCCAGATCAAGCTCCGACAGGCTCTTGGTCATCTGCTGAGTCCAAACTTGCTGGTCTGCCTGGCCGCCATCGGCGTGGTCGAGGCTCGACGGATCTACAACGGCACGGTTCTTCTTGCCAGAGTTGACGAGAGCATCAATGCCAGCGTCCTTGCCACCTTCGACAAACGCATCGACAGTGCTACCACTAGCACTAGTCGGGCTCTGGTACGAGACCGGGCCAAGGGAGATTTCCGAGTCGGGTTCACTTGTAGAGCTCGCAGCGTCTCTGGCACGACGCTGGCTTTCGAGGAACTGGTGGACGAGACATTCGGTACGACGACGTTGATTCGGGGGGCGGATCAAGGGTGCCTTGATGTCAGAAGAGACCATGGAGCTCTTTCGACGGTACGGGTTGGCGGGATCGAAGACAACCTACATGGTGGTGTTAATGCTGGTCCGGGCACATGCAGAGCATGCATCGCTGCTTGGGTTTAGATCACCTCGACTTCCCTCCCATCGTCGTCGGAGTTGCCATCGGAGCTGTCAACGTCCAAGGTGATGTGCTTGACCTCCGCGTCGCCCATTTCTGCGCGAGGTATAACAGGCGGGATAGGGATTTCTCTCCGGGTGAGGCCGCTCTGAGCCTCTCTCTCTCGCCGAGTCGTGCGCTTCGGATGACGTTGTACGCGCCGGGGCCTTGCCTCTCAATGGCGGGGCTGATCAGCTGCCCGCTTCGGTGAAAGTGGAGACGTTCTTTTGCTCGAATTTGGAATGCAATACACGGATCCGATAATGAGGCAGAGCAGCGAGGCTGTTCTCGAGTAAACTGCATTGAAGGTGTCAAGTAGGCGAAATTGGAGAGCATCTGGTGCGCTGCGCAGTCACACCAGAGCTTGCAAATCCATTTCGCACGTCTCGCCGAGCCCGTCTGGGCCAAGTGGGGCCGTATTTGTAGGTGGATGTCATCGATATCTGTTCCAATTTCATCATGACAGACCCCGTGCTGTTTGAGAATTATTGCTGTGTGGAGTATACTCAATATCCCATGTTCAGACCGAGTGTGTTTTTCTAATTTAGCTCGCCTTTTGTGTCCATTTTTAGCTTGCTAGCCCTATTTATATATCACTTTGACCTTATGAAACGAGACTCTCGCCAACATAGCCAACGTGATGACTACTACAAATGGTATAAATATACACCTGCACATTAGATTGTTTCGGGATTTGGACGGAAGTTTAAAGGCACGGGTTCAATTGAAGTTATTAAGATATTTCGTGTTTGAAAATGGCAAATAATACCGCTTGCTGTACTCATGGTGCATAAATTTTGCAAGTGTAGATAGTAGTGGGAAGCTAAAGTATTTGCGATTTCGCACCAATGGAATATAATGATAGCTGAGAGTCGGGTTCACCTAGTCATTTTCAAGGGAAAAAAATGTTTGTAATTTGAATTATCGATTATTTTGCCAGTTGACTGTCCATGGAAAAAATTTTATGTTTTAATTAGTCTTATGGAATGTGTCGAGGGCGAACTTAGGTGACCAAGAATGCAATTCGCACAAGTATAGGGTAGGTGGTGCCTGAAAAAACAGACAAAATTCCATGGGAAGACCCAACCATAATCAAGACTGCTTCGGGAATGTGAACATTCAAACTCGAATGCGAAGGATTACGACGCACGCACTTTCAAACGATTAACCAGAGAGGGTTCCACTGCATCAACTACGGCTGACTTACCTTGCCCCGCGATCGAGTACAGGTTGAAGGAGCGGGGTATCAGGCATCGAAAGGTTACAATGAAGCATCTCATCTTTGTTGGAGCGTGCTACCTCGACACGATCCTCAGGAACGTCGCAAACACCTACAATATGGACCTTACTGGCATCAAATCCTAACTCACCACCCGCAGTGTTCCTTTCTTCCCCGCCGAAGACTCCAAGTTGCGAGCTACGACGCTCAGTATCCGGCGTGGCGGCAACTGTCCTAATTCCATCGAGGTTCTCGAGCAGCTGTTGGCGGAAGACGATCATGTCCAGCCGTACCTGGTGACATGCCTGCCAAGCACATTGTCGTCCGCCACACGACGTATTACTAGTTCGTTTGGACCGAATTCGAAGCTTGATCTTCGCCACTGCATCTATCGGGAGGCAAACACGGAGGCTGCAAGCAGTTACATTATTCGAAGCGACGAGACCGGAAGTCGCACCCTCGTTAACTTCAATGACCTCCCCGAGATGACAACCGATGAGTTTGAGCCAATCGCCCGGAGTTTTAGCTCAGACCAAGAGACATGGTGGCACTTCGAGGTGAGTCTCTCAAGCGACACAAAGTCAGACTGCCAAGCTGACCCGGCACTGGCAGGGACGCATTCCGGATACAACACTTAAATGCATCCACCTCCTGCGTGATGTGCTACCAAACGCGCAAATCAGTATCGAAATAGAAAAACCTGGCCGAGAAGGGCTCCCGGAACTGGCCGCAGCGGCTGACGTTGTCTTTTACTCGCGCAGCTGGGCCGAGGTAGGAGACTTCAACGCAGCAATGAGATATGCCTGACGTCAGGGTGTAGGGTCGAGGCCACCAGTCTGCAAAGTCTTGCCTCTCGTCCGAAACACACGAAAAGGCGTAAGACTGGGCTTGACGCGTGTTTACTTGCAAAAACCATGGCTGACTAGCTTCGACAGATCTCTGGCACTGTGTACTTGGGGTGCAGATGGCGCTGCTGGGCTGTCTCGACCTGCATGGGAGTATGTTCACTGCCCAGCAAGAGAGGACACTGAAGATGAGATTTCAGTGGTTGAGTAAGTTGCCGCCCCTCAATCGTCACATGCATCGGTGCTTGCGAAAGCTCAGTAGGACCTATGAAACTGCCAGAACTAATACCTGCCCGGGATACAGCGCCGTGGGAGCTGGGGACACTTTCATCGCGGGAATTTTGTACGGACTCCTTTGCCATGCTGAAGACTGGAGTGTCGGACAAAAGATCAGGTTTGCGGCCCGCCTGGCCACTCTAAAAGTTCAGCGTGAGGGGTTCACTGGGCTCGGGGCGGACATGCTGGGTGTGCATCCAGGTAGGTCAGGCTTGCGAAACACTGCTAAGCGACTCAGCCGGTAAATGTATCATTTATCAAACCCGCTGGCAAATGATCCAGGTACACTCCCCCAACCTGATGGGCGGGTGGGCCAAGGAAGAACAGATTGGGGAACCGAAGGGTGCAGCAAGGCTAAGACAGCACCCAAGGAGTCGCCCATGGCTTACGCCCGGTTCTCACTGATCTGTAAAGTGTGATACTGGGACAAGGTACTGGCAATGTGGGGGGGGGGGGGAAGAGAACAGGCGGTGAAATAGATGAGCATCACAATGGCTGCCACATATCATGAGCTTGGGGGGGCTAGACGTTTGGGGCGAGGGTGTCGGAGGTAAACGACGGCAAGTATTTGATGCAGACACACTATTGCCGCCATTTGTCGCAATGCACGGGACCATTTGCATGTCCAGGCTCCGAACATTGTCGGGTCGGTATAGTGTTGATACAGACGGATGCATGGTCAGGTCGGGCAAAGATGCAAGACAGGAAGACATTCTCCATGTGTGCGTGCTTGGGCTGCTGCATGCAGGTGACTAGTCAGAAAGTCTCTCACAGTTGAACAGACTCGACACATGTGTGTGTTCCTGGTCAACAGTGATGACCAATACGCTAGAGCGAAGGTGACCCGAATGGCCTCGTCATTCGATAAAATATGCAAGAGAGGCGCAGCATGTTTGTTTTTCCTGGCATGGCATGGCTGGCTTGGCTGGCTGGGTCCGAGATGCGGGATCGTGATGATGATGCGTGCGTCGTCAATGTCAAAGAGACGTGTGAGTGGATGCGGGCTAGACGATTTGGGTCGGGGTGGTCCAAGGCGAGAGAAAGAAGAAGACCCTCAGTGACAAAGCAGCTGAACCTTCCTCAAAAGGGGCCCCGGACTCGACGGAGAGATGGGACCATGTTTTGACTCTATGGCCGTGAAGCCCGGAATCCACCAACGGCGGTGCAATCGGACGGTGGATGAGGGGCGCAGGTCGGGCATAAGAAAAGAAACGAAAGTAGAAACACGTCAAGGAGACAATACTTGTCGAGGGGATACTAGGGCTAGCCGCAAATGGAAGTGAGCGAAGGTGGTTTGACGGGTGGCATCTCACCTGGCATGTGGAGCCTGGGATGGATGGATGGCTCATGGAGGTCTCAAGGAGGAGCTGTGAGAATGAATGGCCACCGGCGTGGACAAGCCTCAGAAAAGCCAACCGGACGGCTGACTAGACCAATCTAAGACCGAGAGATGTTGGCCCGTCGCGCGCAACGCTGGGGCCCCAAGTCTATCTCGGGAAGCGGTGGTGAATGACGTCTCTCAAGAATGCGCCCTAAAAAAAGGACCTCAGTCCCGCCGAAGGGGGGAGTGGGCGTTTGGCGACGCAGTGGAGGGGGTCCCCCCAAAGGGCATGCGTCTCCATCTTCCCAAGTCATACCAGCATGCGAGGTGGGTGAAACGTCGTGGGTTTAGCAAGAGGCGTGGGCTGATGAAGGCGGACACGGAGGTCGAGCCTCGCGGCAGCTGTGGCAGGTGGCTGAACCTTGGCCCGCTTTGGACGTTCCGATCGGTATGGGGCCTCGGGCGGAGGAGCGGCGCTCTCTCGACTTTTCTTCGGCCGGGGGCTCCATATTAATGGTCAGGGCTACGCCGCAGGAGGAAGAGAGGGAGGGCGACCAGGCGCGTCCCGCACCTAAGTAGCCTCTGATCACCCGAGCGTACTTGAAAATGTCTCAGGGCGGACGTACCCTCGTTCGCGAAGGCGGCCCTGCTAGTGTACAGCCAACTCATCTACGGTACTTTACCTCTCAGCCGTCTCGTGTATTTGGATCAGGGTTATTCTCCGTACCGGGATGGCCATCACATCACGGCATGCGCCGTTCTGAGTCTGAGAGATGTTCCCCCCGTTTTCTTTTTCCTTGGGCGGGTTTACTTCCTTACAATGCAATTTCCGAAAGTGTGACGCGTAGGGTGAGATTTTCCCGAAATACGATCTAGATTGCCATGATTTCTCACCGGTCGCAAACGACCCAGAAATATTCCTCTTCCGAGAAGACCAAAAAAATGAAAAATAGAAAAGAAAAAAAATAATAATCAGTTGATGGGCTGGGGCTTTGTGTCGGTATCAATGGCACACTCCCATGTTAGAGCTTGTTTGGAGATTTGATTTCGGAGGGTCCAATTAAGGAGGCACCTGCAAAAAGCAAAAGCAACGGCCTTGTTCCTTGCCGAGGCCCCCAAATGCAGAAGGCCCAATGACACGCAAAAAAGTCCCCGGCTTAGGGCACGTCTGGCGCATGGCCTTCCTCCGTTATCCGTACTAAGGACCCATTCCTTGGGCGGCACGAGCATGCGGCCCCACCGACCCGGGTGAAGACTGCAGCAGGGTGGACAGCGTTGCGCATCCATCCACATCATCAATGAATGTGGGGGTTCAGAGAGCCTGGCAGAGTTGTCGGTTCTCAAAGAAAGCTGTAGGGTGTAAGCGGCGGCTAAGGCCAAGCCGACTCGGTCAGGCGCCTTTGGACGCTAACTTTACAGCGACGAGTCATGGAGGTCCTGAGTGACTGGACGCGAGCGTGAGGTCAAGGAAGGTACAGTAGCTCCCCCTGTGTCTAGAAGAAGACGCCTGCATGATCACAACCTCTTGCATGCCGGTGCATGATGCATTGGTAGATGGTGTCCAGCCATGGCGGCGAAGCCGGGGCCATCGGAAACCAGACGGCGAATCTTGCTTGCATGGGGGCAACCAAAGTCTGGGACATGGTCTGTGGACGGGGAGCTACGCGCGATCCCAGTCCTCCCTCCACCCCGGTCACTTCTGCCCAGATGATGCCAAACAGTCCTTGCATCTGCACACTGGGACGAATCTCCATGTCGCATGTACCCTGGGGAGCTGGACCCATGGGAGCGGTTTTGCGTTTGGAGCCTAGCGTAGGGGCGACGGCACATTCCAGGGTTCCAGGGTCTGATCATCTCGGACCCAATCCTGTAAGGCGACAAAGTGTTGCCATCAGTTAGTTGGCCAACCGCCGCACCGTCACAGTCCGGATCACGGGCGGCCTTGAGACCCGTCTTGTTTCTCAACCTGAATCATGAATCAGAATATTTTGATTGCGGATAGAGCTCCGCTGTGTATCTATGCACTGTACCCTTTATTTCCCAAGACATGATATATGCCATCTCTATTTGCGTGAAGATCTATTAATGGACAATCAATAATCAATTCGATGAGGGCAAGTCGTGACCTGGAGGAGCAATGCATTCGGCTCGGCTTGTGGCTTCGACCACTCCTTCTTTTTTCCTTCCTTGGCGACTCCCGTGTCGCCAAGGCATGCAAATCCCTGCAAAGTTTTGCTCTCATCTCACGGCTACCCACCCTAGCTCGGCTGGGACATCGTCCCCCGCTTGCACTTGGGCCTGAATGTTTTGGGTAGCGCCAGTCACACACTCAATTCTCTGACCCTTGGTTGCGCACCGTCTCCGGGACGGACAATAACCACATGGGTCTCAGAACCTAGCCAATGAATGCTGCTCAGAGGCAGGAGGGTTATGGGGGTGGGAATTCTGGTGAGTTACCAAAGGAGCGACAGAGTAACTAACTGAAACATTTGCTTGAATGTGCCGATTTCGATGCTCAGCTGTCCTTCTCCTCAAACCCGCACAAAACGAGCCAGTATGTCAGTGGGGGTATTCTCGGTGACATTTCCAGCAACGGAAACGAAGGGACTGTTGCTGAGATGTGGCGAATATGTTGTCCAAGATTGGAGCAGATGTGCCATTCTTTCAAACCTTGGCAACCGCCGGGATCCGCAGTTACATGGATAATGATTTCGAGGCTTTGTCCCAACATAAACTTGATCTTTGTTTTGGTGGTGTACGTGGAGGGCAACATGGTCCCTCAGCGGGAAGAGGAGGACATGGTCCTTTGTTCAACATATTGAATGGATGGATGAATCATGCAACAGTCCGGATGCTCATCCGCTTTCCAGCGAACGTCGATCATCGACGAAAGGGGGCAGCGCTACGCGAGGGATGATGCGTGGCTGAGGAAAAGGCTGCTAGGGTGTCTGTGTTGACGAAGTGCGGTGCGCATATGAGACGATTTGTTCGGGTAGGTAAACTAGTCTTTCTGTGAATCCGACAAGCTATTAGTCCCAAGGGGATCCGTTGCAGGGCCTTGGCGCTGAGGCGGCGGTGGGAGGGCAGGGTTGGATGGAGGAGTGAGGGGGGTGGACTCTGCCCGCAGTCTTTGCTCGGTGACACATGACGGGACCCAAATTTGCCGATTTGTTTTGGGCGACCTGAGGGCGGCGACCCTTGCGCGGATAATTTGGGCAGGCAGCCCCACTATTTCTTTTTTTTGGTGGAAAAAGCCACTCATCATTTGTTGGCTTCAAAATAGTGTGCGATCGGCATCGACCACGCCAAAGGGAAAGAAGGAATGGTGGTGATTTGAGGTGACATGGTTCAGTGCATGGTCCAAAGCTTTGGAGCCAGCGGGTGAGCCAAGCTGCAACCCCACCAACAGAGTGCAAATATTTGCTCTTGGTTCGAAAAAAAAAAAAAAAAACTCGAGTTAGAAGCTAGACAAACAAGGTCCCTGTCCAATCTGAGAGGCATGTGCGCGCCGCGCTCGTCGCCGCGCCCGTCGTCGCCTCAAATTCGGTCACGTCAGGGAGTCATTGTGATGCTCCCGACAGGTTTAGTGGTGGGGCTTCTCGCCGAAGTGTTATTCTGTGTTTGGTTATCTGCAATGGACGTCTTGTGAGATGCCCACCTGAGCATAGAGGAGCCTTTACGCGGACAAGCGAAGTAATATGAGATGTAATACTTTCACAACATTGAGTGACCAGCGGTGTTTCCTAGTTCGAAGCTTTCACATTACGGGTGATTCCGACAGGGCTCACCCACATCTCGGGGCATCATACAGACGCTGTGAGCGGCTTGATGATGCAGGCTTGCAACTGGCAAGGAACCCCTCGTGTGAGGATAACCCAGGCCAAGTGGTGCGACCGAGGACTGGGAGCCAGTTTGTGTCAGAGGAGGCGTGACGACGGGTATTCACAAGACGCCGAGTTGCGCCCCAGTACCGCTTAGGTTTTCTTGTGCTCGTGTCTGTGCTTGTGCTGTGCCCTGCTGTTTCTAGCTGCTGCTCGTTGCTGCTTGGGGATAAGGGCGCGAGACACCTTCAGTGGATGGACGGGGTTGTACCAACAACAACGCCATGCGGTTTAGCGTAGGATTACAGTAGCGTGGTTCCGTGTTTGTGTACGTGCTGAGACGACTGGGCGAAGCGGCAAGCGCTGAGCTGAGCTCATTCGATCTCGACCGACCCAAGCCTGCTGGGTTGTTGAGTCTTGATTGCGTTCGTAAGCCCAGTGTTCCAGTGCCATCCCGTGCAGCGACGTACGTGCAAGCCTCGGAGTCTCGGAGGCGATGGCGATTTGTGGTTGAGGATAGACATGCACTAAAGTCGGCGAAGCAACGACGCATGTAATGCATGGCTTGTTACGACGTACACATACCATATCTGTTACGGCCTGATGATCATCCTGCCTTGTAATGTGGTGTGGGAGAACACGATAATGCCGCTTCCCTGCGTAGCTATCGACATGCCGGATGCGCTGGGATGGATGGGGGAACTGTGTGACAATCTGCAGAAGCGTCGCACATCCTCGCAGCTGGCGGGCGACTTTGGACGGCAAAGTGCCCCTCAGTGCATACATGCTTTCCACCCATGTCTTTGTGTAGATAATGCGAGCAATACTACAACAAATGTGCAAAAGGAGGGGGGCTGGGAAGGCAAGGTAAGGCAAGGCAAGGCAAGGCAAAGGAAGGGAGGGGTTCGATGGATTCAGGTGACGAGGGCGCCTAATCCGCGGCCGCCCGAGTAACCAACCAAGCAGGATAAAGCTGACTACGTGACTCTGTACCTGTTAGTTGAAATGAAGGCCCGAGGCATGAGAGTGGGCGGACAGCGGCAAGTGACGGACCGACCGCAGGCAAATGTAATAAGAAAAAAGTTCTCTCGCCAAGTTGGTCAGGGAAGAGGTGACGATGCTGGTGGCGCAGTGGAACGGCCCCTGTGTGATGTCTGATCCAGCGGACGATCAGAGCATTTCAGCGGCTAGCCGGCGCCCACAGGCTTGCTGTTCGCTAGCGGGCAGAAGATCCTAGGGACGGCTACGTATGTGCTAGGCGGCATAGTTCCTTAGTGGACAGAAGGGCTGTCGTAAGATGGGCGTTCAAGGGTGGCCCAGCAGCGCCAGGTCATGTCAAGGCATCTGCCTAGACCTTTGGCCTGCTGTACTCCTTTCTGTACATTGGTATGACGGTCAGCGCCGGGCGGGACGCTCATGTGGGGACCATGCTGAAATGTCTGCTTTACAACGTTGCAGTTCGTAGCTAACGGGGGAGGGAGGGGCGAAACAAGAGCTTGATCCTGCCTTCGCCGAGACCATTTTTTCACTGCATGAGATTGCCGCTGGGGCTGGCTGGGCGGGGTTTGAGGTGGGTTAGCCTTTCTTTTCCCTTTCCATGAACCTCCGTTTTGTGTGCAACCGATGATATGTGACGAGGCACGGATCTAATGGTCAGTCAGTCATGTGCTTGTTTTCACTCGCATCTCTAGTTTGAGTTCGGATTGCTTGGGTCAGAGACGGACTGGGCTTGAGTCCCAAGAGTCAAAATGTCTCAGGCCTAGCGAAGCTTGCTTGTTTGGTTGTTCGTATGTACTCCTTCCTTGGGGCTAAAAGCGGTAGGGAAGCCTTCGACTTTGGTGGTTGCCGATCCACTTGCTGGGTGGGTTGGCTAGCAGAGAGGCTGTTGTGCAATGAAGAGTGCATTGGGAAGCTCAACATGGGTTAGATCATCAGGCCAAAACTCATCGTTCGAATTGGTCAAGTCACAAGAGGAAGACGACGTGGCGGGCCATTTTTGGAAGCCTGGATCCCTCCCTGGTTTGCCGGCCCAGGACCGTGCTGAGGACCTGAATGTGCTGGGCAGACAAGTGGTAAGTTACTTTGGACGGGCGCCCCTCGCTGGCGCCGCGGATACGATTCGGTAGTAACCCCAGTCGATTGGATCCCACGCAGGATGGAGCGCGTAGCGGGTGGCTCAAATCATCATCATTGCCCGGGCCAACTGTTGGGTCGGCGACCTCCCGGAGGTGTTGTGCATCCGGGGAGGACCTGGTCTTGAGGTCTGTGGGTTGGTCTATTCTGGATGGCGGGAGACATGACGGATGGGGGAGGAGGGATGAGGGATGGGTGATGGGTGATGGTGAATGGGCGATGGCGGTGGAGGCGGAAGCAGCAGGCGAGGAGCAAGTGTGATGGATGACTCGACGAGGTGGATTGTGGATATCATCAGGGAGGGGATGTGAAGGGTGCCGGTGATGGTGACTTGGTGCAGCGACGACGGGCAAATGGACGAACAAGGTAGTGGTTACTTGGAGATAATCGATAATAACTCCAGTCCTGTGCCTTGGACGTGGGACTGGGCGACGAGGCGACGCGAAGGGACACCCACCAGAGACCAAACACCCCGGTGGTGGACCAGTCGATGCCCGTTGGTCCCGTGTGGGCAACAGAGTCATGGTTCTGACGCCTAGCAGGGAATGACAGGGAATGGCAGGGCACATTTGTGTGCATTTGTGCAGCGCAGTCGTGTTTCGGCTGAGTCTGGAGAGTCGGATCCATGACGTCCAGGCAGGCATCCCTTAGCTTGCACGCACTTGTTTTCTCTTCAGCCAACGGGTCCTTGCTACCTCGCACGGCGGTGGAAATTACCGGAGCAGGGCGAGTCCCCGATACACCGCACCGTATGGTGCCGACGCACATGAAGGTTCTGGCCTGCTGTCTGCGTGGCCTCCACCCGGCAAACTTGCCACCCACACGAAGGGGAAGGTACGATGTATCGGAGGCACAGGTACACAGGCTCAGGCACTGGCGCTCTGCCCAAAAGCCCAAGTGCCCAAAACAATTGTCCCGTCGTCCCCGTTGTTTTTCATTATCCACACCGCCCACGCCCACATACATCCGGGTCCGCGCGCACCGCAGCATCCACACACACACTCTCAACAGCACACAGCAACACCCACCCACACCAATACCAGCACCAGCGCCAGCACCAACACCAGTGCCAACTTACATACCTTGCCTTACCTTACTTTGGCCTGTCCCCCCTCCCCCCTCCCATCCTCCCCGGTGATTCAATATTGGCATGGCTGGCCCTGCAGCCAGTGCCACATTTACTACCATACCTGCGCCCTGGAATCGCCGGTTCCCACCGCGTCCACGACACTCATTCATATCCACATTCACATCTGCATGCGCTGCGCGCTGTGCTCCGCTTCTCACAGCGACCCTGCAGATTCCCGCATTGCTCCGGGGTGGACTCTGACTTCGGTGCACTGCGCCATGCCCATTTGATGGCACACTCCCTCGTAACCCTCCCACCCGCTCATCCTCGTCTCAGTGAAACTTCCACAAGCAAGGTCCAAGGTCGCCCTCCATGACCGTGCCCCCCCATGGCCAACCATTTGCACTTCCATTTAGGCCCACCGTACTGAACATCTCCGCCGCCATCGTGGCCTGTCGGCTCCTCGAACCATGCCAGTCCAGTTTTTAGGACGGCCGCCAGCGACAAACATTTTTTTTTTTTCTTTCTGGTTTTGGTGGCCTGCAACCTTTGATCACGGACCACATGCAGAGGACGAGACATGACGGTGTCGAATGAAGGGCCGAAATGGCCTTCAACCTGAATAAGAAGAAATGTATACCGTTTTGTTCATTTATCAGCCATGACGAGGATCTGGCATCTCCATCCGCTCCCGATCAGACCCTGTCTGGATGCCTTGTTTCTCGTACATACATTGACGCCCTTCGTGGACAAATCTGGACAACATCTCCTTCAGGCTGCCCGCAAATCTCGGCTGGCAGACGATGCGAGTTCCACTGCAGGGGTGCTCCTAGCGTGACCTTTAAAAACATGCCAATCAGTCTGGAGCGGTGATGCGCATCCCGCGTGAGTGAGATTCACAACCCCTTCTTGTGGCACTTTAGCAACAGGCCAATGTCCCACCCCAAGCTGTGGGGCACTCACCCTCCAAGGCCGTCATCCCCCTTGAGGGCCCATGGTCATGGCACCAGGGCATCCTCTTGAAAAGAGCTGGGGTGGAGAAACTATTAAGGCACACCCATGCAGTGGATGGTTTCCTTGCGGTGGGGCTCCAAATTCGAGCTTTCTGGGCAGGACATTGGCCATGACCCTAGAGTGCCTCCTTTTACCAAGACTCCAGCCTGTGGACCTAATTCTTCTCCATCCCTTCTACAGCTGTGGGCACAATGCAAGTGGCCTCGCTAGCGGCAGGGGTGGCTGCCGAAGTCTAGACGACCCCGATCACCCACCCCAGGCCACAGCAAAGCCGCACGAGCACCTGGTCTGGGACAGAACCGGCGTCTCTGCCCTTGACCAGCATATTTTCTCGTTTCTCGCCCTGCCGAGTGCCAAATTTGGTGTGGTACCGACTGAGCCTGCTTGTTGATTATAGCCGCAACAGCTTCGCGCCCCACTGCCCCGGGCCCTTCACGGCCCACCCAGTCCAGACGCCCACCAGACACTCAAACTTCAGGACACACTTGCTCGCCCTCATACCCAGACAGACCCGGCTTGGCTCTGCCCCTCCGGCACTAAAGCGTGCATCCCGCCTAGAGCAACCCTCCCCGACCGTGAAATCCGCCCGTTGACACCCCCTGCTCGTCCCGTCTGACGCAGGCCACCCGTCCCAGCTGCCATCGCTCGACTGTCAATCTTAGTTTAGAGGCACGGAGGACAAGTCCTGGCCCTGCATGCACCCCTCGGACGGCTCTCGCTGATTCGATGCTCCATGCAACCCACGGTTCTGGTCCATCGCTCGACGGCACCAAAACGCCCATGCTCTATTACTCTTGTCGTCCCGGCCCACCCCAGATCCATGGAAAGTTGATCTTGTCCAGTGCTAGGCCCGATTTATCCTTCAAGCCATCGACGTGCCCCATGTTTCGCAGCTCCCTTGAACCCCCTTTGGGTGTCCCTCCGTCTCGCTTTAATCCACGATACTTAACCCAAGCCGAGCCCATCTGTCTGGACGCATACCTACCATCCATCTGCCAAAGGACATCAACAATTGTCAGCAAAAGAAATACTCTCGACTCTAATCCTTCGACAACTTTCTCATTACTCTCAACTCTGTCCCCCACGACTTGCTCTTATCACCGCCAACCGCAAAGATGATGCACGCACTCTTCGGTGGGCAGCCCGCTTTGCCAGCATCGTACCCTCACACTATGCCGTTTGATGATCTGTCAAGGCAAATGGCTATCTCTCAGGCCTCTCGACGCCTATCAAGGGGATCAACCGGCCAGCGATCAGGAACTGCCATGCGTGTATCGAAGCCTACCAGTGCCAACAACAGCCCTCGATCTTCTGGTGGCATGGCCCGCAGAAAGACGCTTATGAATGACGGAAGCGCCCAGCGCCGCCGCCAGCAAGTCCTCGAACAGACTTCTCTGCTCTTTGGAGCCGACCACCCCCAACTTCAGCAACAGCCCCGATCTTCAAGACCAGTGAGCTGGCACCCCAACACTCATGTCCAGCAACTCCAGCCTCAAATTCAACAACCCATCTATCCTGTCTCCACAGCCAACATGTACGCACATCAACAAGACGTGTATACAAGCTACCCTCACCTTTCACCAATGATGGCATCGCACTCATGCAACACCTCGCCTTCCTCTGCCTTCTCTCCTCTCTCCCTCCCCATCCAGAATGTGGACAATGTGCCCTACCTGCCTACCAATGATGATGTTATGGCCCAAGTCCCCGCCGTCTACTCCATGCCCGCTTCTCAGTCTGTCCAGGAGACTTATTCGACTGACGATGCCGCCGTGGAAAGCTTGACCTACGCCAACGGCTGGGACTGGAACACCTTCATCATGCATGGATTCAGCAGCACCTCGCCCCCAACACCCGAGGCCTTCCCCCAAGCCGAGCTCTCTCAGCCAGCCATGCCTGAGGAGTCTATTCCTTATCAGGCTCTGGAAGAGTCAACCGAGGAGGAAGGTGAAATCCTCGTTGGTATGGGTCTCTACGATGCTCCTGAGAAGTACGAAGACGACCCGCAGCTCAACAACTACCGATCTACTGTCTCTTCACTTTTGGGATCCACCTTCCGCAGCTTTGAGCCCAAGGGAAAGGGCCTCAAGCTTGAAGAGACCTGGGAGCCCCCCAAGTCAGACGACGAAGAGGACGAAGAGGACGATGACGAGGATGGAGACGAATAAAGATGTCAGCTATTTGACATCATCTAAGCCGCTGGTCGCACCTTTTAACGAATAATGAACACATGTACTATGTACGGTATCTTTTTTTAGGGAAGCGTGGAAAACGGAAATGGGAACTAGACAGGGAACATATTTGGGATTGTGAAAGCAAGCGGCGCAAAGAGACATTTGGGACTTGGTTAGGCTTGGGAGGTCAGGGCCTGGATTAGAATTGGGACTCGGCTTTCATGAATAGGATACCCAGAACACCAAACAATGGAACAAGGTCACTGACAGGGCGTATGCTCTGAGATGACAAGAAAATATTTTTCACAAAACACTCTCTACTCTCTCCATTCTCTCCGTGTAATTTGATGAACATTTCTGCTTGAGGCGCCCGGAAACTGAGGCTGGCTGCTGATCGACTGGCCAAAAGGAATGTGAACGAGGCAATGAAACGGCTCACCACGCGGCACCGGATGTATCCATGTACTCAGCGCAGGTGCCGCCGCACTAAGGATTAAAAAAGGAACAGGCAGGAAGAGCCGCGCTGACATCCCTGCCAGACATGTGGTTCCCTGTAGGCCCGTGCTTCGGTCCGGGTGAGGAGGGTGTGGGAAGGGCGATGATACGAAGCATGATTGGCTTTGGGGTCTCAAATCCCTCCCAGTCCCTCCCAGTCCCTCCGCCCGTTCCCCCAGCCCTGTGCCTTGTCTGCCCTCAGCCCTGGTCGGAGGGGGTGTCCTCCCCCCGCTTTCCACCCCCCTGCTCGTTGGTGAGTCCCTTTCTAGACCCAATGCCCTGGCAACCTTTTTCTGACTCGGTCAAGCACCCCGCAGCTCTTACATCATACTGGGAAAAGGGGGTGCTTGGTCAACCTACGGCTTGCCCCTCTTGGTGTGGCTCGTTCCTCAACACCTGTGGCTGTGGTGGCAGGCAATCTTTTTTTTTTTTTTAACCGATTCTCCACGTCGCTAAACGTTCTGGCAATTTTTTGCCATGAAGCGTCTCTTTTGATCTCGGCACAGTCTTCCCGAATCAATCCGAGCGCGGTGAATGATGCTGGGCTTCATGATGTCATCCTTAGCAACTGAAAAACGCTCATTTCGGAGTGGCAGCCTCCAATATGGAACCTGATGCTTATCCTTGACGGAGTTTGAAGTCATAGTACGACATGGTCAACTGTCCAGAAATACAGAGCCATGGGTGAATCCTGCACAAACGAATGCAAATTCGAAAAGGAATGGATGGATGAGACAAGGAATAGAAATCAAACTTGGGTGGTTCATTCCTAACAATGTCCTGCATCGTCTTTATGCATTGTCGCTTTGCAATATCTACTAACAAACCTCATCCGCTGATATCAATTGTTAAGCTTGGTCGCATGGCCCAATGGCAAGGCGTCTGACTACGAATCAGGAGATTGTGGGTTCGATCCCCA
Organism: Calonectria hongkongensis; assembly: GCA_017140755.1. Classification (NCBI taxonomy): domain Eukaryota; kingdom Fungi; phylum Ascomycota; class Sordariomycetes; order Hypocreales; family Nectriaceae; genus Calonectria; species Calonectria hongkongensis. Next base: position 912,914 of record JAACJA010000003.1, on the reverse strand, counting down.
CTGTGACCTATCTTTTTGCGTTTGCATCTATTCTGGCTCATAATTTTTTTGTGCCATCCGAAAAACGGTGAATGGTGAAGACGTTGGCCACTGCTGTGAAATTTCTGCCGAGCGAGCGAGAGGGCATTATTCTACTCCGTACCTTCATTCCCTTCTCCTAGCGCCCTCCCTCCGTCCCTTCTAGTTTTCCTTTTATCATGGTGCACTATGTCATCACTCCATGGCGCGACCGCCACGAACTTTTACTTGTTCGACGCCAGCTCTATGCCCAACTCGACCAGTTCACAGCTTCTGATACTGTTGGAAATCCGGCGCAAGATGTGCAAAAGAAAGACAAGAGTATGCTGCAAGAGCAGCATCAAGCGGTCTCCCGGGTGTCAATGTGGATGCAACGTGGGAATTGCCCTCATATGGTGGAATCAACGGCCTTACTCACGGCAGCGATACTGAGTGATCAAGATGCGCTGGGCACAGAAAATGCATCCTCATCAGCATACGCTATCCGAGCGGCGTATTCTGCTGCATTTAGTAGGTGCGTTATGCCAATCTAGTACACCGTTGTCTGGCTTGCGGATTTCCCACAAGACCTTATAATCCAACATTATCTCATGCCAATCGCTTAGGTTTGTAACTGGTCTCTTGGATGGTCACCAAGATAAACTCCGGAAGCAAAGTATGTACTCTATTGCAAAGACCATTGGTTTGCCTGCTACATTCGTTGAGCTGCGACATCAAAGTACGCATGAGCAGCTGCCGTCGTTGGCCAAACTACGGTCTGCAGCAAACAAGGCGTTGCTGTGGATCTGGGAGTACTACTGGAAGCATCTCGGAGAAGACACAGAGGGCCCTTGCCGAGATGCTATTCTCAACTATCTACGAGAAGAGGACGAGGCACGGAGCCTCAAGATTGTAAAAAAATTGGAGCAGTGGTCTACGGAAAGAGTTTTGGAGACGATTGCAGATGTGAAGAAGAGCCTGCCCGGGAACAAGGTATTCCTCAAGTGCGAAGAGCTGGCTAGATTGGTGAAAGAGCAGGAATCTACTCAAAAGCCCGAGGCAGCGGTGTCAGACACAATGATGGGCGGCGCAGATGCTCAAGCCGAGGGTCCTCAGCAAGCTCAAGAAGAACAAGGCTGGGCACGATTCGAAGGCACTTGGAAGGCCAAACCTATTGGCACTGTTTAAGGAGAACCATCGATTGATGTTGAGAATTAGAGAAGAAGGATTGATACCCCCGACTAAAATATGATTAACTGGTCAACAGCATTCAAGGCTTGTATCATACTTGCGGACATGCCTCTTGTTGGCAAAGGGTTAATTGGACAAAGAATGGTGATTAGAGCGGCGACGCGATAATCTGTCACCTACGTGTCACTCACTGCACTAATGCTGTAGGTGAGGGCAGTATGATTGTAATTGATTAAGAGAACTCGATAGAGCTACCAAAAAGAAGCAACAGTATAGTATATCATCCTGCCATTCTGCCACTCTCCCACTCTCCAACTCGGGCTCAACAGTGAGCGCGCGAAAGTGGGCAATGCGGAGCAATCACGTGCTAATGTTCCATTCCAGCGTCATAATAGGTAGGTAGGGACATGCGGACTCTGTGTGCCACGATGACTTATGTCCGATTCTCCGCGCTTCTCGTCATTACAAATGCTTCGGTCCTATTCGGCATCCATGTATAGGCTCGCGACCCGCCAACTTTTCCCCCGACAGAAACTTGGATATCTCTCAGCTGCGGTTAGTTTTTGCATGAGTGAAAAGACGATTGATTTCGCTGAACCTCTTGAGCCAGGCTATTACATCGCGCGCCATGCATATCCAGTCGATCCCGATGTGTAAGGATGGAGAAGCTTTCCCCGCATTTTCACGAATTCTATGGCGTTTGAGCAAAACTAATGGCCTGAATAGGGGAGGGCTCCCATGACAACTATGCCTACCTGGTGATTGATGAGAAATCCAAGGATGCAGTCATTGTCGACCCGGCGAATCCTCCTGAGTATGAGCTTCGCTTTCTATGTTTGGCGTTGGGTGATTGTTACTAACGGGCTGCCATTCGGATAGGGTCGCCCCGGTTTTGAAGGAAGCCATCCAGGCAGGCAAGATCAATCTGACGGCCATCGTCAACACCCACCAGTTAGTATCCGTATGGTTGTCATCTGTTGTGGCCTTTACTAAGTAGAAAACTAGCCATTGGGATCACTCGGGCGGCAACACAAAGTTGGTAAGAGCTCAGAGATCCCATTAATTTACACCGAGACCTGGGTTGACAAGCGTGCTAGCTTGAGGAATTGGGCACACCTAAGCTGGAAATTATCGGCGGCAAGAATTGTCAGGGTGTCACCAAGACGCCCGAGCATGGCGAAACCTTCAAGCTGGGCAACATCAATGTCAAGAGCGTCCACACCCCTTGCCATACCCAGGACAGCATTTGCTTTTATATGGAAGATGAAACCGGAAAGGCTGTCTTCACGGGCGACACTCTTTTCATTGGCGGTGGGTTGTTCGGGACCCAATTCGAATCTTTGGGCGATTTATTGAAAAAAGAATAGTGATGCTGACTATATTCCCAGGCTGTGGGAGATTTTTTGAGGGATCACCTGAGGAGATGCACGAAGCTCTGAACAAGCGCCTTGCTGCCTTACCTGATGATACTCTTGTCTACGTGAGTAGAGTGGTGGTAATATCAATGATGAGCAAGGATTGACTATTTTATAGCCAGGACACGAGTACACCAAGTCCAACGTCAAGTTTGGCATCTCGGTGTCACAAAGCGCTGCTGTGCAGAAGCTGCAGTCCTACGCCACCGAGAACAAGGTCACAACGGGAAAGTTCACCATTGGAGATGAAAAGGTATGTGGCAATCAAATGATTAGATTTCTCAATTAACTGATGTCCAGCTTCACAATGTGTTCATGAGAGTTGAGGTAAGGATGATCCATGTCGACAATGGGAGGGGGAAAACCAAGCTCACTACTCCTTCTTTTATTTTTAGGACCCCGAGATTCAGAAAGCGACAGGTGAGACTGAGCCCGTCTCGGTCATGAAACAACTCAGAGAGATGAAGAACAATTTCAAGTGAGTAAGTACTTTGGCCACGCTTCAGTATCTACTTAATAGATCTCCATTGACAAATGACAGACCACCTGAGGCGAAGATGTAGCAGACAAAGAAATCAAATCTGTAGTGGGGTTGCCGGAAATATGAGAATTACGAGATTGGCGTTGAGAAGAGCAGTTCAGTTGGGGATTACGGTAGGCGATTTAGATTTAACAATAAATATAAAAATGTTGTTGAAAGATGTCTCCATGGATCGCGAAGCCCCCGTCATAAAGACGAGCGACGTTTGCTACCCGCTGGAATCGTGCCAATTGTTGACCCGACGTATTTCCATTTTGCTTCACTGTCCACACTTGCTCGCTGTAGTACTTTTGAGGCGGCAAGCTCTAGCATAATTTGAAGCGGTTTGATTTTGAAAAATCAAGAAAACGAATTGATTGCGACTTCTTCACGTGTGGGAGAGACGTTGGCACACAAACAAACCTTTTGGAGGCACATTGCGATCAATCATTCCCATTATATGGGGAGCGCGGATGGCCGGTACTGGATGATCTAGGTCATCGAGTTGGTGGTGAAGGAAGATCGTTGAGGGAAGAATGGAAAGGGAACAGAGATTTTTATGAAGACCCCATGGTGGAGGTGGATCATACAGTGTGTAATACGCAGAAAACTGTACAAATACACGGTACTATTGGGCGTGGTGCACGGTCGAGGTGGATGGCGTAAACGACCAAGCCAAGCGATCAGGACCATCGTGAACTAGACACAAGGAAGGAGCCTTTACTTCTCAACGCCTATCCCGTGCCTGAAGACGCCTGGCCTCGCATATGGTATGTGACAGCAGCCCGACTAGGGACTCTTTCCTCCCAGCCAACTCTGGTTTTTTCTAACAGTTTTGCGTCCGCAGCCTCCGAAGCGCAAAGCAGCAAGCAGCGGCACGGCCGCCGGCGGCGCTCCCAAGCCGCGCCAGTCCAAGCTGGCAAAGGAGCACAACGTCACTCCCCAGGAGGAGGGCGAGATCCGCGAGGCATTCACCCTCTTTGCCGAGCCCATGGACGGAGAGAAACTCGGCGTCTTGCCTATTAACGATGTCAAGTCGGCCCTCATGTACGCGCTCCCTCATGCTATGCTCGCCTGCCCCTCCCCTCCTCTCCCATGGCAGCGTGCCCTGCGAAAAACGAGACTCTCAGATGACTGACGCGAGACAAAAAATCACAGAGCCCTCGGCGTCCCAGCTTCGTCCCCGGCCGAGCTCAAGGAGTTCGTATCGATCCTCGACCCCGAAGACGACGGCTACGCCACGTACGAACCTTTCTTCGCCATCTGCGCGCTCAAGTTCCACACGCGCGAGCACGACTCGGACGCGCACCGCGCCGAGCTCGACGAGGCCTTCCGGCTCTTCACCAACGGCCAGGACGGGCCCATCACCCTCGCACACCTGCGCCGGGTCGCTGCCGTCCTGAAGGAGGACGTGGACGAGGAGCTGCTCAAGGACATGATCCTCGAGGCCAACGGCGGCGCGGGCGTGGCCAGGGGCGTGGAGCTCGACGAGTTCGACGGCGTGATGAAGAGCGCCGGGGTTTGGAGGTGAGGGCTGTCAAGTGCGGCTCCCGGGCTTCGCTCTCGCAATTACTCCGCGAAGAGGCACGGGGGCGTGAGCAGAGGGCCGAACCGGGATGTTGAATGAAATCCTCCTCGTCTCGGCGGCCCGATTTTACTACAAGTCATTTGGCCATGAGCGCCAGCTTGAGCCAAAACCCGTCCCTTTCAGAACCGATTTCCTCCCCCCCCCCCACCACCACCAACTTTGTCATACATTGACATGAATCTGTAAGACGTCATATCCGGAAATATTAAGGTATGTTACTTTCGCGCCAAAGCTTCCGGCTCCTTGACTCTAATCAATTAGCCTACTCTGGGTGCAGCAAGGCGTCACATCAAGTCATTGGATGGGATGGGGAATCAGGGTGGCTCGCATGTCAATATGAGACGATGACACGCAGGGGTCGCTCGCGGATTGCGGATCTCGACCCTTCACGCCAAGTAGCGAGGAGAACCCGCCAGTGGACACCGACGGAAGGGGGATGGATGAGGAATAATTGCTAATTTGTAACTGTTGATATGACATTGGTTCAAGATGCGCCATGTCAGGGAGAATCTGACTAGGCCAAGTAGATAGTAGTCTCGACCGTTTATAATTATTCCCACCCATTCTGAAACGCCTTAGAAGATGCAAATTTCCCCCACCAAGCACAGGATGTACACACTGAGATTTCCCGTGTAAATAAAACCAATCGAGATTCATTACTTCATCAATTCATTGAGGTGACTCGTCCGACCCCTCGGGCTGCTCAACGATCGTCTCGGCCGGCTTCTGGGCAGCGGCCTTCTCCTCAGCACGCTTCCGGGAATCGATGACGGCCTGGAGCTCTGGGGGGGCCTTGAAGCCGGCGTGGTCGGAGTGCTTCTTGTAGAAATAGCTTTCGGGCTTGGGGCAGAGCTCAGGGGGGAGATCCTCAAGGACGCAGGCGAGGATGGCTTCGATGGAGTTCTTCTTGGAAGCGTCGCGGTGCCAGATGGAGATTAGGTGCGAGTTGAAGCGGACGGACAAACCAACGCCGCATAGCTGGTCCTCTATAGCAGCAACGGGTTAATATGACAATTACTAGGGGGGAGGGGGGGTTGTCCTGTGGACCTGGGAAGGGGAGGCAAGGTTGCGCACCATCATCGAGGACACTCTGGAGCTTCTCGCCAATGGCCAGGAGCTGGATGCGAGTCCAGAAGTCGGGACCGATGTTCTTGGGAACGCGGAAGGTCCAGCTTCCGCCTAGAATGTTGCGGCGGTCCTCCCAGACGGGTCGGAAGCCGGCTTTGAAGAGGTAGATAGATTCGCGCATCTTGATCATGTCGACGGGAGTGTTGTTGGCATAGCGCCAGAAGTCCTGGACCGACTCGATCTGCTCGCCGAGCTGCTCGAGCTGGGCATGGTACTCCCCCTCGCCGCCGCCGGCAGCAGCAGTGGTGGCGCCGGGCTGCGGCTGCTGCTCCTTGGTGGAGTGGTCAAAGTAGACGTTCCAGTAGTGCTGGGTGGGCAGCGGTCTCATGGTCTTGAGAAAGTTGTGTTTTGCATCGTTACGCTGCTCGGCGGGGGAGTTGGGATCGGACGACTGGGCGAGGCCGCTGAGGCCGCGCGTGAAGAGAGACGGGCGCATAGACATGGCGGGCGAGGAGGGTTGACTGCGCTGCTGTTCAAAGGAGAAAGGAGATGGGAGGATTGATGGGGAGGAGGAGAAATTAAGGGAGGCTTGAAAGGGTCAAAGGAAACAATAAAGGAAACTTGGCGAGCAGTTATCACGGAGGACCTAGTCGGCGACGGAGGCCCGGGGGGGCGAGGGCCGCGAAGCGGGATACAGGAACAAACGAGGGGCACCGTCAGATGCGGCTTAGTTGGGCCCCAGGGGACTCTGGCAAGTCACCGTCAGTGCGCGGGAGCTACCCGCCCAGTAATTAAGATGCAGGCCTAGGCGTCAGGGCGCTGAGGAAGTACAACGCTTCCCTAACCGCCCACTGGTTGAACCTGCCCAGGCGTGGCTGTATTTGGGCAGGGCAGTGCCGTGATGACAGCTGGGAGGAGAGGGGGGACTGGGTCAACAGCGAAATAGGTGGCACTGTGCGCCCCGAGAGGTTGAGAGAAGACCGGCAGCCGGCAATGTGAGAGGTCGTTTACTGCTTGCCTTCTCTTCCCTTTTCTTTTCTTTTTTTCATCCCACGCAACTCAGAATGCATCTGCGACTAGCGAGCCGGAGCGCGGCAGGCTACGCGGACGCTACTTTGGTGAAGCAGCCAGCACCATGTTCCATGCGTTGGGGGGGGGGAGGCTCAAGTCGCAGCAGGCCTGGGGGCAGAGAGCAGCAGAAGTGCCGTTGCCGACACACACACACAGCATGCGAGTCAACGACACAGGCGGCACGAGACGGCGCGAGGGCGGGACCGGTGAGCGCGCACAACGGCTAGCACCTCTGCGCTGAACCCAGCCACGGGCGAGCGAGGGAGCCAATGTTCTGCAAGGAACGCGAGGAATCCCCTTCGGCGCAACTCAAAAGCGGGTCGGTCCCATGTGATGTGGATGTGGTTGGTGATCTGCCGTCACCAACCGTTGTCGCCGTTCGATGGCGCGTAATAGTTGCAGCTTTGAGACAAGGTGCTCACTGTCGTCGCATGGTGGAGTGATTTTTTTTTGTAAGGGTGTGTTGCATCAAGCACCGAGACCATGTGCCATCAACGTGGTCCCTTTCTCTTCAGTGAACTTTCCTTTCCTTATTCCCCTTTTCTTTATTATTCAAGTTGAATTGTAGCGGAATCTCGCCTTGAAGTCTAATCTGCGCTGGAATCTACAACTGACTGACTACAAGCTCTCAGCTTCCATGTCCCCCCTCTTCATGTCCTCTCTCCTGGTAATCATGGATATCGATGAGTGCATGCAAGGTGTGATACGTCATCGAACCCCCAACAAATCCCGGTCGTGTCATCCCTTTCAGCTTTTAACTCTGAGACCCGATTGTAATGCAATTCTCCTTATAATAAACGTCTAAACTAGTCCATGGTACAAACCACCTTGATATAACGTGTCTCAAACGTACGCTAGCAATCTCTCGTGTATTTAAAAACCTCATAAAAGCCCTCTTGTCAAACAAATTCCCACATGGACGCCCAATCCGGGCATTAGTCCTGATGCGCTCCAAAAACACCTTGCTCCTAGTTCTATGCAGTCGACACAACCCCTTGTGCTAGGGGAAGGAACATCATCATGAACATCTAAACATTCTCTCGTACACCCAACGGCATGCGGGCGCCGTCCTCGGTCATGAATCGCGACAAGTCTCCACCAATAAGCTTGCGCAGGTTACCCATATCCTCAAGATAACGGTGCATCTCCTCCTGCAAATCATCTTCGCTGTATGCAGTACTGTCCGAATCGTACTCCTCGTCGTACTCGGATTGGTTGTCTGCGTTTTCCTTATCCTCCTCATCGGCTTCATCGATGCTCTTCTCAGGGTTGACGCTGACGGGGGGAATGGGGTTCTTCAAGCTTTCGATGGCGAGTTTAAGGTGCAGCTTGAGGGCCTCATTCTCCGTTTGAAGCTTCTTGATCTTGCTCTCAGCAACCATGCTGCGTTCCTCCATCATGCGCTGCATCGATCCGACGCGGTTCTGATACTCCTCCAGCTTCTCCTCTGCCTCCTTGGCATTCTTCTCCCGCTGTCTCGAGTCTGAAACGGAAAGTTGCAAGACGCGGATCTCTTCCGCCATGGCGGCGATCTGGGCATCTCTCTCAGCCGTCGAAATTTGGTCCTGGTTGACAACTGCCCGAGTGCGGATGCGCTTGGCTTGGTCTGCATAACGAAGGGTTGACAGTGTTTCGTCATAGTCGGATGGAGCAATGCATGCAATCATGGCAGTTTTACTGTTTCCACCCAATGAGTCCTTGAGAAGCCATGTCAAGATGGAATCTCGGTAAGGGACCACGTCCTTTCTCTTTCCTCCTCGGAGTGCCTTGGGATCCGCCAGAGAGGCAATGACACGACCCAGAGTGGTGAGCGACTTGTTGATGTTGCTTCCCTCACGCAATCGGGCTCCAGTTGCCTCGGTTGACTTGGCCCTCTCACTACCGGCAAGATCGACGAGTCGAATTCGAGAGCTCCGCTCGGTTGTCTCATCTGTCTCAAGGTCGTGGTGAATCTGCTTTAGCATGATTGTGAAGACGGCGTGACTTCGACTGCTAGTGTCGTTCATCTTGGTGCTCGCAACTGTTCGTGACGAATCTCCCTTCTTCATGAAGCGCAGAATTTCGCCATAGTTTCGAACAGGCACTTCAGTGAGATCCTTTACGTAGGGGCCTTCGGTCGGGGACTCGCGGATCTTGAGGTAGTTGGGCGGCTTGTTGGGGACAACAGGAACCAAGAGATCTCGGACGTGCTCATTGTAGACCTCGAAGTAAGACACACGGACATTGTAGGCAATGTTAGTGTTTTCGGCTTGGGCAGCGTCGATTCGCTCGAAGAGATCCTCGCAGGTTCTTGGAATCAGACCGGGCTGCTCAGGGGTTCCCATCATGGTGTAACTCTTTCCGGAACCCGTCTGACCATAGGCGAAGATGCAGGTGTGGTAGCCTTCAAAGTTGTGGTCAAGAAACTCCTCACCCAGACTGTTGTACACGTCCTCTTGGTGGGCGTAGTGCTTGTCACGGGTATCATGACTCCAGAATGAGTTGTCAAAAGTAAAGTCCTTCTCCTCGTAGACCTTACGAGACTTGAGAGCGGCAGGCGCATCGTCCTCTTCCTCTGGCGGGAGCAGCGTCGTGAGCTGGCTGATGGGGTCCATTTGGATAAGGCATCGTGCTTGGCGATCTAGCTCTGTAAGTTAATTCCACGTGGTTAGCATCGTCACACGCCAGAATCATCAAGGGCGGTTTACACACCTCGCTTTAGAAAGGCTCTCACTCGGACGACAACCTTGACGTTGCCTCCGCCGTCCATACGGGCATGGGGCGGCAGAGTCCCATCGCGGGAACGCAGCGATGGCGTGGAAGCAGATGAATGCACAGCACGGTGGTCATAGGCCATGGTCGGTACTAACGTCTTTGAAGCGTCGTGGAGACTTTCGTGGAGGCGTTTACGAAGAAGGTGCTACATCCATCCTTTTGTGCGACCTGCGCCAGCCCATTTGTTTACTGCGAGGCGGTCATGTCTGTTGCCAGGGTAAACGGCAGGGGCCATGGCTGGGGTGTGGTTTCCGAGACCCGACTGGGCTAAAGTGAGTGGAGCACGGAGCATCTGGCGCCTTGATACCCGTTGCCACATGGAAAGCGCTAATCTTCTTTTAGTTGGATCGACAAGCCTCATGTGGCGCAGGATGACAAAAGTTGCAGTCACTATTCCGCTTGCGCTCCCAGTTGCATGCTGGCTTTAATATGTCGCCCACCCGCTCGACGCTAATCCCGATCTTGCTTTGCGACGCGGGGATCTGCACGCGAGACAAGGGACGCGTACAGTAAGTACTAGCTACGTACATAGGTGCAAGCCAATCCTTCGAGCCTCAAGCGTCGGGCAGCGTACTGATTGCTGAAACCGTCGACGCGACATTGAAAATTCTCGACAAGACATTGTGCCATCGCGAGTCCTTGGACATCGAATAAATTCGAGGGCTCATCGCTTTGACTGTTTTGTTCTTGTCGCGCCTTTGCACGGGTATTCTCAAGCGCCTTTCTTTTTTTTTGTTTTTTTTTTTTCGTTCTTTTTTCTCTCGAACCCACCCCCCTCTTACACCTCACGCGTCCATCCTCCAGCTTCTTCACTCCTTGATTCCAACACAACCATGGCTCGCACCAAGGAAACCGTTACGGCCGACGCGTCGCCTAAGATCCCAGTGGCCACCACCGGCGTCTCCAAGCCTGGCCGTCCCCGTGGCCGCCCGCGCAGCGACAAGCCCAAGCCGGCCGCTGCGCCCAGTGGCCGCCCTCGCGGTCGTCCGAAGGGAAGCACCAAGGCTGCTGCCACTGCCAAAGCCCTCGCAGCCCAGGGCGCATCGCAGCAAGAAATTGATGCGGCTGTCGCTGCTGCTTCCACTCCCGTAAAGACTCCCAAGGGCACCGGCCGACGAGGTCGCCCGCGCAAGTCGGACGCGACACCGTCCAAGACGCCTACCAAGGCTGCCGCCACCACTCCGAGTGCCAACTCTACTGGCAAGAAGGGCCGCGGCCGGCCTCGAAAGAACCCCATCGTGGCACCCGTAGATGACGATGAGGAGCCCGCTGAGGAGGACCAGCTTGATATTGTTGGAGAGGGTAAGTACCTGGGCTTCCCTGTCGTATCCACCACTGTTTCGTAGGCTCACTGTGAACTAGCTGATGGCGATGACAACGCGGATGCTGATGCGGATGCTGATGCCGCTAACAACGAGTCCAACCCCGCTGATGAGGTTCGCTTCCATACCTGGACACCCAATTTTTGACAACTTTTTTTTCGCTGACAATCGATTGCAGGAGTCTGAGAATGAGGCCTCTGAATAGGTCCTGTCTAGATGTGTGTAAAACACGCCATCACTTTTCTCTACCGGTTCATTATTAATATGAGCCCATTGTTGGTTGGGCTGGGCCGGACTGTGGGATTTCCTAATCTGTTTTGAGCGACTTGGTCGCTGGGGTATCAACTAACTATTGTACGGCTACGTTGTTATATTTTTTTTCTTTGTGTTTAAGGGGGCTGTTGTGCGTTTGGCGCCTCGGGGCGCTGTATGTATACTTAAAAGATAAAGGACAATGCCTCACAGGAACTTGATGAAATCTAGCACTGGGTCTCATGTCTTGCGCATCCCTCCCAGCTTGGATAAATTGCCCCCTTTCTCGGATTTATTCTCTCTTCCACGACTCAAACTCTTCGTCGAGGTGCGCCTTGAGCTTCTGGAACTGGTTTCCAAAGTTGCGACCACAACGCCAGCACTTCAGGTCTCTTCGCAGGTACCCAGCCTCCTTGGTGTGCCTTCTCGGGTCGTCGGGCGGCAGGGGGAAGTCGTCGATGCTGACGAGGAATGGTGTCGCAAAAGAGTTGTAGTGCTTGCGGTGCTTGAGCGTTTCAGAGTGCATGTCCCGCGAGAGCACGTGGATGTGCAGATGGCGCATGCTCGGCACTGCATGCACGCCGCAGATCACCTCGGCCGCCCAGTCGCGGCCCCCAGGCAGCTCCCCATCTGCAGGAGGGTCGGCATCGCCGTTGAGAACAGCCTGGCGCGCGGCGTCTCGGCTGCTGGAGTGCCCGAGGCGGCGCTGCAGCTCTGCGGCCACGAGGGCCTTGAGCCGTGCCGTCTCGGCCTTGACCTGGGCGAGGAATTCTGCGTCCTCGAAGGCGTCAAACGGGTGCTGCAGGTTGTGCGCCGTGGACCGTGGGAGCAGCAGCGTGTGGATGGTGGCCTTGGGATAGCGGTCGTGGATGGCGACAAAGTCATCGTTGTATGAGATGACGCGCGATGGCGGGTACGACGCTGGCTCTTCAAGGTACGCACCCAGGCCCATCCGATCCCTGAAGGGGTTCCCGCCGCGCGACATCTTAGCAGGCGGCGGGGAATCAGCCGCCTTGGGCTTTTTGCTCATGAGCTCAGTGACTATCAAGTCGTATCAGTCCATGGTACCATCAGACGGTATGGGGGAAGGGCGCTGAAAATACAGGCATTGCGAGCCTTGGGCTTGGACTCTGTTTGGGGCGGCTCCTCTCCGTGTATCTCCTCTTGCGTGATGGCCTCTTCTGTTTCCGAGTCCTCATGTGCCATGGTGTTTTGCTTTTCTTGGTACCTAAGAATAGACGTGGCCCTTTGGTATGTAGATGAAAGTCGCACCAAGGTATCGCTAGGCATGAACTGGAGGTGGCATCTGAGCTCCTGCTCCAACCGCTAGGCAACTACGTGCCCCGCCGTGGGGTCAACTCACAGTCCGAAGAGGCCCCAAAAAATAACAATAACAATAAGAATAACCATAAAGTAAAGATGCAAGAGTGTTGCCATCACGCTAAGCTACAATTATGCACAAATCAACTGGGGTTTGAATTGCATATTTTACGTATCCTAGCATGAACTCGGCCCTCATCACGCCAGATAGATCTCTGACACATGCCCATCCAGGTAGCGCCGTCTATGCGTCTAGTCCGTCAAGCTCTATCATTTTGGTCGCCAGTCTAATAACCTCATTGTCGCCGAGTCCCAGCTCGGGGTTTTCCACCTTTCTCGCAATAACCTCGTCCACCAATCCTCTTAGCCGTGCTACCAATACACCGATTCGTGCCCATCCTCTAAGGCGTAGCCAGCCATCCACGAGCAGACCTCGACCAAGAGTGTCTAGCTCAATAGGCCCCGAGAAGAGAAGAAGTGTATATGCATTGAACGCTAAATGCAGCTGGTTAGTTGTTTCTCTTTCAATTTGATAATCCCATTAGTGGACTTACGAGTAAGATCTCGGATGAAGATCTTGCTTGTCGAGATGAGACTAAAGTACGACATGTATGCCGCATTGCCCGAAAATCCCTGGCTGTTAAAGAGCGTACTGCTCGGATGCACAAATACCCGTCCATTTTCCTGGTTAAAGTATTTGATGGAGCGCGCCTCCGGGTCCAGCTCCACCGCACCGGACATGGAGCTCGCAAACTTCTTGTCGGGGTACTGGATTCGTGCCAGCTGTGGTGTAAAAGCTGCTGCGATGAGCGCTCGTAGGAGCTGGGTGCCGCCAGTGTAGCTGCCTCGCACATGCGCCTCGCTTACTACTTCAGACGTCGAGACAATACTGATTTCGGCCAGCGCTGAGTAGTATTGTGTACGTGTGTTTGAAATGTCTGAGAGTGTCTGGTATGCCAAGAAGTTTTCGTCACACCAGCTTCGGATTTGACGCTGAGGAACCCGGTCTGCCATCATGGCATCCCACTGCTTGAAGCCTTCGAGATCTGTCAATAGATCACCATCTCCATTGTAAAACTTCATGCGGGCTTCTTTTGCCTCCTCTCTTCTTTCTGAGGGAGACAAGAATGGACTTCGTGTGCTCAGAATAGCTGCAATAGTAACGCAGTCATCCAAGCAACCAAAGATGGCACCAAACACCATCAACTTACCGCAACGCAGATCTGCCGGCAACATAGCAAGCTGCTGTCCCATAGCAGTAAGCTCATCTCCATCTAAAGCCCCCATTCTCCTCAGGAGTTTCATGGCGCCATCAATGGCAGTTGCATCAGGAGGAGTCGGCGAGCGTCGAAGGAAGCCCGAAACATCTCTCATGCCCATAGCACGAACCGAAAGGCACAGCTGTTCCAAGGGAACACGCCTAATTTCTGGCTCCGGTCTCTCGGGCATCGTATTCTTTTCCAGATTTTCAGTAAAGAGTTTGTAGCACCTGCCCTCCTGAACTCGACCAGCTCGACCTCGTCGTTGTTTGCAAGCTGCCTTCGATGCCCACGTTTCTTCAAGCTTTCTCATGTTGTTTACAGCATCGAAACTGGTTTCTTTGACCTTTCCGCTGTCAATTACAGCGATGATATCGTCAATTGTGATCGAAGTTTCTGCCACATTGGTCGCAACAACCACCTTGCGTTTTCCATGTGGTGGGCTTGAGAAGACCCTCTTCTGTTCCCTCGTTTCGAGTGATGCGTGAAGAGGAAGGACATGAAGCGAGCTGATCGATTTCAAGAACCTGCACGCTTGATTGATTTCTCCCACTCCCGGAAGGAAGATGAGAATGCCGCCAGTCTTTTTCTCGTAGGATAGCTCATAGTCAATTGCTTTGACAGTCTCCTCAAGTAGACTGTAGTTGATGCGATGACCAATCTTTTGGATCACCTTACCCAGAGTATCTCCTGAAATAAACCCGGTATCTGCCTTATCGATTCCGTATCCAGTCATTCGGATAACGTCATCAAGATAGTACTCATCTACAGGGAATGTTCGACCAGAAATCTCAACCATGCCTACGCTAAGGCCCTCGGACGTGAAATAGTGAGCAAATGTAGATGCATCCAGTGTAGCAGACATGAGAATTAGTTTTAGCATGTCCTTTTTGGTCCGCATGACTTCCCGAATAAGATTGAGCAAAAAGTCCGTGTCAAGACTGCGTTCGTGGACTTCGTCAATGACAACGTGGCTAACGTCGGCCAGAGACGCAACTACATCCTCGACACGTCCTCCAGAGGTTTGAAGACGTCGCAGGAGGACACCGGTCGTCACAAATGTGATACGCGTATCTTTGGACCTGCGAGACTCGCCACGAATAGTATAACCAACCTCTTCGCCGACACGAGTGCACCTCTCTTCCGCCACGCGGTCCGCGAGGCCCAGGGCCGAAATACGTCGCGGTTGCGTGACAATCATATTGACACAATTTCCAAGACCCTTTTCGTAAAGGTCATCGAGAATAAATTGCATGGACTGGGTGGATTTTCCTGAACCAGTCTCTCCGCTGATGATGGTGACGTGGTTTTCATCGACTGTTCTAACAATTGCATCGCACATGTGCCAAGCAGGTAGTTTCTGCCGTTTCGCAACCATGTCTTTCAGGGAAGGCGACTGTTGTCTTTGCAACCATTGATCCCTACTATGTGCGCTTTCAATCCATTTGATGGGCTTTGCATGGCGTTGAGTGCGTTGGTTGTTAGCAACAGCCGCTGAAGGTTTCGTCTCAGATGCGGCAGAAGAAACCGCAGAAATGTCGACCAGTTTTCCGGGGTGCTCGATGAGATCATTGATGTTTTGTTGAATCCAGTCCATAACTAGAAATATTTTCATTGGTTCATCCCGAAGTGATTCTTCCATGTACTCCAGTGCCTTCCTGATGATGCTGAGTTTGATATAGGATGGAAGGGCAGCGATAATTGACAGAATGAGATTCGAAGGATAAGTGGCGGGCCTTCGCACTTGGAGAAGTGTTTCAATATTTCCTTGTGGACCGTTCTTAACACCTTCCAGCTTGATTCGAATGATTTTATCACCATCACGCTGGAATCCGTCACCATACATGGACTCTAGACTTCCCACCTCATCCTCCCATTGTTCTTCGGGGGACCCCATATCCAGAAAATCGTCGGATTCATCTGGGACCTCGGTTTCCCTAGAGAAGAGCAGGTTTTGGAGTGTCTCCGCAGCTTTGTCTTCACCACCTTGTTCATCCAAAACCTTCGTTGCCAACTCGAGGGAATACCCTGATTGAGACAGTCGCTCAATGATGCCCTCTCGTTTCAGGTCCGTAGCTCCAACTGACACACCAGCCGCATAGCTTTCTGGCAAAGCCCAACGTGGTAAGTCATCTTCGGGGACATGAATAAGGAGCCACTCAAGAGTCTCCTCCCTGTCCTTGCAGTATGATACAGCCTCTTCAGCGTGACTGCGTCGGAACCCAAGCTTGCTCAATTCGTTGACAATTGCTTCCTTATTTGATTTTGGCATAATGATATTATGAGGGTTCCAGCGCACACCGCTGCGCAGTAGGGTCTCTAGTTGTGCTCGGGTCTTCTTTCCCATCTCAACTTTGGGGGCAGTGCTCCAGCCTTTCATCATATTTGATGACCCGCCAGAACCGTCTTTGGCGTTGCTCAACAGCACGAGGCCTGAAGCCCCAGGCATAGCCTTTGCCTTCTCCTTAGCTGCTTCCATCTCTTTTCTCTTCTTCTCAGCGGTAGCCTTGGCCTCTTGGCGCTCCAAGAGGGTCTTAAAAGGATCCGCCTCATACATCCAGGCCTTTCCTTCCTTGACATCCTGGGCTTTCAATGCCTGGAACTCCTTCCACAATGCCTTGTGATCAGGAGGGAGAACTGTGTGCTTATTTTGCATGCTGCACACCCTGAACAGGGCGTAGGTAGCAGCAGCATGTTTGGCCTCAATAGCCGTCGGGCGCGTGATCAAGTGCTTGTGGCTAGCAGGAATCTTGAAAGGGTCCAACTTTGTCGTCTGCTGTGTCTTAAGGTCCTTAGCACTCAAGGTGATCCAGACGGAGAATCCATCAGGGGTTTTCTTTGTGTCATAATCAGGTTTGTCCCAGCGCTGCTTCTGGCAGTATTCGCTTAGCAAGTTGACTGGTAATTTTCCAGTCCACGAGGATCCTCCGATAAGCTGCTTGACCGTCGGCTTCGGTGGCGGAAGAGCAGGTCCATCGGGGACGGGAGTGCTGGTGCCCGACTTTTGGCCTTTTTTGCCTTTGGCCTGTTCCTTGGAAGCTGAGGCATTCGCAGCCGGAGGGTCGGCCTTGGCCTTTCCCTTCTTTACCATGACTAATTTTTTTTTTAACGTTTGATCTCTTTGAGAACGAGAGATGAGATGTTTTGATAGGTGTAAGAGACGCAGCTGTTACAGAATTTGAACAAACCAAGTGCCCACCCTATGATGCTGACGCACGAGTCTCGCTGGACGTCAGTCTTCCGACAATCTGGCCGTAAGGTTTGGACGATTCTATACTGCGGCTCAGCGTCTAGCGAAGAGTTCCGGGGCTGTCATTCAATACCAGCATGAGAGACGAGTCCCTTGTCTCATTGCAGCCTTGTTGCTTGTGGCAGAAAAAAAGCCCACTAATCACGCACAGTAAAACACTGTGCATCTGGGCCTACGATGTGATCGATCCACAGTGTGAGTTTCACAGATTTTGCCCCACCAATGACTGTCCCGCATGAGGACATGTATCGGATAAAGGCTCAGGTATCAGTCGCCTCCAGCGCAAAATTATCTTCATATTTTACCATGATAGTTAAACAAAATAGCACAAGCACCGAGATTTGAAGCATACGGAACGCAACAGTCCTGGTCCACCTCGGTGCCACATTACATTCCAACACTCAAAATTCGAGGTGAGGGGTTGACAATTGACAGAGGAATACCATTGGCTGGTTTATTGTGGTACAGTCTGTCTACACTACCATTATGACATTTCACCTTGCGTATGGAATTAATGAAAATGGTTCTTTAATGTCTTTTTTTCTTTTTACTACGGTATTGGCTACTCTAAACCAGACCACTGCCACTTGACAGTGAATCAACCGTAGTTCCAGCTTCGCCATTACGGAAGTTCGGGCACTAGCACGGACTTCCAGGTCACTGCATTTCACATTCGAATGCCATGAGATTCATTTAGGCGATAGTCTTACATGGGTCCCGTGAGTCGTCTACATCATATACCATGATGGGTGTCGTTCTCCGCGTGAACCCACTGACACTCGCCGGCTCTGCTGCTCCCCTAGAGACACGAATTGCCTCCTCTGCTTGCGCTTCCGCTTCCCTTCTTCAATCAGGCTGGAGCTTTCAAGCTACCATAGGGCCTGTGTACAATGCGAGGCTGCTCTCCTTCCTCGCACAAATCCTTCAAGATTAAAAAGACGCGGTGTCGGGGTGATATCATGGGGGTAGGGGTAAGGGGTTTGGACAGTCTAGAAAAAAACTGTGCTAGGGTTGGGATGTAATAATTGCGATATGTGCTTGGAGGGGGCGGGGGGGGGGGTTCGCCAAACGATGGCGGAGCATGAAGGACATGATTGGATTGATGTCATCCCGGGCAGGGCCTAGGGTGTCAAGGTCCAAAGAGGTGGATGAGGACATTACATGTCCATTGAGTCGCCACCGTTGGCGAAGTTAAAGCCGCCAGACTGCTGAGCATTGTTGGCGCCGAAGCCAAAAGTGCCGTTGGGGCCAGCAGGCTGGGCCATACCCTCGTCAGCGTTCTCCTCATCATCGGAGAAGTACTTCTCGATGATGTTGTATGCCTTCATGTAAATCTCCTCGTTGGCGTTGTTCTGGCAGTCGTGGATCTTCTCCATACCACCACACTCCTCAATGAAGAGAGCATAGCGGTTGATGGAGTCGGCACCATCACCAGCAGCCTGCTTGTCAAGGTCTCCGATCTTGAGAATGTTCTCGAGGCCATCGAGAGCAACCTGGATAATCTTGTTATCGGGACAGCCAAGGAGGTCGCACAGTGGCTTGATGCAGCCCTGGGAAACGAGGTATCGAATCTGCTCAGGCTTCTGGAGACCACCGGAGGTGGCGTTGCTGATGGCCCAGCAAGCCTCCTTACGGGTCTTGAGGTCACCGTTCTGGAGGAGGTGGATCAGAGGGGGGATGATGTTGGCATCGATCACAGCCTGAATTTGGGACGAGTTGCCTGCAGTAATGTTGGAAATGGTCCAGCATGCCTCCTTGCGAATGCCATCCTTGGTCGAGCTGAGAAGAGATAGAAGACATGGCAGAGCACCACAGTTAATAATGACCTGGGTCTGGACATCATCACCAGTAACGATGTTACCGACCGATCGAAGGGCGGGAGTCTGAACCGAAGTGGAGGCATGCATGAGCAGCTCGACCAGGCGGCGAGGAATACCAGCCTCAATCACAGCTTGAATCTTGTCATTGGAGCCGTCGGAAAGGTAAGAGATGGCCCAGCAAGCGTCGATCAGGACCTCGTCATCGAGAGAGTAGACGAGCTTGGACAGAACAGGGAGAGCAGGGGCAATCTGTGGATGGGGAGTCAGCCGGCGTCTCATATGGCCTGATGCAGTGCACGAAACTTACTGTGTTCCAGTCGGGCTGAGGGGTCTTGCCACGGCAGAAGTTGCTGAGGGTCCAGGTAGCGTTACGAAGCATGCTGAGCTTGCGGCTGTCGCCAAGCAAGTTCAGCAGGGGCTTAAGGGCACCGCAGCTGAGGACATAGTCACGGCAGTGAGGGCTGTCACCAGCAATGTTTCCGAGAGCCCACACGGCCTGCTCCCGGACATCGGGCTCGGGGCTGGCGAGCAGCTCCACGAAGATGGGGACGGCGCCAGCCTCAATAACAACCTGGGTTTGAGTAGCAGAGCCAGAGGCAATGTTGGTCAGAGCCCAGGCGGCCTCGAACTGGACCAGGGTGTGAGGGGATCGCAGGAACTCGACGAATCGGCTAACGACACCGGTCTTAATGACCTCCTCGATCGGGGGGTTTCTCTCCTTGGAGAGAAGCTTTCGGAACTTGGTTGTAGCCTGGATCTGAAGGTCGATCTGATCCGAGAAGACGCCAGCCACCATCTGAGGGAGATCCTCGTTCAACTAAACCCAAAAAGTTAGCACATGCCGTTTTGCTTAAGCATGGAAAGCACATGATCGAGAGTTGCACCCCCGGTCAGGTTCGAATGATGGGCGGTAAGGTCAGAGGGCGGGACGTGGGTAGAGACCGCCACTGCTCGGTTCGTCGAGCAAGGATGTGGGGTTGTAGGAATATGTGCCTTCCCCCACCTCACAACCGGGAATGACGGTCATAGCGGGCAGCATAACGAGGGGCAAGACGCATCTTGACGCCCAAGAAGAATAGGTGATGGGGAGAGAGCAGCCATGTGGAATAAATCAAACATACCTGAGATTCAGTGGGAGCCGACTCATCATCACTGTCGGGTGCAGCACCGAGGGAGGCGCCAGGGCGGTTCTCACCGGTGCCGATACCTCGTCGCTTGGCCAGGTTCTCCTCACGCTTGGCCTTGCGGATTTCAACCTGCTGCTCCTCACGACGGCGACGGAGCTCCTCAGGCTTGAAGGTGTTCTTCGCCTTGAACTGGGTTCGGCGGTGTTCGGGGATGTACCGCTCAGCCATGGTGACTGATTTTGTTTTGGTTGCTCTTCAGGAGAGGGGCGGCGTTGGGAGGTGAACGCAGGAAATGTGTGCGGGGGTGCGGTCAAATAATCGCACAAGAAAAAAAGAGGATGATGGTGATGAAGGCCCGACGTCTAAGAACCCTATGGACTCGAAAGACACGCCGTGGCAGATACTGTGCGGAAGGCGGACACGAAGGAGCAACAGAAGAGGGAATGTAGAGAAGAAGGAGGAAGTTTTTTGTTTGTTGTCGGGGAGAGAGGAAGACACAGGATGGGGGCAGAAAGCAGAAAGGCGGCGGCGTGGGCTTGGCTTAGTCGAGCATGGCCTGGTACCTGGGACGGAGGGCAAATAGTGAGAGAGATCAGGTACCACCTGGCCTGGGAAGGTTAGGTTCGGTGGGAGGGGTGGGGAGAGCGGGTGGTGGCAGTGGGCTCTTCATCTCAGTTCAAGTGGACACTTTTGCTCAGTGGCCACACAGTGGACACTCCGCTATAATGGCGATGACTGCCTGAACCACCCCGCTAATCGCTTACAGGGGTAGCGGGAGCGACAGAAACTTCAGGCCCATACCTTCAGTTCTAGCAGTGCTGCCCTACCGAGTAGCTAGCCAAGGGCGGGACACATGGATGCTTCAAATCGCAGCAGCTGCTGAGGTGCCCAATTGCTCCGGAACCAGAGAGGCATATCGACTAGCCCAATTCCAGAACTGGCGACAGGATGCATGACACAAGAGAGAAACGTGAATCAGACTCCTCTCGCAAAAAGAACAAAAGAGAGTACAGTGCATGAGTAATTAATCCAGAGACATGTGTGGCATGCTTGGATTGATGTCGGTCTATGCAATCACTACTGCTGCTTCATTCATTATTTTTGAGCTTCATGTCCCAATGCCGGTCGTTTTGTCGCCCCTATGGGTCACTAAATTTAACCGCTACAAATCAAAATCTACGCGGATGTGATTTCAGCCTCAGGCAGAAAACCTTCATCTCCCTCCCTCCGTTAGTGTTCCATCAGCCGGCCCAGCACGAATCAAGAAGCTTCCATTTGTGACATCGCCACAGGTGAATCAACCAGCGACACACAAGTGTAACTACAGTAGCCCATGGTTACTTGGGTACAAAGCACGTTGAAACCTAACTGATGGCAGTGGCCAGACCGCATCCTGATGTTGGATTTTGATTTATCCATGTAGCTCTACGTACAGTCCTCGTCACATGGCATTATTTCGTGCATCTTTTTTGCTCTCTCCGGTTAGCTGCATCTATGATCAAAAAAAAATCCACCCCCCTGAACACCAATCTGCTTGGCTGGGCAACCAGCCAACCACTAGAACGGGCAAAAGGACCACTTGTTTCTTCGCCTGTGTTAACTCTGTGAATTTGTTCGCCCCTGTCAGGTGCAGCACATGATTGCCACCGCTCGATCCCAGCAAAAGAAATGTCCAGTCACATGTCTCGCCACGTGCGGCCGCGACACTGAGGGGGACGTTTCATCCTACCACGCGCCCAAGCTGACGCCAACGCGCCTAGATGCTTGACCGCGTTACGGCCCATTACACAGCGTGCTTCATGGGTGCCGTGACGGCGTAAAGCGATTGTCCACTCCATCCTGATTCCCCTTCCCATGCTGGGCCAAAGTTGAGCCATGTCATCGTCCCAATACCACGCTAGAAATGCAGGTTCGACACCAGTCTTGCCTGCTGGCTTTGTGTCTGTTAGAGATGTGTTGGATGGCAAAATCCACTTGAATTCAAAAGCCAATGTTGTTGGCATCATCACAGACGCTCGCGCACCAATTCCAACCCAGAAGAAAGGTAACATGTTCTTCTTCTCCGTAGCAAGGTTCATAATCTAACCTGGTGAAGATTGGAAATGCCAAATACGATTTTATGACTTGTCTGTCCAAGACGAAGATGATTCGTCCCTCTGCATCAATATCTTCCGACCTAACAATGAAATGCCCACTGCGAACCGCGGCGATGTCATTGTCATCACAACAGCTAAGGTGGGTTAAATGTGCTGCTATCTTGGGCTCAACTAATCCAGTTCGTCAGGTTCAAAGCTATCAATCCGATGGCCCTTCTTTATTAACCACATGGGATACCAAGATTCGTACATATGAGGCAACAAGCATCCCAAAACCTCCCGCAAATGCCGCCAAGGCACTACGGCCATTGGGCAGGTCCAAGGATGGACAACCCAACCCAAAAGAAGCCGCATACGTCTCGCAAATGTTTCACGTCATTGAAAAGGACCGCCTCCCAACAGAGGCAGAATTTGAGATCATGAAACTTCAATCAGCCAATGTAAAAGACAAGTTCAGCCTGCTAAAAGATGTTCAAGAAGGGCGGTTTTATGATGTTGTCGCTCAAATTGTCAAAGAGCCATACGACATGGGCGATAAAATGACATTATGGGTTTCTGACTATACGGAAAACCCCAACTTCTTTCATTATGCCTTTGGCGGAGTAAACCTGACTGAGGGAAGGGATGGCGATCCCTTTGGTTATACGGCAAAGTTTTCGAAGCCTTTGTCGACACCCGATTGGGGTGGCCCATTTGGCAAAAAGAGCATGCAGATCACCTGCTTTGAACCCCATGCGACTGCCATAAGGGAATCCAACATGGCCTTCGGAAATTGGGTGTCCATTCGAAATTTACAGATCAAATACGGGCACAATGCCAACAATCTTGAAGGCTATTTAAGGGAGGATAGAGGAGCCAGTGGGCCGAAGCTGGGAATCTGGGCTCTTGGCCCAACAGATGATAAAGAAAGCATCAATCCTAACCACAAAGAAGCCCTTCGACGAAAGCGAGATTATGAAAAAGACAAAAAAGAACAGCTCAGGGCTATTGATGATGCCTCCAAGGCTGGGGAGAAGCGCAGGGCCCAAATGAGTAGTGACCAGGAGCCTCCAAAAATGAATTCCAAAAGGCGACGGAATGCGCGACGCGCACGACTGGAAGAGCGTGGGTCAAAATCAAAAAGTCCAGCACCTGCTGTGGACTTGAATTCCCAAGGTACAGACGCAATTTTCTCATAATCACCTTCGTCATGCTAACTTGGCGACATAGTGAAATGCGAAAACCAGAGCAAGCCTGCCAGTCTAGTGGCCGATATCCTAGAACCCGTAACGTATGACACCACCATTGATGGGAAAGCTGCGAAACTACAGCTTCCATTCGTCAACACAAATTACCGCACCAATGCTCGCGTTATAAATTTTATGCCCTCCAAACTCGAGGACTTTGCTTTTCCCAAAAAAACAACAGAGTATGACATGCTCTCGGACAATGAGTCCAGTTCCGAGTCGGAATCAGAACATGGCATGAAGGACTTCACAGCAAATCAAAATTGGGAGTGGCGGTTCTACCTTCAGTTGGAGGATGCCGTTGTCCCTGAAGGACAGCAGAAAAAGAATCTCTGGGTGGCGGTAGACAACCAAGCCGCTCAATGTTTAATGAATTTGGATGCCTCAAACCTGCGGCACAATAAGAAGGATCTCGAGACGCTCCGCCAACGGTTATTTCTACTGTGGGGAGACCTAGAAGAGCACAAGCATAATGAAGAAGTGAAGAAGACAAAATCTATGAAGGCAGCTCGGGAAGGTAAGCCGCCTATGGACAGTTCGGACGAAGGCTCTGGCGACGAGGCGGCTCCTAAAGATGTGGGGAAGCGACAATTCACAAATCGACCCTTTCCATGTTGCATTCGCCAGTACGGAGTCAAGGTTCAAGAACCAGACGTTACTAAGGCTGATGCAGGAAAAGGCAAACGGTGGCAGAGGATGTTTGGCTTGTTTGGAACCAGACTCTCCGCCAAATAGATTTGTTTCTTGGTGTTAAAAGAATCAGACCCCTCAGCAGATGTGAATAGTTATTGATACCAGTGATGATCAGAAGTCACACAATGCATAATAATACTTTCAGCACAGAAAACTTTTTGTTTTTTTTAGGACAGGTGATTGTATTACCGAAATTCCATTCCCTCCAAGACCACCCAAAGAACATTCAGAAATGGCTACTGGCCACCAACCCAGACTCCGGCCGTGGCACTAGCCATCGACAACAGACGCAAAACTGCTCGCATCTAAGAAAAGAAATTAGGAAACCCAACAGTCCACATATCCGTTCTGGAAAATAACAAAAGCCTAATGTAGTCTGTCCATCCAATTCATGCTGCTGGGCCAAGGGAAGTGGGGAGTCTAGTCCCCGAGAACATCATCATCTGAGTCATGAGCTGGTCGTTCCTCTTCTCGTTCGTCATCATCATCGATGGGATCTTCTTCGAGAAGTTCTCTCCGGCGAAGATCTTCGCGTGAACCTTCTTCAGGCTGAGGTTCCTCATCAAAGATGTGATCGTCATCACCTTCCTCGTCCTCCGCAACAATTTCCTCGCTCAGCTGAGGCTTCTGGGGCTTAGCAGCATGTGCTCCAGCGATAGCAGCCTTCTTCTTGGTGCGTTCTGCGAGTTTCTCTTCATCCAAGTAAGCGACGACCTCTTTGAAGTTGTGTCCTAACTTGGTCTGGTTGCGGAGGAGGCGGCGGCGAAGTTTTCCAGCATGGTTGCCCCGAGCATCAACAATCTTAGCAGCAATGGCTAGGACGTATTTGGCTGTCAGCTCACAAAGGGCTTTTTCGGTCTTGAGCTCAGCAGCGAAACGCTCCTCAGGGGAAAGATTATCATCTTCATCCTCTTCTTCCTCGTCTTCGTCATCAGCCATTGGGTCCTCGTCTTCTGCTGGTTCATTGAGGGCTTTGTCCTTCTTCGACTTCTTTGCGTACTGCTTTTCAGCACCGTCGAAGATCGCCACTAACTCAGGCACAAGGCCGGGTTCGATTTCTTGAACCAAAGTCTTATACTTTTCACTGCCTCCTGCAGATGCCCCATTGCTTGATGCCAGCCGGAATTGCTCAATTACGGGGCGGAGTGTACCAAATGTGAGATGAAGATCGCATAGGCTTCCAGTTGCAAATAGTCGAAGTTGATCAATGGCCGCCCGGGACGAGAAGGTTTCGATGAGATGTTTACGGAATGACTGTCGGAGCAGCGAGAGACGATCAAGCTCAGCATCTGCAATGCCAACTCCAGATGAAAGGAGCTTTGAGAGAGCTCGCGTCTTCCACATGAAATAGAACAGGCAAGTCTTGATAGCAAAAGTGACAACCTCATCCTCGAGCTCGTCAATTTCGTCTTCTAGTGGTTCATATTTTCCGCGATGGACAATCTCGGTCAAAATTTGAATGATTGGTGACGAGCTTTCAGACGTGCCCTCGGCCTCCAAAATATCAATACAATCCGAGATGCTCGACAATTTGCTAACCTTCAACAGAATGGTAGATAGTTCCCTCAGAGGGGCATCTGCTAAATTTCCACGGAGGGAGAGTTCGCAGGTCTTGTCAAAATTGCGGAGCGCCGTGACGACGTTCTCCCACAAGTTAGCAAGCTTACCATCAGTCAGCTCTTCAAGCTCATCATACTGCCTTGAGTGCAACAGAGCCGTGGCAGCTTCAGACAAAACTCTTCTATCGTCGTGTCTGTTAAATTGGGTGCTAATTTCATCAAGCAATTCTTCATATTTCGTGGCATCTTGGCGGAGTTGCTGGAACACATCAAGATTGAGGAAGTGTACCAAACGGAGAACGATTGCGGCAGTGTCAGGCACAGCTCCGAACTTGTTTAAGAGCCTTGGAATGAGAGTCGCCAGTTCTAGGGCAATCTCCTCCTGGGCTTCCATGGCCTCGGTCCTGTGCCGAATTTTCTTTGTCCTGTCAATTTCTCCTGTGGGGACAAGACTCGATTTCACAGCAGAGCTGAGAACATCCAACAAAATAGACTCTTCCTCAACAGATGGAGCAACAGCCTTCTTGAAGATTTTCTCTGCAGAGTCACCTTTGGACTTGGATTTGGACTTTGTGCTTGAGGTATGGTCAAACAGAAGATATCCGGCCAGGATCCCCCACTTCTTGATCTCAGGGACCTTCTCGTACAGAACCTGGGATGCAAGAGAAATTCTAGTATCCGGTACCGCTGCTTCCAATAAATCAGCAGCAACATCCAATCCAAGAACCTCGCCAGCTTGGTGCTCCTCCTCGATCTGGGAATCATAAATAGAGAGCGTTTCGGCAAGGCATTTGATGTTGACCCATTCACTTCGAGGAGAATCGAAATCATCCTCTTCGACATTGTCAAAGAGCTCATCCAAGGTGTCAGAGCCGCCGATTTCTTCCAATTTGCCCTCGTGAACATCTCCAACGCATGAGACAAAGAAACCTACAACAGCCTTCCGGATTCTAATCTCATTATCGAAAATAAGCTTTCCAATAGCATCGATTTCGTCAGGTTCAAGCATTGCCGCAGCACGCAAAGTATCGATGACAGAAATGGCAGCCACTCTGACTGAGACTTCTGAATCTTTACATGCCATTTCAATCAATCTAGGTCGAAACCTATCAATGAAGTGGCCAAGTTGCTGGGCATCTCTCCTAAACACTCGTGAGAGCTGCTTCAGCACCTCATGACGAGTTGGGGCATTTGTATCGGACAGCATCCAGCCCAGGTAACGCAAATAACCTGGTTCCATAAATACTGTTGGCAAGTCCCAGATCCAAGAGCCAAGTGCCTCAACACATTCGGTTCTAATCTTGGGATCCACGTCGCGGTAGCGGTGAACAAACACCGTATCGAAAAAGGACTGAATCGCTTCGCTGCAAATCTTGCGATAACTGTTGGCCTCATCCAAAGTTCGATGAATTTCGGTTGTCCTCGACTTGTTTTTGCCTCGTTTCGATGACTGATACTGCTGCTCGATATTGGAAATACGCTGGTCGAGAGTATCGGCGACATCGACTAAGCCTGACTGGACAGCCAAGGCAATGGTAGTTGCAGTATGGCGGAATGGACGCAGCGAAGAAGACGACATACTTGCTAGCCAAGCATGCAGGTTGTCGATGAGGGTCTGATCTTTGTACAAAATGTCGGCTTCATGGATCAGTGATATGAAAGTATGGAAAAAAGTAACTAGGATATCGCGGAAAGACCTGGTGCTCTTTGCCTTGGATATCAACGGATAATCGGTGATTTGTTGCTGTGTTGATGTTAGCAAATTTCCAGTACGCAGTGAGCGCGCTTCTCTCTCGCACCTCTTGGTATACGCTTTGCAAGTCAATCAGGCGGTTAGGGATGTTCTCGGGATCGCGAATGTCGTCTTCAGTGACTTCCTGATCGCAGCCGGCGCATTGCAGGATGCAGTTGACCAGGTCAGTTAGGGATGCCGCCTCATCGGCGCGATACTTTTCCAGCCACTGCTGGGCGACAGTATTGACAGAGTCGCCGGATCCAAAGAGTTCGGCTACAATGCCTGTTAGCAAGGCGAGTTTACCGCGAATTTAATTCTTACCGAACAGGCCAGTTCCCTTGTCGCTAGCATCAATGCGGACCGATTTCTTGGGCCTGCTGGGGAGACCTGCAATGTGGGCGGCCCGCGCGGGTTGTGAGCCATTGATCTTTGGTTTCTTGAGCGAGGGCTTCTTTGCGCGACTTGTTTGTGACTTCTTTCTCGACCTCGGTGCGGGATGGTCCTCGTCGCTTTCCTCTTCGCTCTCGTCGCTCATTTCCTCGTCGGAATCTTGTGCTTCCTCTTCGCCTTCATCCTCATCCTGGTCATCTCTCTTGCGCTTCGTCGTGGAGGATTGGTGCGTAGGCTCAGGTGTGAATTTGGCTGGCGCTCTCACGACGCGTCCGGAACGGCGACGCGCCGTGGTGTCGGCTTCCGGCGTAGGGCTCGTGTTATCGTCCATAGCTTCTCGTAAAGGCAGTCGCGCAGATATCATTCGATGGGTGGACAACCAGATGAATGACACCCGATCCAAGGGCGACAATGGTGTTTCTGGCCACTTTGTCGCGTCTAATGTCGCGTGGATGACGACCAGGTTATTTTGGAAAGTGGGTGGTCCGGTTCCCAGCGGATGAAGTTCGGAAGAGTGTGTAGTTTCAGCCACACAAGCTCCAAGCCACAAGCGAGCTACCCCCAAACAGAGCTTATCGCCTGATGGAGGTTTCCGCCACAGCTTCAGATAGTCATATTCGTTACCTAGCTTCCAAACTTGAGACATGCCCTTATAGGACACCTCACTCCCCAAAAATGCGAAACCAATACGCATAATAGAAAGGTTTTCCTGTGCAAGACATACCTGTGGTATTTTACCAGTTATATTTGTGGCTTGCTGCATCGAAATGATGTCGCAATGGACTCACCCTTTCCTCCGTCAACTTCATCTCCTGGCGATGGTCGCATCGTCGCCAGCCTACTACCTGCCGGAGGGAGTGGCCTGGAGGCAATGACATACCAGTATCCTCTAAAGTTGATTGCTCCATCACCATCGGACGATCAGCCCAGCATATTGGTATTTCTTCTCTCATACGGAGGTGGGCTAGTTGCTGGAGACACCATCAACCTTTGTATCCAGGTCCGCGCAGGGTCAAAACTTTCAATTGCTACCCAGGGCCACACGAAAATTTTCAAAGCGCCCTCTGCAGACATTGTCACCAGGCAAAACCTCGATGTTCAAATCGAGAACGATGGCGGGCTTTGCTTGCTCCCCGATCCTGTCCAGCCGTTTGAAGATAGTGTCTATGCGCAAAAGCAAATATTCAAGCTCCAAGAACGAGCTTCATTGTGCCTCTTAGATTGGGTTACCCATGGTCGATCTGCTCGTGGCGAAAACTGGAGCCTGATTAAATGGAGCGGTCGAAATGAGGTATGGCTCTGCAACCCCAAGAGTCCAACCCAAGACAGGCTGCTTGTGAGAGACTCGCTTATTCTGTCCAAAGACGGTAGCAGTACTGTCGGTCGCACCCTTCCAGAGATGATGCATGACATGGCTGTATCCGCGACTTTAATCTTGCGGGGTGACATGATGAAGTCTTTGGGAGAGTTCTTTCTAGCTGAATTTGCGGCATTGCCTCGCATCGGAGCTCGCGATTTCCGCTCCCCAGAATCGAAAGCGAGTGATAATTCAGAATATTCAGAAATAGAGCTATGGCGATCTCGGAGGTTGGGAATCGAAAAGAAGGGAGGCATCCTCTGGTCCGCAGCTCGAGTTAGGGGCTGCGTGATTGTCAAATTGGGGGCAAAAACCGTGGAAGCAGGCCGAGAATGGATTGGGTCTATGATAACAAAAGAAGGCAGCGTCTCAGCCCAGTTTGGAGATCAAGCACTAATGTGTCTACGATGACTTTAAACAAAACTACATGACAGCCATCATGGAGATATGGCTATTCCCCGTAGACTGCAATTTACATTGAATTCGAATCCGACGATTATTCTTGTTTGGTTGATTCTTAATTTAAATGCAAGAGTGAGCTTAGTCGAGTAGATACCATGGAGCTGTTCTTGGTACAATTATTGAAGGTTTTACATTCTCAGTTCTGTTAGTAATAGCGTATGTGCCATGCGCTTAACCTCGCCCATAACAACGTTAGATACAACTCTGAGATGCCCTACAAAACTTTGATAGAAACCCTGGTTAATTCTGATACATATTGAAAGATAAATTGCAACACATGCGCCGCAAATTATTCTTGTTTAAACCCCACTCACAACCTCAACCCAGTAAACTATGGAGCACCATTGATGACAACCAAGGCTTTACAGTCCGTACTAACATTATAGCTCAGAACCTTGCAGTGAAATTATTCGGTGCCTACATACGCCACAATTTTGAGATGTCCTCAAAACTACAAGGATAAAAATAGAATGAGAATAAAAAGAAAAGAAACCTCTATTGTTCATAATACGAATTGACAGTCGATGCTACCATGCAGCCTAGCCAAGACGGATGTCAAACGGATCATTGGTTATATTGAACCGGTTTTTTTTCTTCTTTTTTTTCGGTCTCCTGCAAATGGCAATGATGCAATTCCACGTCAAATCGAGTCCAAAATAAACGATAACAGTACACCCCAACTCTACTCGTCACCTTACAAGCTACCCTTGTCGATTGACTTTCCATTAGCGCGGGCGGTGAGTCACAATAGCGGCAGAATGCAGTTCCCCCCACCTTTCCTCCCCCACCGTCCAACATAGGCATTGGAGATTCAGCCAAAATTTTGTAGAGTCTTGTCCCGCCGCTCGAATTCTGCGACAACTTTTTCCTCCAAACCTCACCACCCTCCCTCGTTCCATCACGATCATTCAAAATGGTTCGCGGAAGGGCTACCGCCCGGGGAACCCGGAGAGGTGCCGCCGCTGCGGGACAACGACCCCAGGCAGAGTCGAGCGAAGCCGGCAGCAGCGCCGCGCTGCCCGCGACCAGTACCACACCTTCCACCAGAAGCGCCTCGAGCGCCCCAGCTCGCGGAGGCTCTACAACCCGGGCGACAAGGGGCCCTCCAGCAGCGCGATTCAGACCGAGGGTTGTCCGTCGAGATGAAGCAGAGCGTGATAATCTAGCCCGTCAAGAAGAGAAGAAGGCTCAGGAGAGAGCTGCTGACGAGAAGCGCGCCAGAGGTCGCTCACGATTTCGAAGCAAGAGAAGCAGAGGAAATGCGATGGGAACTAGGGGGGGCTTTGGTGGAATTATCTCTGGAGCCAGTGGTCCATTCTCGTCCGGCTTCGCAGGTAAGTGCAAAAGTTTCGCTTACACAATTACATCCAAGACGCTGTACTAATTCCACCTTTCTGCAGGTGGGTCAGGCTGGGGAAGTGGTGGCGGTGGTGGTTTCGGTGGTGGTGGTGGCTTTGGAGGTGGTTCATTCCCTCGAAGCGGCTTCAAATCCGAATCTAAGCCTGGATTTACTCAAAGAGACGGGTCACGGTATCGCGAGGCACGAATTAATGCCGACAAACTCAATGCTCAAACTCCACATGAAGAGTTGGATAGTGAAGACGAAGCCATGATGGCAGCGCTGAGCTCCAAACCTGCGACCGTACTACCGATGGGTATATACCGAAAAGAACACAAAGATGAAGAAATCATCGTGGCTACGACTGCCGAATTGGAAGCTGCTGAAAATGCCAACGGCGAAGAGGAAAGTCTCTGGGTGGATGGAGATGAATCAGCTCCCCAGACCCTCTCAGATCAATCAGAAGAGGGTGGTGTTTGGAATACAGACGGGGATAAGCCTGTTGCCATTAAGAAAGAGCCCGACGTCGAAGGCGCAATGGATCTGGATATTGAGGCAAAACCAGCTGCCGAAGAAACGGGCAAGCAAGAAGAAAAGAAGGTGGTTCTGCAAGATCAGCCTCAGCCTAAGGCGAAGAAAGCAAATCCTCAGGAGTCCGAAGAGAAGATGATCCAGGCAGATCTGAATCTTCTTGCAACCGAATTGGGCACTGTCACCATTACAGATGAAGCGGAAGATGGAGAGGAAGGGGATGAGAAGAAGTCGGAAGATGTCAGCAACAAAGACGGTCGTCTCTACCTCTTCCAGTTCCCTCCTATTTTGCCTCCTCTCAAGCAGATATCTCAACCCAAACCCGCCAACAAAATTAAGCCGGAGCCTGAGGATTCCAGCATGTTAGACTCAACGCCAGCTGTTGAAGATGCACCACCCGTTGACCTAACTGAAGAAGGTGGTCTGGAAGATGATGAGGCAGAGAGACAAGAGGATCCAGAAGATACTGCTGGCTTCCTCTCACAACTTGCCAAACACGGCGGGCTTGTAGGACAGCTCAAGGTGCGAAAGTCTGGACGTGTAGAGTTGGACTGGGGTGGCCAGATCCTGGAAATGAGCCCTGCAGCAGGTATGAACTTCATGACTACGGCTGTCATTGTGGAGGAGAACGACGAGAAACCCAGACCTGGTGTCACTGGTGGTGAGAGCATAGGCATGGGCAAAATCATGGGCCGCTTTGTCTTGGCCCCAACTTGGGAAGAGGAGGAAGACTGGGACGTCTCACCAGAGGAGCTGCGCATCGACTGAGACGGAGGATGAATGGAACGACACACAGACATTCCATGGCGTTTTTGACTTACAAGGACACATATGGCCCGGCGCAGATACTGCCCTTCTCCTTACCGGCACCGGCGGCTCAGTCAGTTTACACCATCTGTACTATAGAACCCAAGCAAGGCAAGGAACGGCGGGGAAAATGGTAATAAAAAGACACCGAGACAAATTCAAGAGATACCCACCCCTCCCTGTATGAAAACTAAAGCCGCCAACATTTACACATACATGACCAATGTTCATCGTTAGAATCCCGGCTGGAATGACCCCTCATCCATGCTCTATGCCCGCATGCATGCATCGGCAGTCCGGGGCCAAAAGTGGTTGCATGGGCCGAACCCACGGCTCAGGCAGTGCGTACGCGTCTTCCAACCTCTGTTTACTCACAGCCGTCAGGGATTGTTGGTCCACATGCGAAACCCTCCGCGTCAAAGGATGCTGTCCTCGGGCGCTGCCATAATCTTAGCCACGGACGATCCAAAAATATCCCTTCTTCACATGTTACAGATCAAAAAACAACTGCGGCTATCTTCATTAGGGTGTATCAATTAACAAGCGCCACATTTTTTTGGTCCTGTTGCCCTCGTGCGCATATCTAAATGCTGCTCAGTGTCTGCCAGCCAATACCCATCTGGTCTATTGTCCCAGTGAAGATGTGGCCCAGTCATATCGTAATATCTTCTCAGTTCCGTACATATGAAAACCAAAAGAAAGAACCCTTACGCAGGCCCCATGTCTTTTTTTTTGGGCCCCTGCCAAATGTTTACACCCCTTTAAACGCCCTGCCCGCCTGCTCAAAACCGCCTGTCCTGGAGGCATCCCTTCAAGGGAAAATCGAAGCAATACAGAAAGGGTCCAAGTGGAAAATAGCCAAGGAAGTCCCCGTATTGTCTTGCCCGCAAATCCAGTGGTGCCGTGTCATGAATTCCATTGTTTCCAACCCTTACCGAGGCCACAGTTCCCTCTCTTGACTCTGAGCCTCTATGTCGTGCATCTGTTCGATTGATCCAGCGGGAGAACTGGAAGCCCGCCCGTGCCAGTGTGGCTCCGACGTTACTTCATGGCTTTTTATCATGTAAATTTCGTTCTTTCCAGAAATATGACCGGATGGAATGGGCGAATTCGCAAAAGCCTTGTTGCGAGGCGAGTATGCTGTGGCATGGCTACTTGGCTGGATTTTCCCTGCCGTGTCAAACTTGGGTGGAACATTAAGGAGCGAAACGTCGTTTGGTCCAAATCCAGGAAGAGTTCCTGACTTGGACCGCATCCCACCAGATCGCAGTGTTGCTGAGCGGCCAGTACCGTAGGTGTTGTCTGTCGAAGTAAAGCCTTTGATCCTCATGGCGCGAAGCAAGGGCCGGATAGTGGCCAAGCTAGACGCAACGATGGCGACACCCGGTTCGACAAGGGTCCAGACCATTGCGTCGGTGCCAGCAACTACGAAAACCGATATTAGTAGGCTATAACCATTGGTTCAAAAATTGCTCACATAAAATGTCATCCGTATCTGTCAAGTCGGCGAGGAAACGTAATCGGATTAGGGTCGCGATGCTTGCGCTTCGTTGCGAGTTAGCTTGAGATCCTCATGCGCCGTGCTTGCTCCACTACTTACAATATCCCAAGGCCAAGAATAGCAATTACAGTTGCCTTGGCTTGTTTGGTCATCTTAACTTTCCAGAGCATGGGAATCGGAAGAAGCGCCTTGATCTTTGTCAGCGTTGTTCCGATAACAAGCCGGCCATCGCCTAGCACTTGTTCAGTGCACTTACATAAAGCCAGTCAGACACAATGGTCATAACGCTTATGGCATATGCTGCAGCGACGATTTGGTCTGCAGTCACGCAGTAGCCGGTGTTGATTCGATAGTCCCATTGCTTTGCCACAGGGTTGCACTGAAACATGTCCCAAAAGAATATGACGCTGCTCCAAATGGTAATGACAACCAAGCTAGCCCAAAGGATCCAGGTATACACCTTTTGAACGGAAAGGCGCAAAAGGAAAACGCCTATGCTCAACTTGATAAACATCATGTCAAGAACATATGTGGCCGTTGCAAGAGCTTGCCACTATGAAGAGTTTAGCATTAAACAAACGGTCATTCGTACGGTTCTACTACTGCCTACCATGAGAGCTGCCACCTTTTTATCGTCATTCGTAATGGCATCGTTGTGTCGGCCGATTCCATCGCGTACTCCCACTAAAATAAAGGCGCATGATACCGTGAAGATTATCTGCACAGTCATGAGTTGCGATCAGGTGGAAGGTGAGCGTCGAAGACTTACCTGGCCCATAAACATGAGCCAGTCGTCGGCTTGATACCCCTTCATCAAGAATATCCTTGTGTACGTGCGTAGGAAAACGGCAACCCAACTCAACACCAAAAATACAATGGCGGTACCCACCAACGCCAACCCATTTTGCTCGGTGAGGTCTATCTTGTCGTCGGAAGCCATGGAGCTCCAGAGTTATGTGTAGGTGTCAAGTATCGAGCATGGCACAGCCTCTCGAGGAGGGGAAGTTGGCGGGAGGAGAACGTGTGAAAGAAATTCAAAAGAGGGGAACCAAACAAAAAACTACGCCACGGAGAGGACCCAACCAAATATATTTCACGTCTCAACAGCGCTTCATCCAGGTCTGCAATCGAAGAGCTACCTCACAAACAGGGTAGATATGCACGCATGCTTAGGTGGGAGGGGGGTGACCGTGAGGGTGTTGTGTATCACTAGATGCAAGGTACCCGGTGCATCACACAGCTTCACACAAGACAAAAAGAGCTACCGAGCCCGGTTGCCACGCGATTGTTTGGGTCTCTCATGCACAACTTCCCAGGAGTTCTCTAGCCGTCTCAGCCGTTTGAACCGGCTGAAGCAGAGGACTTTGTCCCATAGGGAAGACGAACCAACAGAAACAAGGGAACCCCCGACGGGAAAATAGAGATTGTTCCGCGGCGACCAGGCCCGGCTTTCATGTCCTTTCAGTGGATTCCTGTTGCCGTCTTGGTTTTACTCCAAGCGAGGTGTCAGGGATGGTCTGACAGGGAAGCCTGTCACACTCGGGGTCAGACTGACGGGCCAGAAGTGCGGCAGCTGGCACCAAACAAGTTTGGCGGGTGGGCGAGCATCCTGGTACTACTTGCATACTGCAGAGCCAACTGTAAATCACTTGCATGGAAAGCAATTTGCGTTGGTGTCGTAATTTCATTCATTTTGATGATATATTGATGTCCCGGTTGCAGCATGTACTCGTACGTGGGACGTACATCTATAAATCGTGATCTCGAGGCTCGCAAACACGCCGTTAGCCCTGTTTACTTCATCAGATCAACCCCATGAGGGTTGGTGTTTAGATCTGTGGACGCCACAGATTTTGGACGAGAATCACGCGACTTGGATTGAGCGACGCAACCCCCTCGCCCACTCACGTCGCAGTTGGCTCGGAAATAATTTGAAAGCAGATCCATGAAACCCTCCATGGAAAGTATCTAGGCTGCTTCGAGAAAGTGAGCGATAGTGCAAACCCGAAGCTGCGGGAACGCATCCACCAATGATGCAGGGCATGTCGGGTGACGACCGTTTCAGTATCAGCTCCAGGAGCTCAACTAGAGCAATCCCTGCAGACGAGAACCAAAAAATACCCCTTGTTGATGATGGCTTGTCCGCCAAGGTTACACCTAGCCTAGAGAGTGCTGATCCGGGGAGGTGGAATCGCTTTTATTTTCGGGATTTCATGGACTGGTGAGGATCCACGCTCGAAAAGGTCAGGGAGGGTGGGAAGAAAAGCAAATCGCCAGGATAATGGCGATCATCGAAGCAGGCCACCAAGCAACATCCACCGGGGAGTGGCGTGGTTTGTCAGTAGCGGCTAAAAGGGAGCATCCGCTCAGTGTAACATTGTCAAGACCACCAAGAGCGAGTGCGTCAAGACCAGCCAAATGATAATTGTAGACTCCAGCTAAACCTGTACATTCCGGCCAGAAGCATAGTGGGGGGCGCGACCAGGACAGAACAGGCCACGCTCTGCTTCACTGGATCGTCTGTCTCAAGGGTACGGGCAGTTTCTAGATTCGGACTCAAGTGCAGAACGGGCCTTGCTGGGCGGCCCTTGTTCCACGTGTTGCGATGCCATGTCTCGGTCACTACTCAGGGATTGCGGACCGGGGTTGGTGGTCAAGACGGTGAATGTCCGATGTTCGCCCTTGTGCTGCATCTTATCCACTGCTCTTGAAAAGTGGCGTCAAGGCTCAAAGAACCCTCATTCCCATATAGGGCTTGCTGCCGAGCTGGTGGTTGGCTAGCGTTGTTTGTGCTCTATGGGGGCAGCCGCCGTAATAGGTCTGTACGCAAGGCCAATTTGCAAAAGGCCGGTCGCATTCCGGCCTCGGCTCCATTCCCCAGTGGGCGTCGTGGTCGCAAACGCGAGCGCAAGCTAGCCGATGGACAATTGCCAACCAGAGGTGACGACGACGATCTTATTGGGCAAACAAATGCAAGATATCGAGCATCCCCAGAGCGGAACAAATTGGCGAGCGGGACAAACGGGACAAACGGAGCCTGTTTGATCCGTGGTGACTACGCGCAGTTACCTATCGATCTGCGGAAGGCGGAAGGAAGGAAGTGACCACAGGCCATTTCCCGCAGAAGATCCGACAGGGTCTTCATCGCTGATTGGCGAATGGGCAACATCCGCCACTTTGCGTCGCAACTCATCCGAAGCAGTCATACATAATAATAATAATAAGTCCTTCTCGATACCATCGTTACAGCGTAGCGTTTACATACCACTCCAATATTCCCGCCGCCTCTCAAAAGAATTACTCAGCTTAGAGCAGCCTCTCATCTCACTTTCGCCATCCAAGTCGCCATCGTCATCCGCCCCCCGCACTGCGCGAAAAGGCCCCCAGCATATAAACCTTAGTGCCTCGTATTGACTATCAATTTTACCTTGTCACTCGGTCGTCCTTGCAACAAGCCTGTTGATATATGCACATATCTCCATCTTACGATTAGCCTTTGTCACTGTCACCAATAGTCATCACCCTCGTAGCCATCGCGGCCCAGAAATATGGACACTCCTGCCACGTCTCCAGGGCACGGTCTCACTTATGAGAGCCATCAATACGGGGATCACAGCCTCCAAAGGCTAGCTGTGTGGCGATTCCAAGATCGTCCTACTCAGCCATCAGGTTATTGGGTTATGTGCGTAGCTTGATGCTTGCCCTGCAAGCCAAGACCCTGCAAGTTCACGGACCTCTCCTTCTTGCTGACACCGCACTAGTTACATCCACGGAGGCGCCTGGCGTGACCCTCGAAAGACAGCGGACGATTTCTTGACTTCGATTAAAGAAATTACCTCCTCCGGCCAAGATGCTATATCGAACATCCAAGGCTTTGTGAGCATCGATTATCGGCTATCTCCTCATCCAGAATTCCCCCAGGACCCCACCACGACCAAGGGCTCGGACCTTCGCAATGCACAACACCCAGACCATATCCAGGATATCCGAACTGCCATTGATTACGTCCAGACCAGGTATCAGTTTTCGGACAACTACATACTGATGGGGCATTCCGCCGGAGGTACCCTTGCCCATCAACTCCTTATGGGCGACTCCGTCCTAGCAGGACAGCCTAAAAAGGATGTACCATTCCCCACCGCCATTGTCAGTATCGCTGGTATCTACGACATCGAACAGATCGATGTGAGACATGGAGGAAACTACAGTGGTTTTATTGCTGCAGCGTTCGGTGATGACAGGGCCGGTTGGGCAAGTGCCTCGCCAGTGCGGTTCGAGGGCAGCTTCAAGGAGAGCTGGCCAAACGGGAAGTTGATGATCCTGGCATGGTCGACTGAGGACACTCTCGTTGACGAACCAGAGATTGACGACATGACTTCCAAGCTGAGACATGACGGTGTCAGCCTGGAGCTTATCAAGGATCTTCACGGCGATCACGATTTTGTCTGGGAGGACGGAAAGCAGGTCGCGCGTCTAGTCTCATTGGCTCTGGCAAAATTGCAAGACAAGTGAAAACATTCATTAGCTACTTGTTAAGACATTTTTTCGCTTTTCATTAAAACATTACATGCCTATCTGACTTATTTTGGGTCTCTACCTACCTGGCGCTGTCTATTAGGACAGGTCTCTGCTCAATTTGGTCATTCCTATCAGTAATAATTCCTATTCCTTCATTTTCGCCATCCTCTTATCCCCGATACATGCGGGTACATACTATCGCTGCATTTTCAATACCCAATACCGTTCATTTATCCCGTATATTTAGTGTTATGCGTTCATGAGGATGTGAACCATTCCGAATCGGTTAGTGATCCTCTAAATTCCTATACTCACCAACAGTGTCAAACCTATTTCTTCGCCTTCAATACGAATCCAGTCGCGGCGATTCGAGAGGCCATGATGAAGCAGGCTGCGCATGCCATGACCGTTCCGCCCCAAACCTGGGCCCAAATGAATTTACCGTTGGACTTGTCAATGATAGCACCGGCGGTGGGTGCACCTGCCAGGCTGGCAAAGGCACTCATGGTTTGAATCATACCGAATCGAGTTCCCATCTTCTTTGGATCCTTGGTCAAGCTCGCATTGGCTCCCACAAAGGTTCCCTGGCATGCGCCATTGGCCAGGCCGAAGAAGGCGCTAAAAACGTACATGCCCGTGCGGGTCTTGACGCCGATCCACGCATATATCATCATGGCTAACAATGACATTCCTGTAAAGTATGTATTGATCGGTCCCATGTGGTAGTCAGCAAGGTATCCGACCACAGGTCGCGCTGGTATACTCATGCCGTTGGTGATGAGGAGAAGGCCGACGGCTTCAACAGAGGTAAATCCGATAATATTGCGGGCGTAGGCGTTGATCTAACACAGGGACATTAGCAACAAGTTGGACGCTTTTTACAGCAGCGCATACGGCCGACCTGGTTCTTGACTTACATAAAAGAATCCAAAGTATAAGGCATAAAAGTTGAGAAAGGAACCGATTGAGAAAAACAGGTAAGGTAACTCCTTGAAGGCATCCCACTCTACCAAGGGCCCGGACTTGCGAGGAGGCAGGTAAGGTCTCAACAAGAGATTTGCCAGAAGAGCCATGGTCAAGGCAACAAATCCAGCACACCGCACGGCCCAAGGGAAGCCGATCTGAGGAATCAAATATTGCAGGGTTGCTGGGAAGATGAGACTCCCGAATCCCGTGCCCATGGCAGCCAGCGCCAGCGCAAAGGCTTTTTTCTTCTTGAAGTACGAACTGACAACTGATACAGCCGGCATAAAGATGACACCAAGGCCAATGCCAGTACAAATTCCTTGGGCGAGGAATATCTGCCAGTATTCTTTGCACAGACTGGTCATGAACGTGCCCACAACGGCCAAAACGCTTCCAACTGTCATTGTCGATCGTGTGTATCCAGCGTCGGCAAGACGTCCAGCAGGGCCGCATACAAGAAAAGTCAAGAAAGTCTGAGCCGAGCCAATCCAAGAGATCTGGGACGAGGGGAGTTGGAGTGTTTCCTCATAGTACAGCTGATATACACCGAAAGAAGCGGGATAGCCCCAGGCAAGGCAGTTAATTAGCAAGCCTGCAAGAACCTGGGACCAAGCGAGAAGACCTCCATCTGGGGGGTTGAAGTTGTCGCCATCGATTGGAGGTGGAGGAGCATTGGTGTTGGAAATGGTGACAGCCAAACGGTCGTTGTTATCCGGTACAGCTGACGCAGAGGCTACGCCCGCGGGCTTCTTCTCTACGTCGTCGGGATACATTATGGTATCACTAGAGATAACTTTGACTGTCGATAAGGTTGACCATGCAGGTGAGTCCCATGCCCTTTCAACCTGGGAAACAAAACAAAACAATACTAGCGATGAATCTAACCCAGTTCCCACCAGAACCATAGCCAAGCCCAAAGTCCGGGGGTGGACGAACTCCTAAATACATGAGGAGATTATTAATGACCCATGCTCGGAATGGGTTTCCCGGTCATGGCCTAGCCAAGGCTGGCACCTAAAATCATCCGTTGCAAAGGTTTTTTTTACGTCCTACTTCCCACTGCCGATATCGCGACTCCACCAACCAACCGCGCACGGCCAGGCCAGTCTTGGATAGAAGCTGGGAAGGCAAGAAGCAGCCATGGCATCGCTTATCGGAAGGCAGAGTGCGACGGTGTTTAGCCCCCGTAGAGGAGCTCACTGTGGATAAAATTCAGGGGTGGGAGAGGCGGCAGGCGCAAATTCAGCGCCTTAAGGTGCACTCGCGCCCCAAAAATTCAATTCCGCGCCTTGGTTAGTCAAGGTGCGCACCGGCGCCCTTCCCAGGACATGGGAGCTAGGAGACCATGGAAGGGTTGGGGAAAGAGGAAAGAGTGGGCAAGCGCCATGCGCCAAACGTAGTAACGAGGGCTGGCTATCAATTGAGTTGCAGGAAAAGAGTCACGGGGAATAAGAATGGGTCTGTTGTCTCCGGTCGGTGTAGCTGCAGGTTGCCGAAGCGTTCTCGGGTTGAGAACCCAACGGTTCGGATGACCCGACATGAACGCCGTGGCGAGGGGCTATAGCTGGAGCTAGCTATCGCTATTTTTCTGTTGCAGGAATAAAACAAAGGACAGGCCAATGAGGACAAAGGCGATTGTAATACCAAACTACGGCCAAATATAAATATATATATATATATATGGGTATAGATATAGAGTTCAGGGTTTGAGAACAACCCTCGCCAGATACGAAAAAAAAAAAAAAAAAAAAAAAAAAAAAGATTTTCAACCCAATGTTACGGCGCTTGGCTCCTTGCCGGCCAGTGGAGATCGCAGAGCTCCGCCCGGGTTACACCGCAGGCAAAGTATAGGGTAGCCATTCCCCATCCGAGGCCGACCGCCCGAGTCCCACGACCCCGCTCCGATGGCCGGCAGATAGTCGTTCCCCACCACGCTGGCCCCTCCCTGCCTTGTTCCTCCTGGTGCCGCCACCAATGGAGCTCCGCCAGGTCCCCAAAAGGGCTGAGGACAACTGGAGCGAGCGGGGTGGCGCACCACTGTCTAGCACACCGCCTTCTCACGTGGCTGCTTCGCACATCCTTTTTTGAGGCCCTATTTGTTTTTTTTTTCTTCGCCTCGACCCTGTCGCCCATTCAAATCCAACCATTTGTCACGAGGGCAGTAGTCGGTCGGCCATTTCTTTGTACGTGGTACGTGTGTGTGCGTGTGTGTGTGTGTGTGTGTGCGTGTGTGCGTGCGTGCGTTGTGCGTGTACGCCCACACGCCCGCGCGCCCGCGCTGCTCCTCCCCCTCCCCCCTTTCCCCCTTCTTCGGCTTGGCCTGTCTGCTCCGGCCACCCAACCAAAACGCATCGTTTCACAACGCGTGCGCACGCGAACACGACAACAATCGAAAGCGAAATGGGATAAATAAACAAGCGACCACTAAAAGCAAAAAACAAGCATAACAGTGACTTATGGTGTGCGCGCGCACGCGCGCGCGTGTACGCTCTCCGGGGTTTTAAAAAAGAAAAAAAAAATAATAAAGAACCCTGACACATGCATACATGAAGTAAGTAAAAAGTAAAATTGATTTTAACCTACCAATGCACATTAATTTTTTCAACGGTTTCTTGGTTGTGCGCCTTGTCTGTTCCTGTCGTCGACAGACTGTGTGTGAATTTTGCCATTTTTCGTCTTTATTATTTTTTTTTCTGAGTTACCCCTCCGTCACCGTTTTTTTCTCGGCGCGGGGTAGCAAATATGACGTAAAAAGCAATAGTTTTCTGCGCGCCCACACCCCGCGCACCCCTCATTCCCACGTTATGGAGATCACGTGAAGTGACATCCACACACGCCCTCCTTGGGCGCCGGGGCCAATCGGCTGCTGCGCCCACCCCGCATCGGCGGGGGCGGGAACGGCACGCTAGGTTGGGATCCGGGCTAGCGCCTTATCGGATGCGCGACAGGGGGGGTGCCAAGTGGTTGCGAAAGCGCTGGAAGGGGTGGTGGTGGGAGTCTAGGTTAGGTGAGTGCGAATAGGATCGAAAATTCAAGAACTGCGACGAATGAGGGCGGGAAAAAACCGTGTCCTAAAAAGCCGTTGCGCATTCTAACGTCTGGGGATTAATTGGCGCAAGTGTTGCGCTTGCAAAAAATAGGCGCGCACCGATCTGCGATAAGTTTGGAAGGAAATGTGATGCGACATCTGTATGAGCTGTCGAGTTTGTCGCAAAACCCCCCTTCCGGCTGAAACGCTGTCGCATTTGTAGAAAAGCTGTCGCAAATGACACCAGGATAGGCTACCCGCATCATCACTCTATAGATAGCTTATGAACAAGTGAATTTTGGCCAAGGCCGCATTCCAGGCGGCGTGGCGCTTTTGGTTGTGATGCTCAGGCTTGCAGAGCTGTGCGTACTGATTTCTCCACGGACGCACCCACAAATGCGAAGAGCAACGGTTGAAAGAAGAGGTGTGTTGAATAATAACTACAACGTGTTATAGGAAAGTCGCAATAAAACAAACTAGAAATCAAAGCATGCCGCCCTCTCCCCCAGCCTTCCATATCGTACTGCACCATCAGTCGACAATTTCCGTAGCATCCAGACGTCCAATCCGCCAGCGCTTGCTTCCGGGACCATCCTCCAGCTCATCGCGTATTGCACACAGAAAATAACTACAATGCCCCTTCATATTTCCCGGTTCCATCCATCTATCCGCCAGGAGATTTTTTTCCAACCCATCCCGCCCAAGTGTGTTCTCCTCCGTCCTCGACGTTGAATTTTTTTTTTTTTCAAGTTCGTGTGTGATGTGTGTGGTGTGCGAACCCATTCTCGAATGAGAACCAACCTTGCTATCGATTGGCCGCCCAATCGTCACCAAAGCACAAGGCCAAGGAATAACCAGCTGGAACGATCAAAAAGAAACTCGACAACTCCCCACTTCTTCCGCCCCAAACGCCAAAGGGAGTGTAATGGTCTTGCGAGACCGTCGTTATTACATCCTCCTGTTATCATCATGAAAAAAATCGCATTCCCCGCGCCTGCAGACTAAAACAAAGAAAAGATGCGCAACAATTTTGCACCCGAAGCTTGTCCTCCTCCCATAAAGCGTAGTGCAGTAGCTGCCACCCCTTCGCACATGTTGTTCTTCTCTGGCAACGTTGCTTGGAATTAGATAATGACTGACCGAATCTTCCATCCGCGTCCCTGCTTGCAGGGCCAGGCGTTCTAAGTACGTGCTCCAAGAAAGAGGCAAAAACCAGTAGTCATCGCCTTACTCTAAACGCCGCGCCTTGCGATAGTGGGTGAACCATTATCGCTTGCGCTTCTTGGCCTTGTCGACCGTCATGGCACCGGCTGAAATGGGTGCAGCAGGTAATAGTGCAGGTTGGACTAGCGTTGGAAGTTCTTCCTTCTTGATGGGCACACCCATGTGGCGACCATATCGGCCCTTGCGGCCATTGCCCTCATCT
This sequence comes from Calonectria hongkongensis, assembly GCA_017140755.1. NCBI lineage: Eukaryota > Fungi > Ascomycota > Sordariomycetes > Hypocreales > Nectriaceae > Calonectria > Calonectria hongkongensis. The sequence goes on along the minus strand of JAACJA010000003.1, from coordinate 869,326 downwards.
TCGCTGATGCATTGGTCGGCCGAGAGACCGGCGTCACGGCATCGTCCACAGGGTCGCTGACGGTCGCAACCCTTTTTGCTCTTGCGGCATCGCTGGCAGCGAGGCTTAGTTGATAGATCAGGCTGCTCATCTTCGCCGGCAATAGGGGGAATATGTCCAGTAGAAGCCACGGACTGCTTTCGAGAGGGAGGCATGGAAGCAGGAGACATGGGACCAGCAGGCGTGGTGGGGATTGTCTTCTTTACCTTGGTGCCATTTGATAGTCGGGGCCCCTTGGATGTCTTGGAGGAAGCGGGCTTTGAAATCGATCCACTGCTCTTGTGCTTGGTGACAGGCTTGCTCTTGGCAGCGGCCTTGGGCTTGCCATTGGAGAGAATGGAATCATCCTCATAGTCTGCATCATCTCCGCTAACCTCAGCAGTGTCAGGGGGCGGCATGAAGTGAGTCTCTGTCGTAGGATAGACCTTGCCGATAGTACCGACAGCGTCTAGCTTCTGGCGACGGGCATGAGGGAGTTCAGAGTCGCTCTCACTTTCACCGTCGCTAGTAGCGCCTGTTGACGAAGCGACCTCGGCCCTGCCGCTGAATGTGTCGTCAAGCGTTGAAGCGGATGTGCGGCCATGGGAAATGTTGGACATTTCGCCAAGTCGCATCAACTGGATGGCAACATCCTTGTCCTCTTCTGACATGCAGCTGGTCACAGTAGGGTCGGGAGTAGGGAGAATGCCCATTCCGCTAGCATTGCTCGCATATCCGATGCTTCCTCGAGCGCTGCGACGGCCATCAGGGCCTGGAGTGGCATACATGTTAACATGCGGGCCATTGCTGTATCCCTGCGGGGACTGCATGGGGCGGGGGTTCGTGAAGGGATTTTGCCCAGGCTGCACATAAGGCATTGAGGGTCTATGAGGTTCGACTCGGCGAGCAGGCGATACGGATGGGTTTGAGGTCGCGGCAGGCATTTGGGGTGGCGCAAAGAGAGGCAATTCCTTTTACGTTGACGCAGTCAGTATCCCGCCAGATGTTGAGTCTCTAGCGAGTCTCCACTTACCGAGCTGTCGAATTTGGCCCTCTTTCTACGGCCGCCTTCAACAATGTTCTCAACGCTGATGTCGGTGGTGCCAAGCTGATCCTTGTTCTTGCCAGAAGTTGAACTTGGTGCATTATCACCGCTGCTGTACCCGCCCATGCTATCACTGTAGTTATCTGCGTGGTTTCGGGCCACTGAGGCTCGGTTCTTGGCTGAGCGGGAGCGACCATTCTTGCCAGAAGCCGCAGATGCACTTCTTCGGCCTCGACCACTGTTAGGTGAGGGGCTACGTCTTCGCGATGAGCGAGAGCTGGGCCTCGAAATGTCGTGCGCAAAGCGCTGCTGGTGTGGGTGAGCGTGGTAGGCTTCGCCACCGTAGTAGCCCTGAGCGCCAACTTGACTGGGATGGTAAGGATGGCTAAATGTAGCAGGGTTTGCAGGAGGTTCCTCGATAACTCGTACGTAGACGACCATGTTATTTCGGAAGTTCTCATATCGAGCAATGAGGGTGTTACCGTGGTCATCCTCAAAGCTGACTCCCTTTGATCCGGTCGGACCTGAGTACAGACCGTAGAAATTCTTGACAGTCGTCACAATCGAGTCTGTCGTATCATGAGGATATATTTGTACTCGCATCGGCAAGCGCGCGCGGTATTGAGGCGAATCAAGGAACAGCAGCTCGAATGCGACGTTCTTGGGGGTGGGTGTCTGTTGGGGGGAGACACTGCCACAGTGGGAAGATGCCGCCGAGCCGCCGCCGGCGGTGTTGAGAGGTGACATGGAAGTCATTGTTTCTGGAAAAGGTATAATATTGTGTTTCGGTGGAGGAGGGCGTGGTTGATAAGAGGAGAAGGCAGGGGATGGGTTTGTCAATGGCGGTGCGGCCTTTGGCTGTGACAGACCAGGTCGGATATTGGGGCGGTGGTATCACTCAGGACGACGCCCGGCTTTGTAACTCTGCGACTTTGGGGCCGGGCAGAAGAGATGCGAATCACTTCTTAGCGATGTCAGGCTATCGAGGAGACTCAGATAGGCCTTGACCATCTAAAGTATTGGCGGTAAGCGCCGGAGTGGTGGTGGTGTTCACAGCGCTGGCAGTCAGTCGGGGAGACTGCGCAGCATACGACGACGGGGGCGGCGGACGTTTGTAGCGACAGCGACGGCGAGGAGGTGTTCTATTGACGGACTCGAGGCGGATTAGCAACTGTAGGATAATCCTAGACAGACTCGACAAGTTGGATGGTTCAAAGTCGGAATGGCGAACGGGGGGATGAGGAGAGACGCAGCGTCGGTGGTGGACTGGAGCTGGCCTGGAACCTGGGCTGGGGACGGGGACGAGGGCTTTGGAATTCGGGATGGAAAGGATCCCGGGCGGGAGAGCAAAGATTGAGACTCGAGGCTGATCGCGCATCAGGATCGAGTCGATGGGACTTACCAGAGACGTCAACACTTGGGTTGGCGAGTTGGTGGCGGCGGCGACGCTGAACAGAGGTGTGCATGAGGAAAAGAGGAGCCAGACCAGAGGTTGAGAACGATTTTGTCGCTGCACCGAACTGGGCTCACTAACACGGACTGGACTGAACTTGGACTGGCGCTGGGCCTCATTACACACCTAGACCGTCTCAAAATTACACTGGACCCAGGGGCTCCCACATCCCTAAGACCCCCTGGAGCCCAGCAGGCTCAGGGGCTGGGTGCGCTGTAGTTATAGGGGACGCATGCGCTGGAGGGCGGCGGCTTCTGGGGAGAGGTTGCAGCGGCCTCAGTGGGCGAGGGGGCGCCTATGGACCACAGCTCGCAAACGGCAGGGGATCGCTCCTGGGATCCCTGCCGTGGGCTTTATTTCTTCTTTCTCGCCGCCGGACTGCTCGGTATGCTCTCAACTCGATACAAGACTGCTTCCATCTCGACGCAGTGGTTTTGCGAGTGGGCGTTAGGAAAATACATGGCTGGGATGGGACGGTGTGTGCGATTGTTCGCCCATCCAACCCTACTTGTGCCGCTCTTCCTATCCCGGCGCATTCTGACTTGCTGCTCTTCTCTCTTCTCCTCTCGTCTGCGTGGGTGTGCGGTGCCAATGTGGATTCTGTGCGGTGCGCCAAAAGAGGGACCGGCCCCCCAGGCAAGACAGTCAAGATGACCAACCAGTCAAGCCCAGCCAGCCAGCAGGCCGCCCCAGTGGCCTCTTTTTCCTTCGTGCGCAGATGGATGGGATGACCTCGTTCGTCACAGGCTTGGTTTTCTGGCCCTGGCCAACCTGGACGGGCGGCCTAGCGGGGGTGGGAGAGCTGGGCAGGGCCCGGTAGTCATTGTCGATCCCCGGCAGCAGCGCATACATAAGGCACTTTATACGGTGATGATGGACCCAGGTCAAGGCATGGTGGTGGGTGCGACGCAACGAAACTGCCCTCGCCAAGATGGTCTTTGTCTGTTTGATATCATGTACCGTCACACACATGCACAGTACGGATGCGCACAAGAGATAGATTACTTGATACCAGCGGGACGAGACGGAGCCAGACAGAAGGACCCAGCTATTTTGTGCGCCCGACCAAGAGCCAGACCCATCAACTTTCGGGACTCTGAACGGGGAAGTGGCCCGCCCGCCCCCAAAAAAGCACTTCTATGAACAAGGGCTTCTTTTGAACCTCACGGCGCTGCACAGCACAGCAGCGCATGGCGGCGCAGCGCATCGCATCGCATCGCATCGCGTCCGACTCGACGAGTTCCTCTCTCTCCACGTTGTTAATTCATTCCCAGTACAGCATGGTGTTCGATCGAGGCAAACCTCATCATCCGTCTCCAAGTGGCCATCTGCAATCCATCAGTTAGCGACATATCTGGGCCCGTCTCTAACGACCCTAGTTCGGCTAGGCGCCGAAGCCCAGCGGCCAGCAAGCCAGGGCCTGGCCTCGGGACCCAGCCCCTCGAGTGACGGCAGTGTACATAGGCTGCCATCGCCGTTCGCGGCGCAAGACAGAAGGTCATCGCAACTCTTGGGGACCCTTTGAACCGCGCCTATGTATCGACTACATCTCGTGGCCGGTGCAGGTACGGCGCATTGCGGAAGAGCGGGCGAACATTGGATCGCAACGCTGGTAGTTCCCGTTAGCTCGCCAACTCACGGAAAAGTTGTGGATAGGCATGCGCAGAGAAACAGAGTCGCATTCGCAGCGCCCATCCCATCCATTGATGCACAACCTGGTGGCCCGCAGACACCTTTTGCGACGTCTTATTCCAGGTCTTGACACATCCACACACACCACCCGCGCACGCACGCACACACACACCACACATACATGCATACACATTCGCACGCGCACACTCACACTGGCACCCCAAATGAACCCAAGAACCTTGACAGTGGCTCATTACCCAGCCAGACCCAGTCGCCTCCGGCTTTCCGTGGGCGCACAATCGCAACTTGGGACTTGTGAAACTCTGCCATGGCCAGGGAGGTCAAGCTACGGGGGGGCGTGACTTGCAATTACTCTAAAAGCTTGTAAGAGCAGCCGGCTTCCACTTCTAATGGCTTTGAACACTCAAGCTCCATCTATTCCCGCGCATATCACAGCCAAGCAGGAATGTCTCCAGCAAGCGCGCGCGATTCCCTGGCGCAAAAAATTCAGCGGTGATCGGGTCTCATTGCTTCTGCGCGAGCGAGTGGTGTTCCTCTGGCAGCATCATCCGCCACCGCCAGCCAATCGTGCGGCGACCGTGGTCAGCCCAGCCGGCTTTGGAACACGCCCGCAGTGGTTTATGATGCAGGGCCTCGTAGGGTGAACTGGCGGAAATGATGCGATCTGGAGGCAATAAACAAAGGGCCTTGTTTTGGTCCCTGGCCAATAAACCACCACACGCAGTATGCCGTGGGTGTGAGATACGAATGCTTGGAACTTGGCCTGGTTGCCATCTAACTGGCTGAAAGGGGATGGGATGGGGGATGTATCCATGTTTTGCGCTTTTCTACATTCTCTACTTTACGATCCTCCCCTGCCCGTGTTTGGTGTCCCCTCGAACCGAACTTGGATGACGAGGTTCTCGTCGATGCCATCATATTTCATCTGATATTAAGGGCCTGTTCCCGCATCGCGAGGCGCATGACTTGCAACAAGAAGAAGAAGGGTAGCATTCAAGAGGGGCCCCAAGAGGAGAATGGCGATGCTGGCACGGCAGGCCAACGGCCCCGAGAAATGATTGACTGACATTTGGGTGCTGCCCCTCATTTTGAACCTCGTAAGCTGGATCCCACGTTTTGGGAGCCTGGACCCGGCGCTTGGTTCCTCCTTACATGTTCTCCTTCGCGCTTGGTTTCACTTTGATCATCCAAGGCAGTATTCGATCAATTGTCTTTTCTTCTGCGTGAATCGGCCGGTGCTGCCCTTCTGGTGGAAGAAATAGCAGAATGGAGCTCGGCCACCGAGCCGGCCATCCTAATGTTTCAGTGTGAGGTCCAGAGCTACGCACGCACGGCACCACCCATGATGGTCCGCGGATGGATGGTTGGCCAGATTTGGGGTGAGGAACCATTTGGGTTGGGATACCTAGCTCGGGCAGCTTGCTCAAGCGCAGCACCTAGGTTCTCATCGTGTTTCTCGCCCACGCACTCCTCCGCCTTGCTCTCGTGCGTTACTCGCCATACCCCTGCATTGGAGGGATCTGGACGAAAGAGCCACGGCATGGGCGGGCACGACGAACCGCAACTCGCCACATTGGGGCATCGTTGGGAAGAGATCGGACTTTCAACCCGGTCGGGCGAGAGGGGCCAAGAGGGATAAAACGGCCCTATGGCTACATAATGGTGCTTTTGCGCAGTTGCAAGGTAATTGCGCCGTCCAAAGAGATGCGTCGACGGTATGTAGCCATGGGATGCGATGCGCCCATCGAGCATGACGCTTGCGCGCTGTCACCGCCGCCCCGCTCCGTCCACGTTGGATGCGCTGGCGCAAAAAGGGTCAACAACAAAATGCGACAGCATGGCTCCTCTGTCGAATCAGCGTTCGTCGCAGCCCAGCCAGCCTGTCCCGGATGGTCGCTTCATCTCCCTAGCTCTGTTTATGTTTGAGTCTGCGCTGCTCATCACCGTTGTCGTCGCCGGCGCGGGCGAGTCAAGGTTTACGGTCGACTCATGGACTGCAGACGACCCCAGGGTTGCGCTGCTGCCTCCCAATGGCGAATGGCATGTCTAGCGCACGCAAGTTACGGTGTGGGTGAGCGAGCGTGGTCTCCTGTGCGGCAGAACCCGCGTGTTATGGCTAGGCTATTTTGCAGGGCTACGAAAGAACTAGGGATTGGTGGTTTTTGGGTGGTTTTTTTTTTTCGTCAGTGTACTTGGATATTCAGGAGTTTTTGGTTTGTGTGCAAGCATCAGAACAATCGAAATACACACAAGCCGCTGGCGAGATTGCGCTCCTCTTGTGCCCCAGGTGCGGGCTACGGGTATGTCGGGCATGGTGGCGGTCGCTAGAATTATGTCGATACGCCTAAAGAATCCACAATAGTTGACACCTGTTGGCTCCGCGCAGTCCGTCGCATCTCAGCGAGATTTGAAGTAATGCGAAAAAGCTCCCTACCCTAAAATCAATTTTGATCAATCAGGACGCACTTTGCCCTAGGTATGCTACGGGATTGCTACAAACAATAAATAGTGCTTTGCACAGCTACAATTGAAACAATGTGATCGAATGTCAAATAGGGGAAACCAGCGGATGACATGGCTGCGACATGAAGATATTGTCAAGCTGATGCGATTCGTATCAAGTCGCACTTGAAGGTGTTCAAAAATGCGCCGGATGGCATGAGACAGTCGCATACATACATGCCCCGGTCTCAATGCTAGCCCTTTGCGCGCACGGCATGCGAGGTTATTATGGCACTTGCGCTAATAAGTCTCTTCACCTTGATGGCAGCGGGTTAGACCGGACCGGGTTGCGATCGCAAACCCGTTATCTGACGCATCTTGAAGGCCCACCGAACCTCTCCCTAAAGCTCATAGTTGGACGCAATGCAGTTTGCACGTCGAATGCACATGCAACCGCAACCGCAATGCGTTGGGACAAGCATATAGAGGCCCGGTGCGCCATTGAAATCGGATCATATACATGGGCGACACGGTGACCTTGTTAGGAGGCCCGAAAAGGTGGCGTAGAGCTGGATCTAGCGCAGCTTGCGTGGCGGCTCGAGGAGGGGCGATGCCATCCACCACGAACCAGTGGATAGGTTCCGGTGGAGGCATTCGCAGACACCCGGCCCCAACTAGCGATTCCGCCTGGAGGTGCGGCAGGTTGGCGGTAGCCGGGCAATTCTACGTAGAAACGATGGATTGAGCCATGGGAAGTCTGGGAACGAGGAGTTCCCGCTGCCGAGCGCGCCATGTCATGGTGGTGGGATGAAACCATCCGTCCCAAATTGGCCTCGGAGCTTCGGGGTTGTGGTGCGCAAGGGCTGGCCGCACATGTGTGGTGACGATGGCTCCCAATTTGAGGAGCGATCATCCTACACATAAAGGGATGCCTTTTTTTTTTTCGTGTGTCTCGGGCGTCCCGGAAAATTATATGTAAGTCAACCTTCCCTTGAATTTTTGTCTGCGACGTCGTCTCGGCAAGACTTGTAGTCCCAGACGAGGTCTTCAATCACGAAGAGGGGCGCCGTGCTGACCAGGGAGGAATCACGTGACGACGTGAACAGTTCGTGATCGCATAGTCTCAGGGGAACACGGTGACGAAAATATTGACAAAGTGATGCATGAACGTCGCATCGCACGATGCATGAAGCTTAAAAAAGGAGTTATATAGGTCGCATACAAACAAAGCATCAACCCATATTCCTTGATGCCATTTACCTTTACTCCCGCCATCTTCGGGCAGCTTTTTGCAATTTTGAGGTTGAAAATTGACTTGATGGGAGACGCGACGACCGAGGATATGGTCTAGATATGGCTTAGCGTTCTTTTGAGACTGGTCTTTTCCAGAAATAAACCCGCTCAAAAACCGTCCGTTTTCCATTGCCCGGACAACGGAAAACCAGTCCGCACGGGCCAATTAAGGGCTCGTGGGCAACATACCTCGCCGCAAATCTGAAGCATGAAGCGCGCACAGTAAGCCCTCGCCCTGCGCTAAGGCGCCTAAATCTGTGCAGAAAGCTGGTGCATAAATAAACAAACAATTTCCCAGCTTGGCGGGAAATGTGGAGCGTCAGGCTCAGCAGGGCTCCATCAGGGCCGCTCCAGGCTCCCAATCCCAAGCCACAGTGCCTGTCGAACCTGCTGCGAGCGCCCTGCAGCGCCGACCGTTGCCCGTTGCTCGTTGCCCGTTGCACAGCTACGACGCTCCAACACAACATGGTTTAGGACTGAGCACATGCTTTTGTTTTATTTTGATCCCTTCGCAGCCAGCTTCGCTCGTTCTTGTTCTCTCCTTCTCCATCCTTCTCGTCAGCATTGCTTGTTGGGGGCTCACGACTGTACGGCATTGTGTGCAATTTCGACTGTACCATCGCACTAGCCATCGTTCCATCCCATCCCTGGTCGACCTTCCTGGCCCAAGCCCCGTGCCGAAATAACACCCCTTTCCCGCCTACGCCATCGAATCTCCCAGGCTGCTTTCCACAAAAAACACACTCGGCTGCTCATCGTCATAAGCATCCAAACCCTGCGAGCCAAAAGAAACGCAGTCTCGGTCTCCCGTATTGTGCTCATTTGGGTTGGTTCGAGATCTTCGCGTCTCGCTTGATTTGTGTCTCAGCCTTTGATAAGACGCCATTTCCCGTGTGTCCAGGCCTCAACAGTACATGATATTGCGACGCGCCATTGTCATTCCCTGTTCTTAAGAACTCTATTCATTCACTGCGCCGCTTTCCAAGTTCCAATCGCGCAACACCAGCTTTCCTGCAGTACCGCGCAGACTCGCAGCAGTGTTTTTGTTGTTGTGTTTTGTTACTGCTTTATTCTCACAATGGACGCAAGGGTAAGTTTCGCAGCGCGTTTTCTTTGTCACTGTCAAGCGCAGGAACGCAACGAGTCCCTCCCTTGTACACGCTGAGTTGTTTGTTATTGTTGCGGCTGGCTGACTATTCCCTCCCCTCATAGCCCTTTCGACCGCGTGGTGCTGAAAACATGCCCCAACTTCATCAACGACACAAATCTATGGGAAATTTGTCAACGATGACCTCGACTACAAACCAGGGCTTCCGAGGACCTGCCAAGAGAGCTGCTTTTGGCGACGTGACCAACGTCAGCAAGCTCACTGGCCATGGTCGTGACGAGGGCAAAGTCCTCAAGGTTCATGCCACAAACTCTACCAACACGGTTCTCGGAACTGTTCCTGTGAACAAGGAAAACACCGCGGTTTACAACAAAGATGCCTTCACCCGCCCAGCTCAGAGGCCAACCGGTGGCTTCGCGGCTAACTCCAAGGGTGGCCTCGAGTCTAAGGGCTCTGATGCCAACAAGAAGATGATGGTCCGCAACGATTCCAAGGAGAGCCGCCCCTTGTACGTGAAAAAGGATAGTCAAGCAAAGCCCTCCAGCAGCTCCTCTTCAACTGTCGACGTGCGCCCGCTTCAACCTCGCCATCACAAGAGCCAACCTCAACTCAAGCAACAACAACCGACTCTTCGACGAACACAAAGCAGACAATTGGAAATAATTGTTGCCAGGGATGATCTGCTGGACACCACCACAGCGGAAGCTGAGGCTGCAATCGCGTTGCAAGAAGTCAACCACGCTCATTCGCGCGCCTCTTACCTCGACTCCCTGTACCTGCATAGTGACCAAGCGGGTCACCTTGACGTGAATCACGAGGAGGCCGTCGAGCTCCCTTCTAAGCTCCCCGAAATTTCCGAAGAAGAGGTTGCTCCCACAAGCTCCTACCAAGAAACAGCTGTTCCTGCCATGTCCGAGCCTGAAGAGTGCTGGGAGGAAGAGGACGATGAAGATTTCGATGACCAGGACCAGGCATACACAACCGCGCACTCTTTCCGCTCGCGAGACCTCACTGCCGGCGGTGTTACTACCGTCGTTGCGCCCCGCATGACAACGCGTATCCAACGCGAACTTGAGGAAGCTAAGGACGAGGTTGAGAGAACTCGCACCCAAGACGATATCGAGGAAGAGCTCTGGGACGTGAGTATGGTTGCTGAGTATGGCGAGGAGATTTTCGAGTACATGCGCGAGCTCGAGGTATGTTACCAGTGTTGCTGCTGGCGACTTGATCCAACTGACAGGCTTGATAGATCAAGATGCTCCCTAACCCACACTACATGGATATGCAGACTGAGATCCAGTGGTCAATGCGATCGGTTTTGATGGATTGGTTGGTCCAGGTGCACAACCGCTTCAACCTATTGCCAGAGACCCTATTCCTCACAGTCAACTACATCGATCGATTCCTATCGGCTAAGATTGTCTCCATTGGCAAGCTCCAACTTGTCGGCGCGACTGCAATCCTTGTTGCCTCGAAATACGAAGAGATTAACTGCCCTTCTTTGGGCGAAATCGAATATATGGTTGATCGCGGATACACTGCCGACGAGATTCTTAAGGCAGAGCGCTTCATGTTGAGCATGCTAAGCTTCGAGCTGGGTTGGCCTGGTCCGATGAGCTTTCTCCGACGTGTGAGCAAGGCAGACGATTACGATCTCGAGACACGAACATTGGCCAAGTACTTCCTTGAGCTAACTATTATGGATGAGCGTTTCGTGGCCTCACCCCCCAGCTTCCTGGCTGCTGGCGCGCACTGCTTGTCTCGATTCATTTTGAACAAGGGCGAATGGGTATGTTTTGCGTTTCCACTTGACACCACTTAAGCGCGTTGACTAACGTTTTCGCAGACCAAGGCTCATGTGCACTACTCTGGCTACACATGGAGTCAGTTGAAGTCTCTTGTTACGATGATGATTGAGTGCTGCGAGCGACCTCATCTTCACCACGCGGCTGTGTTCGAGAAGTATGCTGAGCGACGATTCAAGGAGGCGTCGCTGCTCGTACAGAGCGCACTGGACGCGGGCTTTGCTCTTCCTGGACAAACACCACTTCGACGGTTGTCTACTCAAGAATTCCTCGATGACAGCTCCGATGTGCAGTACCCATCGCAGGGCCAGCTCGTTCCTATCGAGGGATGATTGTCTTGACCTCCCGTGATTTACGACAACTCACAAATGTTGGATTTCGACACATGGCTGATTCGGCGCATGCATGCGCCGACGCGTGACCGTATTCTGTGTGTTTGAATTGCTCTCTCTGTCTTAGCTCCATCGGCGCTCACCGGGGGGCCTATCCCGTACCGGGCCGGGATTCTACTTTGGTTCACCTCGACAGCATTCGCCAACACCGGCCCGGTAACAGATCCGACTATTTTCCAGCCACCAAGCCTGCTTTCACCTTTCTTCCGCCTATTGGCTCTCTATTCGCTTTGCCTTGTTCCTTGCGCTAGGCTGTGTGTGTTTAAAACGATCTACTTTAATAATTGCCTGTGGCTGGATGGAACTGGATCTGAATCGGAATTCATGGAGCAAAGACGCCAACAATAGTGGACCTCTTTCTTCTGCCATTGCAGCTTCGGCTGGCGTGGCAAAGAGGGGGACACAGATAATGACTGACGACCGTTACGAGGATCACGACTGGAGTGGCTTTCGCATTTTCTCATCTTCATTTCGATTTTTTTTTTTTTTTTGCTGGCTGGTGGTTTATTGTCTTTTTTCGGAATTCGGCGTCACGGAAATCGCGATCAGGATGCCACCATATCTGCTCACGCGCGCACTCGCACCCACCCCAACCATGCCTCGTGCATGGTCTACTGCTTGCCGTTTTTGGTGCAGGGACTGCCAAGATGTTTGATGGCTTGCGACCTTGGGGATGGACGGGATCATGGATTAGGCAGAGGAATCCGTGGGGAGTGGGGGTTCGGGGTGTTTGGGGAACTGGCTGCTTTTGGCTCTGGGTTGGTTTGAGTGGCCCCGGTCAAGGGCGGGTGTGTATTGGAACTAATCAATCGTGGCTCATATTGGAGTGGATGGTTGATTGTGCGTGCATAGCTGGATGACAGGCGCCAGTGCCATTGCGAAAGCTCTGCCACGGGTGGCCATTTCCGTGCCAGCAACGAATTGCCAGCTTTGGGCGTGTATGATATTTATTCCGGACCCATGTTGCGTGGGCTATTTTGCATTTTTATAGACACTTGTTGGTACGGATACCAGAAGCTCCAATCAGATGGATCAATTGCGTTTGCAAGTATGCGAATAATTTTGTCAGCTACTCCGCATAGTCAGGGTTGCGAAGCTGCCCGCCTGTAGGTGCATGGCATCATCGGCTAGAAGAAAAAAGCAAGGGCGGAGGGACACGGCGACACATGCCATGCATCACAACCCTAGCCGCCGCCGTCTTCGGGGCCGGGACTTGGAGGGCCTCTGCAGTGAGTCAAAGGCGCCAGCAGCGCAGGGGCCCTCGAGGGAAGTCACTCTGCCGCGCCGGTCCCACGCACACCGTCGTTAACGAGCAGCCCTCGCATGTTCGGACGGGCCTTTTCCGGCCCCATGAAGGACGCATGTTTTTTGCTTTTCTCTCCTTCTTTGCTTTTCCCCCAGGAGGAGAGGCATATCAGAGGCTTGAGATAGGACAAATTGACTAATAAATACATGGCAGGGGTTTGCGAAAGTAGCCGCGATGCAATGTCGATAAACCGAAGTCTTTAAATAGCAGTTCGTCAAGGGACCCGAGATTTGATGGGAGTGACAGGACAGCTTCCAGAAGCCCTGCCAGTGACATTTTATACAATTCATACTGTACACGGTGATTTCGTCATCCCGCTTCATCATCTCTATCAAATCTTGGATATTTTGGACGAAAAACGGGGGGGGTTTCGTCTTACTTCTAGATCCCATGTGTTGGTCTGCTCCCCCTCTTCCACCTTATTTGCCCTGCTCACCTTCGCTCGCATCACAACCCTGCTTCACACGGTGAGCAAAACCAGGCAGAGTGTAGGTCTGGGGAAGGCCGGGCGTTAGTTGCGAAATATGCCACGCCGGGAATTTCCGGCCCTCCGGAGCGCTGGTGCCAAGCAAGCGCCTTCTGCCCCCCGGGATTGACGGAAGGGGCGTGTGCATAGCGACCCGATGGTTCAATGTACTCCGTGCATTTCACTTGTAGCTGGGGGGCGGCTTTTTGGGTTGCGAGCCCAGCTTAGTGAATTTGTCTGGCGCTGGCCCTCCCCACGGGAAGAGCCAGAGGGCGAGCCAAGGGCTCTCTATCCCCGCAAACTCATGGAATGGGGAATGCGGGAGAGGGAAGTTAAAATAATATGGGAATAAGGTGAATTTTAGAGGCTGAGAGGGATGGGAAGTGCCATTGGTGTAGAGGGGGGAAGGGAGGGAGGGAAAGAAGAAAAAGAAGGGGAGGGTGATATTGCTTTTTTTCTTCTTCTTCTTTCCCTTCTAGAATTTGGGGCATGCAGAATTACGATTAGGGATACCTTGAGACGCAAAGTTGAGCGGCGTAGATCTGGTGATGGGAATTTGCGGGTAGATTACATTGCTTCCCGTGACCAGTTTATTTTTTTCCTCATGTCTCTTAAATGTTTCGGGGAGTCAATTGCGGCACTCAGCACTTCTCGATTGGGGTAGAGCGCAAGCAAGGGGGAGAGCGGCAGTGGCAGACATGGGACCAGGTCAAGGTCAGGAGCAAGGTGAAGATGGTTTACTCCGGATCCGCAGCGTCAGTCGTGCTGCGCACTTTCTCCGTGATGCCGAATCCCCAGCTGCCCGTGGCCCGTGTTTTGACAATGTGCCTCGTCTCGTGGACAGCGAATTGCGAAGACTGGGACCTGCAATTTTACCTTGTAGGCGAGCGAATCTGGGGGGTACGGTACAAATTGCCTCTCTGGGGTTGGGGACGGCGACAAGTCCGTACTGTATGAGGTGGGAATTGGGGTACTGGGACCACGACCTTGTGGCCCAGGCTTCGGGGGCTTCCATGGTTAGCGCTATTAAAGGGCTCACAAGGGACCGCGAACGCAGCGCTACGGCCCAGCGGAAGTAGTGCTGTGCAGAGGGCAGCGCACATCAGTACCTGGGTGAGCGAGGGCAGCAGAGCAAAGCAAGCAAGGCCAGGTCAGAACTCCATACACGATGCCTCGGGACCTTGTCTCAGCCGCCTGGCCGGGGTGCGGCGTGTGAGTGTCAGCTGAGAGGCGGACCAGGCTTGCTTCTCTCTCACCTTGTGCCCCGGTGATATATCGCGCAAGCCTGTAAGCGGGATGCAATACAGAGGTGCGCGGAGGGCAATTGATCAGCTGTATAATGTGCAATTGATAGTCGGCAGCTGTTGATGCTTACGTTTGATCCCGTTCCGTATAGAACAGACCATGGGGAACAAGCACCGGTCGAGAGAGGAAGGAGCACCACCTGACAATGCGATTTGCACCGTCTCCGGAGCTAGACAGGAATAGCTGCCGCTGAAGCGGGATGGAGATGTGGATGTTGGAATCATTATGGGGCCTTGATGAACACGCGCGCCATTCACTGTCGAAACATCAGCGCGCCGCTTTTTTTTTTTCTTGCTCCCTTCCGCTGGGCTGCTCTTCCACACACACCCTAGGATTTCTGGAAATTTATCATTTGCATTGGTAAAACACCTTACCTCACCTTGCGCGTTTTGTGTCCGCGTGCCCTTTCCTTCTTCAGTGGCCGTGACGTTTTAGCCTAGCTAACCCACAACATTCTCCTGATCCATGTAGGTAGGGCAAAAGAGGAGGCCAGGAGTGGCTTTTTTGGCAGTTCCTCGGCGGGCAATGACCAGCATCTTATTCATGCTTCCCCCGTCAGCATTTGCTTGCTTGGGGGGGGACTCCGAACCTCCGGAGCCTGGTAGCGGGCCCGCCCACCCCTTGTCCTCGTTTTGCTCTGCGTTTTGCTTGCCGGCTCGGTGACGATGCCGGTGGTGAGCAAGAACCGTTTTTTTAGACAATGGCACAAAATAACAAGGGGGGAGGGGAAAAGGGAGGTAGGGGGGCGTGTGTGTTTCTGCCAGGTGAGCGAACGAAGTTGGAAATCGGTTTTTTGCCGATCAGGTGACAGAGAGGCCAAAACCGGGCTGGGTCGAGATCTTGTGCCTGTATCTGCGGCATGCTTTAAGATTTATCCACAGACACATACATCTTGGCAAGGAGAGGGATGGTACTGTATCTTGCAGTTTCTTTGCGGTGCAACGGGTTGTGTTGCGTTGGCAGCATGTGCGCATGTGCATCCCACCCTCTGACGCCTCATGCCCATGGATGAATCTGTGACCAAGCACTTGGTTGTGCACACTTGATCCAACTCTGACATGCCCATGCCCGAATTTTTTTTCTCTCATGGTTTCCGATCCCAATGCCTCCTGCTACTTCTCTACAAACGGACTCTGCACTGATCAATTGCTGGACCCTCTTCTCCAACTTCCTCTCCACGTATTTTGGGAGTGCCGCTGTCCGTGCTTTTGCGATGCACAGAACGTGCATCGGGTTTGGTAGCTAGCTAGCTAGCTAGGTACGCGCCCCTCCGCACGTGGAGATGGCTGGGATAGCTGGGTTGGCGGCCACAGGAACGGAACCGGCGACAGGACGGCGGACGGAGAACGGAGGGACCCTTGAATTGGCTACGCTTCCAGAAGTTGCATTGTTGAAGATTTTTTTTTTCTTTTCTTATTCTTCTAATTTTTTTTCTTTGGGTGGCAATTTGTAGGTTTCCTATCCTAGACAATAGGGTCTCATCAGCAATAGTAATGCTGCCCCCCCAGTCGTGACTAACCAATATCAAAGCGACTGGAACGAAATAGCGGGAGGCTCCTAGAAGAAGCACTGGCACACATGTAGCTTTCGCCACATATACTCTCGCGCACACGACAATCTGGTATCCCGTAGCGCCCCCTTGCCCCTGTCCCACTCAAATGGAGACAGGTATTGCGGTGCGCGCCTCAAGCGGTTCAACGTGTGCTCATCTCGAGAAACTACCTGTGTGGTGCAGCGCTGATTTTTTTCCCTCTCGACGAGTTGATCGAGTTGCCGTTGGTCCGGTTTTCGCTCGTTGCGTATTATTGACCGCCGCCCCCGGGAACGCATCGAGAGGCCCATCGGACGCCTACATGCGCACCCCCCCTCCCCCTCCCTTCTCCCGCTCTGCCACTGGGAGCCGCCCAATGGCGCGCTCAAGTGACCCCCATCCTGTCACCCACACCCCCCCGGAGGCGCGCACAGCAAGTCACTCCTACAGTGGTTGCTTTTGGACGAGGTACAGACCTGGGCTGGTACCTTCTCGAGGTGTTCCACCCCGGGCCAACCACCGGCCCCGATAGCAAATTTATGCCAAAATTTGGCCTGGCTCGTCCCTCTCATCGCCCGCTCCGCCGCTCCTCACATGTCGTTGACCTCCAGACCCTCAGACCTTACGAACTCACGGGTTTCCAATTGACGCATTTCTATCCTTTCTGGCCTTCCTGTCCTTTTTCTCCTCCTTCATACCCCCCCGTTTTCTCTCTGCTCGCCTGCCTGCGCGCGTGTTGTGGCCCGCCTTGTCTCGTGCTTTTTGGCTGCCCTCATCTCCCTTGTGTGTTTTTCCTTCGTCGCTCTCTGCGCCTTGTGTTTCCTTTTCCCCTTGGTTATAGCCACTCGACGCCCCTCCCCCTCCAACCCTCCGCTCCTCTTCCTCGACCTTTCTCCAAGGGTTCACGGATTGCGACCCTCCTGCTCGAACCACCTAAACCGGTCGTCTGCCTCGCCCCGGTCGTCAATTGCAAACTTCCCCTCCCACGACGCCGAATTCCCTCGCCTCCGAGCCCTCTCCGAGGCCGATCCCAAACATGTCCACCAAGATTGCTGCGGCCGCAGAGGCCGTCAAGGACGCTGTGTCCGAGTCCTCTGCCCCCGTTCAGGTCTCCGCCCAGACCAAGGCCCGCTTCAGCTCTCATGCCGTCAAGGACGAGAACGGCGAGCTTTACCTTGGCCTCGACCAGTTTGTCGATGCTGTCGCCCCCAAGGGCGAGGACTTTGTGAGTCAACCTCGCACCCTTCCGTCTCGAGCTACACCTTGCACAGCTTCTTGCGATCTCATATTCTTTTCGTTCCCTTGGTTGCGCATATCAAACTAACCTGGCTTTCCCCCCCACCTTCAGCACAAGATCTCTCGGGAGCAGTACTCAATCCTCTTCCGTGTCGCAGACTCCAAGGGCGCTGGTAAGGTGAGCCTCTCCGACTGGGGTGTCTTCGAGAACCTCCTCAACAAGCCCGATGCCGAGTATGAGATTGCCTTCCGTCTCTTTGACGTTGAGCGCACCGGCCAGGTCAAGTATGACGATTTCCGTACTCTGTACGAGCTCAACAAGGGCCCCGACACCATTCCCTTTGACTGGGAGTCTGAGTGGGCCAAGCTCTACATTGGCAGCAA
Source organism: Calonectria hongkongensis (assembly GCA_017140755.1). NCBI lineage: Eukaryota > Fungi > Ascomycota > Sordariomycetes > Hypocreales > Nectriaceae > Calonectria > Calonectria hongkongensis. The sequence goes on along the minus strand of JAACJA010000003.1, from coordinate 851,889 downwards.
GAAGAACCGCCACACCCTCGACTACAACCAATTCACCCAGATGCTACGCGGCCTGCAAGGCGAGCGCATCCGACAAGCCTTCCAGTCCTTTGACAAGGACGGCGATGGCTACATCAACCCCGAGGACTTTGAGCGCATCATCGTAGAGACGTCTAAGCACAAGCTGTCCGATCACATCCTTCAGAACCTCCACACTCTGTGCAACATCTCCAACAGCACAAAGATTTCCTATGCCAATGTCCGTGCCTTTACCAACGTCATTCGAGAGATGGACCTCGTAGAGCTTATCCTGCGCCGGGCCATTGACAAGAGCAAGGACGGCAAGATTACCCGTCCCGAGTTCCTGAATGAAGCTGCCACCATTACCCGCTTCTCCCTCTTCACACCCATGGAGGCTGATGTCCTGTTCCACTTTGCCGGCCTCGATGAGACCTCGGGCCGCCTGGGCCTGTCTGAGTTTGCTAAGGTCTTGGATGCTTCGTGGCGCAACCCCATTTACGAGGCTGCCGAGGTTGTCAAGGCCAAGGCTGCCAGCGGTTCCCTTCTCTTGGGAATTGCGACATCCGCCTACAACTTTGCTCTTGGTAGTGTTGCCGGTGCCTTCGGTGCCTTCATGGTGTACCCCATTGATCTCGTCAAGACCCGTCTTCAGAACCAGCGAGGCGCTCAGCCTGGCCAGCGTCTGTACAAGAACTCCATCGACTGCTTCCAGAAGGTTGTGCGCAACGAGGGTTTCCGTGGTCTCTACTCCGGTGTCCTGCCTCAGCTGGTCGGTGTGGCTCCCGAAAAGGCTATCAAGTTGACCGTTAATGACCTTGCCCGTGGTATTCTCACTGACAAGAAGGGTGAAATTCCTCTGTGGGCTGAGATGGTTGCTGGTGGAAGCGCTGGTGGTTGCCAAGTTGTAAGTTTCACCTGCGTTTTGCGACGTTGAATGATAGAGAACAAAAGTGCTGACAGCGTACCAGGTGTTCACCAACCCTCTCGAGATTGTCAAGATTCGCCTGCAGATTCAGGGTGAGGTCGCCAAGACCGTTGAGGGTACTCCCAAGCGATCGGCCATGTGGATTGTGCGAAACCTGGGTCTTGTTGGTTTGTATAAGGGTGCTTCAGCCTGTCTGCTCCGTGATGTGCCTTTCTCGGCCATCTACTTCCCAGCATACAGCCATCTGAAGAAGGACTTCTTTGGCGAGTCTCCCACTCACAAGCTGAGCGTGGTGCAGCTCCTGACTGCTGGTGCTATTGCCGGTATGCCCGCCGCTTACCTGACAACTCCCTGCGACGTTATCAAGACCCGACTTCAGGTCGAGGCCCGAAAGGGCGAGGCCAGTTACAATGGCCTGCGTGACTGCGCCAAGACCATCTGGAAGGAGGAGGGCTTCACTGCCTTCTTCAAGGGTGGTCCTGCCCGTATCTTCCGATCCTCTCCTCAGTTCGGTTTCACACTCGCCGCGTACGAGGTTCTCCAGACTGCTCTGCCCAACCCTCTCAAGACACCCGAGCCTTCTAGGATCCCCGAGTCGCGAGAGACTAGCCTGGCTAACAGCCCCTACGGCCGAAGCCGCAACGCCCTCAAGGTCATTCTGGACCTAGACGAGGACTTTGGCAAGATCAAGCTCCCCAACGAGCACGGCTGGCGATCGCTGCCCAAGATTATGGGCGGTGGTGGTGCTCAGTAAAGAAGTGGTTCCGTGATTTTTTTTTCGGGAGCTGCTCGGCTATCTCATGGTTTTGAGGGGTGAAGTGAGCCCACCCGGACCGCACCCGCCGGCTCAAGTCGGTCACGCACCGGCTAACACGGGGAACTTGGACCACCACGGGGTAAAAAAATGTTTTGAACTCGGTCCGCGAAGAAAAAAAATCTTGTTTGAGCAAATTACTTTCCTTTTTGAATTTTTCTTTTCTCTCTTAGCTGTTGTGTTTCTGTTTTCTTCTAATTTCTTTGGGGGGCCCCATAGAGAAAGAGAAAGAAGAAATGAATGGATGAAGGGAAGGGCGTCACGGAGGACGGAACGTGTGTGAAGAAAGGCATTCCGAAACCCCGAGAATCGCGCTGCACTTGCATCAGAATCGGCGTTCTGGGGCATTAAAGGGCATGATGGCGCTGCTTTTGTTTGTGTAGAAAAAGAACAAGACTAAATAAGACACATAAGTCCCTATACGACGAGAGTGGTATGTGCGCGTGTGTATAGATATATATATATATATATATGCTACAGAAGACTGGCACTTTTTTCTTTGTTGAATTGGATTTTGTTGAAATGGGACTGTGACATTGTCTCCAGCGTTGCATTTATAGCGAGTGCCCACTTTGCTGCTGGTTCCGGCGCAAAAATGGAGACGGGCGTGGAGTTGTCTTTCACCGTCTGCTCTCTTGATGTCCAAAAGTGGCGGGTGGCCTGTCTTTCTGTGGCTTTGCAGCAGAAGTCGTAGCATTGGCCGCCCACACGCTCATGGATCTGGGCTGCTTTCCCCCTGCGCCACAGCATGCATTATATCATCGTTATCGGTTTCGCCATACGCCGCCTTATCGTGCAACCCACCCCTGTTGCATCTGGACTTTGGGTAGGATCACATCACATTTAAATCACATCATGCGAGATGATCGTCGCGGCATACCCGAACTTCGGCATCTTCCCGCATGATCCGGGTCGAGGAAAACCGCAATTTGCAGGTGGCACAGGAGCTAAGTCTTTCTTTCGCGATGATGAAGTATGAGTATGTATGTTATGTATGTAATGTTTGTTTATTCCAATTACCTCTACCTGATAGAGTATTAACCATTGCCAGCATGTGTTCTTGTTACTTCTTCTTTCCCATTCCTTTCTCAACAAACGCTCATGCGCCTGGTCTAAAAACGCACAGGAATGAAAAAAAAATGGCCCTGCCCTCTTTTGCGTGTGTGTGTCGACGGGCCCTTTAGTTCCAACGCCAGCCAAAAAAAAAGTAGTTTCAATACTGAGTCCAAAACGAGAAAAGCCAAAGCTCAGATCCCAACAAAAAAAAATAAGCAGTCCAAAGTTCTAATAATCGTCATACTCGTAACCTTTTTTTGAGCGCACCCTGCGCCTAAAAAAACAACAAGATAAAAAAAAAAGTAAAGCGGAAATAAAAGATGAGTAATTCTTTTTGAATCAAGATTGGATATCGATGAAAGGGCAATGCGCCCAAGGGAGAAGAGGAAGAAGAAGAAGAAGAAGAAGAAGAAGAAGAGTAAAAAGATCTCTTAGAGACGTTTTTAGATATGGATATGAGCTAGGCGATCAGTCCAGCCATATTGTGTAGGATGGAATTCTTCAGCTTCTGTGCCTGGTGCGCTCTTCATGACGTTCTCAAGCCACTGGACGTACTCTTCGAATCCAGTTGTGCTGCCGGTGATGTGAACGCGCTTGACGCCACGGACGCCCTCAAACTTGTGCAAGTTGCGGTGGCCAACGCCGAGGTACATGCTCTGGACGACGTCAATCTCGAGCTCGTCGATGCCGCTGAAGGACTTTGTGACGGTGTCCCGGTCATAGGGCAGGTCGACGTCCAGGCGGACCTGGACGTGAAAGCGGCGGATGCGGGGGATGACTGCCGACTCCTTGACGGGGCCGTACTGGGCGCGCAGGCGGGGGAAAGAGGCGAGCAGCGTGGGGTGGGCGACGAACATGTTGTCGCAGTAGAGCATCGATGTGGCCTCAGCGTTGATCTGGCGGTTGGCGAGAAGCAGGTTGGCGTGGACGAAGTCCTCGGGGGTGGGATGGCGCGCGAACTTGTCGAAGGCCGGGATGTGGAGGAGGTGCTGGTAGACCTCAAGACGGATTTCGACGGGGAGGTCCATGAAGCCCGTCTTGTGGGTAGATGAGGGGGAGCAAGTTTCTAGAGCCATGATGATAGTGGTGTTGTGTTGTGTTGTGTTGTGTGTGTGTGTGTGTAAAGGCGGTGTTGGTGTATGTGGTGGGATGGTTGCCAAAGTTTAAGCAACAGAACCAAGCAATGGGTTTATGTGAGTCCAAGCAATGGACAATGGATGAGATGTAAATGGAGTGAGATTGGACAAAAGTGCCAAGAGAGATGGATACTCAAGATAGGGAAGACGGTCAGGACAGAAGCCGGTGGGCATGCCCAGCTTCATATACGAAAGACGCCTGCACTTGTTTCGACTCACACTTGCGAAGCAAAGAAAAAAATCGGACAGGGTCGCAATGGACAAGGGGCCAAAGAAAGGCCAATGCATTGTATGAGTGTGTGTGTGAGGGATCACTCCCAGCGCGCACACAAACATCACACACACCACACACCGAGGGGGCGCGAGTCAAGCACCAGCTTCCAGCACCGGGACGGGACGGCATCTGTTGCAACAAGCTTTCGAGATATGAGAGGGAGTGGGGATGGGGAGGGGGGGGGCGTGTGCGTTGGTGGGCAGATCGAGAGAAAACGAACCGATATGCAATTGGGCGCGCAGAAAGGCTGGCGGGACCTCTCGAGACCCCTGGCCTCTCTGGGCTGGGCTGAGCGCATCTCTACTGATTGGCCTCTGGAAAGCTGAGTTGTCGGGGGTGTGAGAGCGGTTGATAGCTTGCTTGGACTTGGACGTTTCCCTCGTCAACCCAATCGCACTGACTGACACGCCCCCTATTCCCGTTAACAGGCCCCACCTGGTTTGCAGGATCCATGGCCATGGCGCTCTGTGAGGAAATGCTCAGCATCGAGGTACAGCTTAAAGACAGGAGGAAGCTGACACTCAATTCCCCCCCAGCTCGATAGCGCGGCCCAATTCATCGCTCGCTTCCTATTTCAGCAGCTCACTGCCGAAAGTGGCTTGCGTCTTTGCGTACACGAACTCGTTTTTTTGTTTTTAGCGGTCTGCGACGGGCGCGCCAGCTAAACGCCCATCCCGGGTGTCAGATAAGCTGACTGGGAGTGGGTTGTCGGGTGACAGGCATGCTGCTGGGTGGCAGATGCCGTCAATAACGGTGCAACATCAACAAATAATCGGGGATCATAAAGAAAAATAAAAGATACAGAGGCATAAATCTCTGCACAAGGCGTAGCCGCAATCCCTCACGGGGGGTGTGTGCGTGAGAGCTCTCCCGGCCAGCATGGCATGTGCTGATCATGGTTGTGAGTGATACGTTTTCTCGAAACTTGCTGGGCGCCGGTTTCCGACCTTTGACCTCGACGACGTCGTCCCCATTAATTGCCCAGAGCAGACACCTTGAGTGATGGGTCTCGACGCCGATACGCTGCAGACCTTCACGGTGAGGAACAATAGAGTAAAAAAAGAACCCCCAGCCCACTTTTGTGTACCCAAAAAAATGAGGTGACAAGTACCGTGCCGAGCCCGCCCGGACCGATGGCCGGGGACCCATTCGAGGCGTCGTTCAACCCCCGACGAGACGAGAAGAAGGCAGGGAAGGGGGCGCCATGATGGGTTCCCTCGCATCCTTGGACGACCCAGAGTGGAGTCTTTTCGAATTTCTTGATTTCGGACCTCGACCGACAAGCAAGCTTGGGAATCGATTCAAAGCCCAAGAGAAAAAAAAAAAAAGAACAAAAGGGATACGCGGGTGCCCCAGGCTCGGGTTCCTGATCGGGGAAACCGGCGACGCGAAGCTAGCTTTTGCGCCGACGCCGAACGGCGTTGTCTCCGTGTATAAGCCTACGGCAGCTCTTTTTTAGGGTCTCTGAACAGGAATACAAGGCCACGCAGAGCAGAGCCTCGACGGCGATTATCATGGAACCGCCGGGGGGTGGGTGGTGGTGGGCAACGGAGGCTCAAGGCCGCTCTCGCTTGGCACCAGGATGGGGCTCTTTGCGGTCCAACATGCCACACAAGCTCTCATGAGGCTATTCTACGACTCGTCGATCTTTTGACCGCAGTGACGCGTGTGACATGCGGTCCCTGACATGACGGTGGGAACCGTCATCGCATCAGAGCATCATCAGGGGCGGAGATAATTCGGGCACAGCACGGTATGCATGAAAGCCTCAAGAGGCGCCTCCATTTACCGGAGCCTCTAGCGTGGGCCGGTACTGTAGCATTCAGCGAACGGAGTCATTCCAGCAAAACTCGATCCACCTTTTTTCTCTTTTCTCTCCGATCAATTAATCCCAAGGAGCTCCATCGTTGATAAACCTACGAAAACAAAAAGGAACGCTCAGGAGCACAGTCATCCGAGGTCTCCCGATGAAGCCTGGGCCTTCTAGAACCCAGGGAATGCTCATTCCTGGATCCTGCTCGGGTCCCACTTGAGGCTCATTGACGCTAAGAAGGGGCCATCATCCCTATTGTTCTCGCAGGTTGACTTTTTTTTTCTCCCTTTCTCTCCCTTCCGTGTCCCTGGCGTGATCGTTCCCCCTTCCAACCCCTGTGATGCGACAGCGAACAACAAGAAGCTTGGATCCCCCTCCCCCTACATTTTTTTTTCTTTGCACCTTGGGCAACGATAGGATGATGGATCCCTGAAGGGGTGTGCGTTGAGATAAAAGACACAGAGAGAGAGGCCCCACCAAGGTGAAGTTTTCTAGTGCCCTTCGGTCACTTCCCGTCCGCTAAAAGAAGGCTTGTTTGAGGACGCGGCATGGGCGAATATAATTAGGGATGTGCGCATGCAAAGGGCCAACCGGTGGCCGTGTTATTTATGGCGGTCTAGCGAGCGGTCAGGGCGATTTTGAATTCCCATCAGGATTGCCTTTGGTGCTGCGTCAGGGAGATACGAGGTTGGAGCAGCTGGGTGAGCTGGATGAATGTTCAAGGTAGGGTCGCAGACGATGAAGCCATCATCGACTACAAGTACCGCCTCGCTCCAGGAATGAACACGAATGACAGGTGTCCCACTTATTGAACTGGTTCAGCTAGGGCTGGGCTGAGCTACCAATGTCGTGGCCGTTCCCGATTCTATTCCCAGCCCCCCCACCCCCCCTAACAGCAAATTGTCAGTCGTTTTTTGACTTATCGCTTACGAGCTCGCTGGTGCCAAGATGGTTGTAAGCTTTGAGTATCCTTGGCCAATTAATTTAACCCTCGTTGATGTCATGTATGTATGCCACCTCCAGTCGCGTATCGAGGCTCTCACCAGGTCTCACACACGTGCAGCTGGAAAGCGGTCATCAGGGCCGCTGGGTGTGGTGCGCCGTGACCAACCACCACGGATGGAGCATGGTTTAAGTCTCCAGCTGCATTCCAAAACTGAGAGACACTGGTCTCGGTTCAGGCGCTTAGTGTTTTGATTTAAATTTCCTGAAAAGACTAATATTCCTCTTCTTTTTCTTTCCATGATGATGTTTTTCCTATTCTCTGTGATCCGAGATGAAACAAAAACACTGAAAAATTATGCGGCGCGCTGTCGCATGTTTTGGGATATAGCCAAGCACTCATCCATGCCATGATCATTTTTAGTGGGCCCCGCATCCCAAGATTGATCACTGCTTCACGATTGGTCGCATTGTCCCAAACGGGCACATGGGGCTCTAGCCACACTCCACCAGCTCTGCGACATTCCGGCACATTTGCGCCACATCCCACGCGGACGGGATGGGTGCTGTCAGCCGCCCCGTCCGTCCACCACGGGACGCATCCCACGCTGTGACTCCTCAGCCACACACGAATCCGGCCGGCGCTATCACGTCACGCTATCTTGCATCATTCTCCCTCAGTAAACTAAATCCCCCAGAGGTCCCCTCTTTCGCGCTCCTTTCCTGTCTCTCGTTAAATCCTGTTCAGTCGCGGCCATGGCGAACGTCGACGGCTTCCTCCACGTCCTCTCCGCGCTGTTTGGCTGGGTCTACTTCCTCGCCTGGAGTCTCTCCTTTTACCCCCAGTCGATCCTCAACTGGCGCCGTCAAACCACGTCGGGAACCACTGTCGATTTCCCCTTCATCAACGTGCTCGGTACGTCAGCCCCAATCCCAATGGCCCAAACCCCAACACGCACACCCCCTTGCCTTGGTCGCGGCCACCCGATGACATGATCTGACTGATCATGGTCCTGCTCGGAACACCCCTGGTCCTTTCGCGGCCTGGATCGCCGCCCCCCGTTGACGGGGATCGCGGCTCGCGACCGCCCATGCCGGCACGTTGAGAAGTTTTTTGATGGCTAACCCGTAGGCGCACCCCGGCGAACAGGCTTTGCTGCTTATTTTGTGTCCACCGTTGCTTTCTACTACTCGCCCCTCGTCCGCGATCAGTATGCGGCCCGTCACAATGGCCTCGAGCCCACCGTCGAGTTCAACGACATCATGTTTGCGCTCAATGGCGTAATCATGTCCATTGTCGTCACTTCCCAATACCTCTTCGCCAAAAGCCTCTGGGGCTTCCCGCCCAGCGCCGGAAGCCGTCCCAGCCGCTTTATCCTCGGGGTAGCCGCTGGCTGCATCGTCGGAGTCGCTTTCACCTGCTTCCTCGTGGCAGGGCCTGGAAGCGATCCATTGACGGATTGGGTTGCACTCGACATCGTGTACGCTATTGGATATGTGAAGCTGATCATCACCATTATCAAGTACACGCCCCAGGTGATTTTCAACTACAACAACAAAAGCACCGAGGGCTGGAGCATCCAGCAGATCCTGCTCGATCTCACTGGTGGCGTTCTGAGCGTGGCCCAGCAGGGCATTGACAGCTACCTCCAGCGCGACTGGAGCGGCATTACCGGCAACCCTGTTAAGTTTGCGCTCGGCAACGTTAGCATCATGTACGATGTCATTTTTGTCGTCCAACACTTTGTGCTATACCGCGGCGCCAAGCTTGGAGAGACGGGAGAGAACGATAGACTACTGGCCGAGGACGAGGAGCGAAGGATAGACTAAGTCAGCCACAGCATTGCTTGTTTTCTTCTTTTTGGAGTTTGCTGCGACTTCACCAGCATGCATCGGCTCTTGATTGGATCGCGGGGTGAATGAGCCGTGCCGCTCTGGACTGGTTGGCGTTTTTTTTGTGTCGGGAGTTGTATGTGACGGGTCACTTGGCGTAGTGGAGGATGCTCGCCCTAGATCGCGGGCCACTTAGTTGTAACACGTATCGAGACATTTGCAAAGGAGCACCGAATCTCTTCCCCAGATTTGAGACTGCGGGGGCTCTGGGGGCTGGGACAAAAGCAAAGAACAGGCTTGACCCCAGACATCATGACACATGGTCAAACAGAGCTGGTTCAACCAAGCTTCAACTCTCAGCTGAGCGCAACCCAACCCCAGTCCCGCGCTCTAGATCGGCGCATGTGAAACTCCCTTGCATGATGGGGGGCCAAGGAATATTTCCTTTTTCTTCCTTATTTCTGTTAGCCGTCTTATTCTAGGCCGGCCCATAATCAACCCCCCCCCCATCTTCTCGCCTCCCCTCCTTCGAGCTTTGCGCCAAGCTCCATGCAGCTGAAAAGTAAGCTAGATTTGCCTTCTCTCTGCTCTCCCTCCGTTTTTTTCTTTTTTCCACACCGGTCTAGCAAGCCGCGTCCATACATACATTGCTCACGCGGCCAAATATGACAGCCAGAAAAAAACCAAAGTTCGTGTTCAGAGAGTGTGCAAACATGACGCTGGGATGACATGGTCGTATGTCCTCCAGGTCAGCCAGCCCCCTTGCGAGCTGTCAGCCGCCCCCCGCGGTCGGTGGGGGGAGGGGTCCGCCCTGGCTGGTGGAGACCCAAGACCGCCGGGCTGGGAACTATGGTGGGGAACTCGCTGCAAGACGCATCCCCCGCTTCAACCCAACGTCTTGTCTGTTGTCTCTTGTCTCCTTAGACCTGTGATTGCAATGGCGTATGTGCTCGACAGAATTTTGAAAAATTGCTACTCTTAGGCTAGGATATCATCAAGCACGTATTCAAACAGGAAGCATCTTAAATTAGAGTGGAATGGTAGAGTGCATTGACTTTAGGACTCAATATTGTTGTCGTCCAAAAACCACTTACACGACTTGTTGATAGTCCTAGCCAGTCCCTCGCTGGCTGCGGTTCCAATGTGCAGCTCTCCTACTGTGTTGCCCTCTATCAATCTATTTAGTCATGTTAGGCTATACGAGACTTCTCGAGTCCCTTTTTTATTTTCTAGCTTTTTCTTGTCTTGTACACCCAAAGTTGTTAGAATACATATCTTACAGGACCATGTCCCTTCCTTTGGTCTCTTTTTCTAGATATCTAGATAAGGCATCTACTTTTTCTTTTTCTATTTCTATCACAACACAAAGTTGATAGTCTTTCCACCTCGCACAGCAATTGCTCGCTTTGCCGCCTTGAGGTTGTACTGGCCCTGAGAGAACTTGGCAGCCCCCTCTTCTGTAGCCAGAATTTGCTCCACCATCCAGTCGCGAAGTCCATCGCCCTGCAGATCCGAAGGTGGGGGGGTGATGTGCACCACACCACGTACCTTGCCGTTGATTTGAACGGCACACGGTTGTTTTCGTGGTCGCAGAAGCTCCGTGATGGATGCGTCTGGGGCGGGAAACTTGGTGGATTGAAACACGGAGTTGTCAGAGGGGTGAAGTAGGGACCAGCACTCCTCGGCATACGAGGGCGCGATGGGCGCCATCATGATAATGAGAGCGCGGACAGCTTCACGTTTGACAAGAACACTAGCAGCCGAGCTACTAATGATGGTGTTTGTGAGAATCATGAGGTCAGAGACAGCTGTGTTGAGCGAGTATATTTCCTCGTAAGATGCCGTCACTGAAGCAATGGTGCGTTGAAGATCCCTCCAAATGGCAATCTCAGCATCCCACTGTGCAAGCTCCTTAGGGTTCAATGACGAGAGCTTTTCATGCTTCGCAACAAGATAGTCCTTGACAGACACGGCCTCGCCAGCCTCAGGTTCTTTGGCCAAAGCAACAACCTGGTCGTGCAGGCGTTGAAGCCAGCGTGTAACACCAGAGATCTTGCTCTCGTCCCAGTTTAGGACATCTGCGACAGGGGCTTGGAAGAGCATATGGGCACGTGTGGCATCAGCACCGTACCGAGCAATCATCTCGGTTGGATCAACACCGTTGTGCTTGGACTTGGACATCTTCTCATAGGCAATAGTCGCGAGCTCACCTGAGGACACAACTCGGGGCTTTGCTGGGTCCGAGAGGTCAACCTCGTCGGGCTTCAGGAACTTTCCATTCGCTGGATCGATAAAAGTCTTACCGTGGACCATGCCTTGAGTAATGAGACGCTTGAAAGGTTCTGCAGTTTGCGACGATTCCTCAGAGTACTGAGGAAGGAGCGGGGTCGAAGCGAGGAACTTGTAGAAGAAGCGAGCGTAGAGGAGGTGAAGAATGGCATGTTCGATACCACCGATATATGTGTCGACGGGGAGGTTCTTGCCAGCCTCGGGGGAGAGAGGCTGCTCCTTGTTATGGGGGTCAGCGAAACGAGCGTAGTACCAGCTTGAGTCAACAAAGGTATCCATTGTATCAGTGTCCCTGCGAGCAGGTCCGCTACACTTGGGACAAGTGGTGTTGACAAACTCGGGCGTAGATTCCAGTGGGTTTCCTGTGCGGCCTTCAGTCCAGTGGCCGTCGACCTGAGGGAGCTCCACAGGAAGCTGTTCATCAGGAACCGGAACTGGGCCACACGAATCGCAGTGAATGATGGGAATGGGAGTGCCCCAGTATCTCTGACGACTGATGAGCCAGTCTCTCAGGCGCCATTTCTCCACGGGTTTGGCGAGCTCCGCAGGCTCAAGCATGTCCACAATCATTTTGCCAGCATCTGCCGATTTCTTTCCCTTGAATGCGCCGCTGTGCTCGGTCATGATACCATGGTCAACAAAGGCTTCATTGGGGATAGGTGCAGTAGCGCCATCTTCAGACGCTGCAAGTACAGTCCGAATTGGCTGATCCTGATGATGATGCTTCCAGAAGCCGTGGTCGCGAACGTCATGGCCGGGAACGCCCATGACAGCACCTTCACCATAATCTCCCAGAACATAGGGTGCAACATAAACTGGCAAAGACACTTTGGTCGCGGCAGGGGTATCGTCGTTATAAGCCAGAGGGTTAATGGCTCGCAGTTGCGGCAACAAGTAGCCTACTTTGGAATCCGGGGGCAGACCAGGCATTGTGTCAAGGAATGCTTGGAGTTCAGGGTCTCTCTTGGATAACTCTACCACAATTGGGTGAGTGGACGCGAGCGCAATGTACTGCACTCCAAAGAGCGTGTCGGGGCGAGTAGTAAAGACCTCAATGGATGTCTTCATATCATGCCCCATGGCCAAGATAGGAAACTTCACTGATGCCCCAGTCGACTTTCCAAGCCAGTTTCTTTGCTGTGAGAGCACTCGTTCTGGCCAGGCATTTTCCTTGGCAAGAGCATCGAGTCCCTCGAGTAGGCCGTTGCTGTACTCAGAGATGCGGAAGAACCATTGCTTGAGCTTGCGCTTTTCCACCTTGGCACCCGACCTCCATGAGAAGCCATTGGCATCAACTTGTTCGTTCGCAAGGACGGTCTTGTCGACAGGATCGTAATTGACCTCGGCCTCGGCTTGGTAAGCAAGACCACGCTCGTATAGCATGAGGAATAGTTTCTGGTTGTGTTTGTAGAAATCGGGATCGCACGTCGTCAGTTCCTAAACGGCTTTCTGTTAGCTAAGAAGAAAGAAAGAAAAATCACCCATGGAACCTATCGTGAACAGCGAATGGCACTCACACGATCCCAATCCCAGCTTCCATTCATGACACTGAGCTGTTCCTTCATCTTGGCAATGTTGCTCCTAGTCCAGATTTCCGGAGCAATTCCTCTATCAAGGGCGGCATTCTCTGCTGGAAGTCCAAATGCATCCCAGCCCATGGGAAGTACAATGCTGTCTCCTTTCAATTTGCGGAATCGAGCGACGACGTCGGCAATGGTGTAGACTCGCAAGTGGCCTAGGTGCAGAGTGCCTGAAGGATAGGGAAACATTGGCATGACATAGTGGCTCTCCTGGCCGCCAGACTGCCTCGCAGACGTCTGGCCAGCAGCTCCAGCCTCTTCCCATCGCTTGCGCCACTTGTCGCTAACAGCCGGGAGGTCGACGGCGTACCATCGTTGCGAAAGCACTGCTGGGAGCTTGTTCAGTGGCGACTTGGCCAAGCGGGGCCGAATTGTGCATCGGGAAGCGCTCGCCAAGCCGTGTATGGCGCCCCGTACAGTGACACGGGTCGCTAGCCTTGTACTGAGCAAAGGCATTGGGGCGCTTTTGTCATGATGCGACGAAGTTCAAGGGTCGAGGGAAGTCGAAAAACGCTGGCGTGAGCCAGATCGGCCCCATTCGCAATTGAAAATTGGGAGCTCAGACCATGTCGGTACTTGCCAGGCGGTATCCAATAGGCGGGCGAGGGGCTTGCATGATACATGTGGGCAGGTACCTCGGCGGGCGGTCAGTTGGTGCGTCATGCTTCCAACCTTGTAGTTGCGACCCTATGTAGCGACAAGCCGGGAAACCAACACATGATGAGCATTGCACGGGGTATTCAGCCCCGAAACGCCATCGCCTACAGTCAGCTAGCCGCATCCGCGATTGCTATTACATAAACTCAAGACACCTGCAGTCCTAGGTTCCTATTATTTCCTCAATAGAGTGCCCTGTATAACTCGTCATAACAATACCCAGATAGGTAGGGGAATCCGTCACAGTCAACCCGAGAACGGACCCCGCTATGGAAAAGTGCCCCGCCAACAAAACTCATTCCCGCGGTCCCCTCCCTATGAGCCTCATGTGCAAAGACAGGACGGGCCTCTTTCATCCCTCTTAAGCCTGGCTCGACACGTCAATCGCAAAAGTTACCGTCGACGCCACGAGTTGTCTCAGCCGCTGCCTGACCCCGTCGCATTGCATATCTTATTCCCAAGTCTAGGCCCAATCGTGCGCCACCAGAGACGCACGAACCCCGCCGACGGTATCCGTCACCACCGCCGCCGCCGCTTCGACCGACCGGCCAGTCTTTTATATAACACCCAGTCCCTCTCTCTAACGCGCCCTCCGGTCCCAGTTCTGTCATACACATGCAGTTACCGTACCGCCCGGCGTCCAACATGGACAAAATCACAGAGCGTATCGCCGCCCTGCCGGCCGATGGCACCTACTTCTCTCTTGAGTTTTTCCCACCAAAGACGGCCATGGGCTTTTCCAACCTACGAGACCGACTTCACCGTATGGAACGCGCCCTCCGTCCTCTCTTCGTTAACGTTACCTGGGGTGCGGGCGGTTCTACTGCCCAAAAGTCCCTTGAACTTGCCGAGCTGTGCCAGCGCGAGTTGGGCCTCACAACCTGCATGCACCTGACTTGCACGAACATGAGCCGAAAGCTCGTCGACAAGGCTCTCGAGGATGCAAAGGCCCTCGGCATTCGCAACATCCTGGCTCTCCGAGGAGACCCCCCGAGAAGAGACGAGTACCGCGACCCCGAAGATTCCGAGGACGATGGTGGTCAAGACTTTCACTGGGCCAAGGACTTGGTTAAATATATTCGAAAGACCCACGGTGACTACTTCTGTATCGGCGTTGCCGCATACCCCGAAGGACATGCCGAAGAAAGCCATCCTCTTGGCCAAAGCCTGGAGCATGACCTCCCATACCTGGTTGAAAAAATTGAGGCTGGTGCAGACTTCATCATGACCCAGCTCTTTTTTGATATCAAAGCCTATGAGCACTTCGAGGAGAGGCTGCGAACACATCCCAGCGGCGCTTTCAAGACGCTGCCGATTATTCCGGGTCTGATGCCCATTCAAAGCTTCCAGATGATTAAGCGCACAACAAAGTTGAGCCATGCTAAAATCCCGGACAACCTTCTTTCTCGCCTCAACACTGTAAAGGGTGACGATGAGCGTGTCAAGCTCGTCGGCGTGGACATTGTCAGCGAGCTTGTGGAGCAGGTCAAGGAAGTGAAGAGCAAATACCCTGGGCCCAAGGGCTTCCACTTTTACACTCTAAACCTGGAAAAGGCAGTTTCATTCATCCTTGAGAGGACAAACCTCATTCCTGACCCACCACAAGACGAGGAGGTGATTGTAGTTGTCGACGATGCCGTCAAAGTCCCCTCCCTGCAAGTCAACGGCAGTGCAAACCTACCTCCCAGCAACCACTCTCGATCCCGCGCGTCACGGCGGCACTCCTCTGTCGGCTCTGACCCGCATAACCGTGTCATCGTTGGCGATAAATCTTTGACTCGCCCTGAGTGGGAGGCCACGGCCCAAGAGGCCGGTATCCGCGCTGAGCCCATCAACACCCGCGCCAACACTCTGGCCATCTCTGAAGGTGAAGGCGTCCTCGGCCGTGAAGCCACTTGGGATGATTTCCCCAACGGTCGTTTCGGTGACGCTCGATCTCCGGCATACGGTGAGATCGACGGCTATGGCGTAAGCTTGCACATGTCTGTTACCCAGGCTGTCAAGCTCTGGGGCCACCCCAAGACTCGCCAAGATATCAACGATGTCTTCATCAAGCACATCAAGGGGGACCTTCCTGCTATCCCTTGGAGCGAGGAGGAGCTCCTCGCCGAATCTTCAACTATCCAGCCACACCTCCTCCAACTCAACACCAAGGGCTGGTGGACAGTCGCTTCGCAGCCAGCCGTCAACGGTCTGCGCTCCAGCGACTCGACCTTTGGTTGGGGTCCTGCCAACGGTTTCGTCTTCCAGAAGTCTTTTGTCGAATTCTTCATCCCTGCCACCGAGTGGAAGACACTCAAAGCAAAGCTCTCGTCCCCTGAGCTGCGCGAGTCCGTATGCTTCTACGCCGGCAACGCACATGGCGAGTTCGAATCGTCCGACTCGAGCGGCGGGCTCGCCAGCGCAGACGAGGTTGGCGGTGCCAGCACCAACGCCGTCACATGGGGTGTCTTCCCTGGCAAGGAAATCGTCACGCCCACCATCATCGAGGAGGTCAGCTTCCGCGCCTGGTGCGAGGAGGCCTTTGGCATCTGGGGCGAGTGGGCCAAGGTCTACGGCCGCGGCTCCGACTCGGAGAAGTTCCTCAGCGGCATCCGGGACGAGTACTGGCTGGTGAACCTGATCCACCACGACTTTGTGGAGAAGGATGCTCTCTGGAGTGTGCTGATGAACTAGACGGCGTGGTGAAAGCAGGCAAGATGAAGAGGGGATCCCTTGGCGTGTGTTGTCGGTGTTTGGGGATGGGAAAATGTAGTCTTATTCTTGGGGGAAACATATTTCTGTTGGATCTCGTGACAAATAGCAAGAATATGTGTACAGACTGCAATACTTGTGTTGCAAACAGGAAATATCTTTTTGGGATACCACAATCAGTACGAAATGAATTTTTTTTAAACCAGTTTTGTCAGACGTTGAGCCTCGTCCTTGCCGTGCCAAACCACTACAGATTGAACTGCTACGTGAGAACTGCTACTTGAGAACTGCATATGTCATACACGTACACACTTGATATTGTTTTCGTGTCTCTCATCTGGCTAATCTAGCTAACCGCACGCATCTCCCATTCCCTTCAGCCAACATCAGTGAGGAGAAATAATAAGACCTCCTAAGTCGGAACCTGCCTTGCCTACATACTTGTGTAGGCTCCTTGATTGAGATTTTTTGAAAAGAAAAAAGAAAAGAGCGAAAGACAAACATTTGGTATCCCTGCCACGCCGTGCCACGCCATGCCATTTCGAAATCAAACCATAAACCCAAGCCCTCCCTCCCCTTGTCGAGATGTTGATAGCTGGGACACTATCTGAGCAGCCGAAAAAGGAGACCAAATTGAGACGAATTTTCCCTCAAACGCCGTGTACAATATAAATCAGGAAGCTTTTCTCTTCTTCTTTTTCGCCTTTTTTTCGCTTTGTTTCTCTTGTTGCATGTGCATCCGAGGTCGCCGTAGAAAAAAGAAAAAGGGGTTGTAAGCCGAGATGCATCCCGCAGAGTTTCTCAAGTAACACACAGTGAGCAAACCGGCATGGCAGATTATATCTCGCCATCGCCATCAAACTCGCTGTACTTGGAGCCGGTATACATTCCTGAGTTGAGGCCAAGGTACTCGTCTACACCATGGTTGTTGAAAGGTGATGCGGTGCTATATGAGGTGGGCTTGGTGTCATAGGCAGGGTGGTGTTGATCGACCTTTCCAAATATGGATGAAGATTCGGCGTAAACGGGTGCCATACTGGCTACCACCTCGGTGCTAGGAGTGGGGATATCCTCGGGGGGAGATGCACTGCTTTCGACATGGGCGCCAGCGGCGATAGTAGCGTTCGCTTGGGTGGCAGCACGGCGAGACGGAGTGCGTCCTCTACCTCCGGTAGTCTTGACACGCTTTGAGGGAGTCTCGTCCATTTCACTGAAGTTGAGGTCTTCCTCCTCGTCATCAGACTCATCTTTGATGATAGACTTGACCACTGTAGCACGCGAACGTTTGGAGGTGGCACCAGAGCGACTCCCAATACCGCGGGAAGGGGTGGGCTTGGATGGAGTGCTGGGCCCCATGGAGGAACCGGCACCAAAGGACAGGCAGTTAGCCACGTTCCCTCCCTCGCTCTCAACCTTGCGGAGTTGTTCGGCATCCCGCTTGATCTGACGGAACTGAAATTGAATTCCATCTGCTGTGGATTGACCAAAGTACTTGGCGATATCTAAAAGAAAATGTCAGTCAGGAGTTTCTTATCAAAAGTGCAAATGTGTTGTGTGCAGGTAAGGGAGGGTGGCACAAAAGTAAGGAGCGGGAACCCTACTCTTTTTTTCTATGGCCTCCTGAGTCTTAGGAAGAGCATTCTCATCCGTCGACATATCCTTCATATCAAGTCCCTGGGCACGGCCATCCCTGATAATGATTGCTTGGGCACGCAGGCGACGGAAGCGATGGTTCAGGGCATGCTCAGTCATGTCTGAGCCATAGCAGGCCGCGATCTCTGGGGGCGAAGAGTCAATCTTTGACCTCGAGGGAAGGAATTTGGAACAAGAAATAGTGCCCCGAGGGTATTGTGCGATTGGGAATGAAGTGAAGCAAGAGACAAAAGAATAGAAATAATCTTACCCTTGTAGTTCCATTTGACATCTGGGTGAGCAGCGACAATAGCTCGAACCATGCGGGCTTGGGCCTCGTAAGTCTTGTAGTTGGCTTTGGTATTGGTGGGAGGCATGATGACGGTTGTGAGTTGGAGGATCTATGTCGAAAATTAGCAACGGGCATGAAATGTCAACTGGAGTATAGGAGAATGCCGAGAAAGAGAAAATCAGAAATAAAGTAGCAAATGCAGTTATGGTGAAAGGGTGAAGCAAACGCGAATGAAATTCTGGAAAGCAATCAGATCCGCTTACCTTGTGCAGCAAACAAAGGCAATCGATACTGGGGGAAATGCTAGACAACAGCGGTTTGCTGAAGGCTTGTTAGTTTCTGTGAATGAGGCCGTCGTGGCGAAAGGCGGCAATGTGCTAACAGGTTTCGAATGCGTAGGGGATGCAAAGACAGAAGCGTGAAATGGGAAGCTTGAGCGAATGTTCACGCTCAGAGTGCGGTTGCGTGAATGTTGCAGGAAGATGAGGATTGAATGTTTGTGTTATGAAGAGGCGCGTGAAAAGAGAATTAAGCACATGTAGCTGTAGATCATAACCGGGCGCAACTTGATAGGTCTCAATTGCGCTTAGGTGCGATCAGGTTGAGGGCAAAAGGTGGAACGAGATGAAATGAGGAATTGAGGAAAAGGCTAAGGTGGGCCTAATCAAGGCAACGAGGCGAGGGGATGATTCACTGACGGGGATGCGCCAGAAGATGGAAGAAGGCTAAGAAAAGAAAAAGAAAAGAAACCACACATGTGGGGGCTAAACTCACCTCGAGAAAGATAGATAGGCGGACGGCAAAATGGACACTCGTGAGTTCTACTTGGTGCCTAGGGGGCATAACGTTAACTCTTCGCTGTCGGGTTTGGAGAAATCGCCCCGACAATAAGGTGAAAGGCTTACCAAAGAGGCTTACAAGAAAAAAAAAAAGGTCTTAGGCCTTCCAAGTTTAGCAGCGAGGCGGTTTGCTCTGGCGGCAGAAACGAGATGTGATTCGAGGGATAGACAAATGCGCGCGCCCTAGTTCCAGAGTTTCCCAATCCAAGCAGGAGCGACAACTCGCAGCAGGGACGGCACTATGCCCAGGCGGTTCGAGGGGCGAAAATCGCAGCGACAAGTGGTTATACAGAGGTTGCCGTGGTGACAATAAAAACAGACGTGTACGAGCGAAAGGGGGGAGAAAAGATGGTGGGGGGTGGTGGGTAGCTGGCACAGTTGCAAAGACGATTGGGATTGAGGTTTGAAGCTAGAAGTCGGGTGGCTGGGGGGGCAACCAAAGCTCCTGGCAGCTGGTAACAGCTGGTGCGATTGCGATAAGGAGATACTGGGTCGCCAGCAGGGAGGCCAAATGAATGAATGCTCTGAGGCGATATAGTCGCGCAAAACAACGAGAGTAGGGGGGAATTTGGAGTTGGTTTGCAAAAATACATTGTTTCATTTCTATTTTGCCTTTTTATTTTCGAGTTCTTCGCTTTTTAATGCTGCATATCCACGTCCCCAATGTATGCACTCAGCCAGTCGTGCAGGTACCCCACTACCAAAAATTATCGGCCTAGGCACCCAAAGCTATGGCTCGACAGATGCTGGGTGGCCAGCTACACCCGTCCGTCAGCCACTGGTGGCAGATGCGCAGGATGCCTGGCCCAGTCGCGGTTCCAGTCCCTCGGTAGCATTTTATCTTTCAATCAATCACGCATTTGCTTCCGCTGTGGAGCAAGTTGCCCAAATTGAAAAACCAACATCTTGGCGCCGTCATTCCATCCCGGTATATCGGGAACATTTTCTTCTTTCGGCTCTATTATTTGTATTTGTACGTCTCTATACGCGTTTCAGTGCGACATGATGCTCAAAAGCCGCAGACCCATGTGCTTCGCTTGGCAAGCTTAGCTCTATACTTGGTCTGGTGCGCAAAGTCAAGCTTTTAATCTATCCCCGGACTGAGCCGGACTCCGAGTAACCGGAACCGGACACCCACCTCGTCGTCATCTCCGGGCTCCGCAATACCCGGCTCCGATTACAGCAGCTATGCATTATAACCTCCAACGCCGTTTCTCCGTTTCCTTTATTCCATGTCCCGTATCCAAGTCTATAAGATTATTGCCCTCCTTGCTCTTGGCCGCATGTGGCTCGCCGACCTCTACTGCTGCCGACATTATCGTCGTGTCCGCAAATTATTGGCACCATCTAGGTGCCTTGCATCGAAATACGGCGTTTGGAGCAAACCCTATTTATCCAAAGGTTACACCTCTTTTACATTTCTTGGGTAGATCCTACTCTACCTCCTTGTCGTTGAAATTCGCAGAGCGTCGTGCGTCACCCTGGCTGTGGCTGTGCGGACGGTTGGTCGGCTGAGATGACCACTCCGTCATTGGGTGCTCCTTGACAACCGTGGCCGCTTCGCTGCGGCGGCCATACATGATGTACTGGACACCCAGGAACGCATCGCACGACGCCTGGAACGAACCCGAAATCTTAAACGCCCAAGGAATCTCGGTCGTGGTCGTAAAGAACCAAAACAGCTTCATGGAATCACCTCCGATCCATGACGCGAGGACGGACAATCGAAGGCCCTTTGATGACTTCGCACGCCAGTTGACCAAGATCTGAGGAATTGGGAGGGTTGCTTCAATCGCGAGACCGATGTAGCCAATGGCATTCGCGTATGTACCATATAGCGAGGGGACCTTGGAGAGCACAATTTGGAGAACAACCAAAGCGCCGGCGAAGTAGGTGATGGCTTGCCAGTACCTAAAAGGACACGCGTCAGTCATCAATTCCACGCGGACGGGGGGGGGGTATCGAAGCTATCATGTGGGTACTAACCGCCTAGGGGACCTCCATTGCCAAAAGCTATATGGACGCTGGAAGCCAAAAATACCATCGTCAGCGCCAGAAAAGGGGAGCTCGCCTCCCTTGGAGGAAGGGGGAGGGCGGTGGTCGAGGGCGACTTTGAGGAGGATGAGCTGCACAATGACCATAAGCAAGGATTGCGCAAGCAAACTCATGTCGTATTGAGCGTGCGGCCAGTAGAAGATCCTGCCATCGAAGGCGCAGGTCAGCTAAGTTTCGCGCATAGTGCAGGGCGGGGTTTGAGTCGAACCTTAGGAAGGATGCGACGAGCATGATAAGCGGAATATCGAGCGAGAAGCCCGCGCTGCTCTTGGCACGGTGCATGGAGATGATCTGGTCGCTGTAGGAGAGGATGGGGGAGAGCACGATGAAGAAGGGCGCCAGCACGCCGGTAAGCTCTGTGAGCCAGCTCATGGCGGCGGTGGTCTGGGGGGTCGTGAGGGTCGTGAAGGTCGAGATGCAGGAGCGGATCGGCCGGACTTGGGACGGACGGGGGGAGTTATCGTCGGCGGCGGCCAAGGCGGAGGATGGAAACGGAGGCGAGGGGAGAGGTGGACTGGGCGGACGAGGACAGGGTCATTCGCAGACCAAAAGAAAAGAAAAAAAGAGAGTCGACAGCAGAAATTGATTTGATAAGGAATGAACAAGTGCAGTCGACGGAACGGAACAGGAGGCCGAGACCAAGGCTGGCGGAGTCGGGATGCGGACGGAGGAGAAAGGGATATCTGGAAGTTAAATTTGCGGACACCAGCACTTCTGGAAGAAATTACGAGCATGGCGTTTTGGCGTGTCCGTGGCCCCCTTCCAGTGGATTGGGGGGTTGCGCATCGTCGGAGCATGCTAATTCTGCCGTTTTACAGGGGGGGTCACGGTCTCCAGCGGCCAGATCGGCAGTGACAGCATTGCCAGCAACCAGCTGGGATGTGCTCACCAGCGCGCAGCCACTCACAGCGTGTCGTCGATGCGCGAGGCGATCGCAATTCATTTACAGGGCATCCACCAGGAGGAGCGTCCACATGCCCACCCGCCGCGGTCCGCTTACTGTGTGTAGTTACGTGGTCCCAAAAATACATGCCATGCGTGTTTTCGCTTGAATCAAGGGGAGCGAGCCTCGTATCAATCTCGTCAGCACTCACGTCGGACCTCCTTGGGCCCAATACGGCCAAGTGTCCAGGGAAAGGAGAAGGGTGCGCCCGTGTTGAATTCCCCGTCCAGAATCTTGGAATGTATCAACTGTGCTCAATCGCCATCCCGAGCATTGGGTCTTGCCAGGTTTCATCTGCACTCTAGCTCCAACTCGTCTATCTCGAGTACACCGCGCCTCATCCGTCCTGTGTATCGAGCCAGCCTGTCCATGCACACACGCAGCTTCTGCTGCTGCTCCAGCAATGCCAAACCGCCACCAGCCACGACCCCCTGAGCAGAAAGAAGGAAAAGCCCTGTTGCATAGGCATCTTCTTTGAAACTCTGGCATTGCACATTCCGTCACGGTAGGAAATATTCGTGGTAAGACACGGCTTGCCATTCTGGCGTCACAAATGCAGACTCTAATGAGCTGCAAGCTCGAGACCAGCCCAAATGTGACCACAATGGACGCCCAGCTCCTCTCATACGCGGATATCACGTCCAAGTGATCATTCTTGACTCGGGTGTCGCGTGACCACGGTCCACATTTGCCCATTTTGCAGACGAGATCTAAGACATTGACTGGCAGCCCGCGCCGCTAGATTCCGCCTCCAAGCTAGCTGAACCCCGGACGCTCGCTAGCAGCTGCTGGCCATCATCCCATTTGTCCTTGCTCCAGCATCTCGCGCCCAAACTCAATCTTGCTATTGATCTCAGCGGGACCTGGCCCGGTCACCTGCGAACCTCTGGGCCGTAACGGCGCTTGTTCCTCTTGGCTAGTTTGTGAAACCCCAACACGTCTCAGCACAATAGGTCACGAGTCCCAACGAAATATACAGCTAGCACAGGGAAAAGCGTGAATTTGCTCTCGAATAATCGCAATACTTAGGTTCCCCATAAACACCAAGTCCTTTATCCCCTACCCTAGATCTAGCCCTCAACATTCATCACCACAACTTTTGTTCCGCAATCACGAACATCATTGTTGCAATGCAGAAATCATTATTAAATCCGTAGCCGTTAAGCTCCCTTTGCATATCAGGCGTCTGATTCGTTTTCTATCCGTCCATGTTTTGGAAGTCAACCAAAAACGTTGTACCAGCAACCAAAGATGGGCTTTACTCTCCTATCATTAAGATTCCATTTGATAACCCACCCAATCCTAGGATTTAAATTTAATAATTATTCCTACATCGCAAGAAATATCCTTGTGTTTCTCTGCATCCCATCAAAATATGGGCGTGAGCTCGACTTGTGAAGCCGAGAGCCACGTTTTCCCCAACAATGACTATCGCATTGTGATGATAGCACGTTTATGCCCGTACTCTATATCTTGCAACTCAACTCCAGTGTAGCGCAGATTTAAAACCTCCTCAACAAACTCGTGGGTGAAGCATCCTAAACCCCAGCACGTCGCAAACATCACCTACTTCGGCAATCAAGATGTATTTTGATGCATTCAGTCTAACCAAAAGAAAAACTGGGTTTATTCTACTCTAGTTTCCTAGATCGTGAAATATAAGCCCGCTGATTGCAAGCTATAGGGTATTTTGTATCCGGATACCATGCTTTAGTTGTAAAAAGGGAAGTCGAGCTCGTACTCAAATTACGGAGAGGGACAAATAAACGAGAAAGTTCAATTGATAACTGCCCAAAACATTTGAAGTCTGCGAATACAAAAGTTTTGCTATAGTCTCTTTCTGTATAAAAGCATTGGTCAACAGATAGTCCAAGTATAAACAAAATATGGAAGTAAATGTATTGGTTGCTTGCTGGAATAAAAACTGTCTCGGTTCCAACCACAATCTTGCACAAACACAGAGCCACTCACACTACTCTGCCTCTAAATGTTAATTTGGAACCTGTAGTTCCATATACAGAAGTCCCTTTTCGCACATACACGCATGGAATGTTCGAAGTGTTGACAGTCGGGAAGAGATTCTGAGTTGTCGCAATCCTCTCTCAAAGTTCCTACTACTGGCTCAACAAGCAAGTCATCCCTCAAGTGATCAAATAAATTATCCAGGCTCAGAATACATCTGTATGGATATGCAGATCTCCACAATCGCCGACTTGGTTAGCGGGCAGTCATCAGGATACATTTCTAGTCAAAATATTAACGAGACATGTATGTGAAACTCGACTATCAGAAATTAGTAACTCGCTTTGATAGAAGATAAAGATATGCAGGATTGCAAGTGACTTCAATCTGAAACATGATATACGAAATAAATTTATTACATTCATCCGCCTTCTTCTCCAAGGCAAATCATTATATTCTAAACTAGCCTACACCGCAATGACAATAAAAATTGGGTTGGTGAGTTCATGTTTGCATGCCGTACACGACTCTAGGATGGGTTAATTATGTGGTACAGATACAATTACTCACAGTACCAGGAATTGCAGAAGCATGTGCCATTGTACTGATGGCTTCTACCGTCACAAGTTGAACTCACTATTATCTTCAGAATCGGAATTAATTTGGTGGGTTTTTGTTCTTTTCTCACATCTCTTCAAATACACAATATAGTAGTAATCCTCAATCTATGCCGGGCGCGTTGCGTAGTAAATAGGGTCAATGTTACTTGTAATTTGAGAGGGTATCATTCATGTAAACTTGTGCTAATCGAAAGAATTACGTAGGGACGTGTATACTGATGTACCTAGTTGCACGCCCCTGATGGGTGACTAGGTGTAAGCAGTTTTCCTTTTTACTGATATGCCGATATATTTCGCTATCTGCTATTTCTTCTCGGTGTCAGACACTATCGAATTATACAAAAAGTGGCATGTTCCTCAGTCAAGAATACATAGATACATATGCTGATGTAGAGTTAGATTCGCCCTCTTGCTTGTATTCTGAGTAGATTGGACTTGGAATTAAGTAGAGCGCTCTCAAATTTCCATCAAGATACGAAGCAACACAGTTGAAACAAGGCCGGTGCTCTAGTAAGTCCTAATTCCAAGATATCCTCGAGGGGGGTTCAGTGCCATAACCTACGAACTGGCGGTACATGATGTATGTGGATCGAGGTTCCTTTTCGAAGCTTGCATTGTTGCTCCATGGGACCAACCCTACCTGATCAGCGAGCAAAAAAAAAAAAGCCCTTCAGTAAATTAACCAGCCATGGCGTATTAGTCCTTGAGTGAGAATTTGCTGACAACAGGCCCACAAACTCAAGTGGATAATCAGCACGGGGGTTTCTCCTTGGTGAACAAAATTGTATCCTGCGACGATTATGCGGCGAGCACCGTGGGTAAGAAATCGGTTATCGGCAAGATTGATTCGTGAAATACAGCCAGTCGTTTCTGTGTCGAGAAGCTCGATGTCTAGAGTCGAGCGGCGCGGTAGCCTACCTCGTTCACTTTTTTCCTATTCACCCCTCGGAATACGGCACAAGCTGAGGGCCTCACGCTTTCCTTTTGTTCGCGGCATACTCCCTGACAACCCCTCCTCACGTTGCCTTCGGCTATGAACCCCCCCATGGGCATGTTACGTTTCCACGATACGTCGTATCCTCCACTTTTCGCATCTCCATACCTCGGGAAATAATGCCCGGTGACATATCACTCGAGTTCCCAACCCTCCTCCTCCTCCATCCCTAGGATGTCGCTGGCTCGGCATTTGCTTAGCGGAAACGTATATCGGGAAGTCCCTCCCCCGACTGGTTCTCAGATTTTTTCCAGAGCGTTATATGGGGCCAGGCAACCCACAAATTTGGGCTTACGGGCGGATGTGCCGGGCAAGCGCAGACTCGTCGCGGCCCGACTGGAACGACGAGAGCTTGTCTCAGAAGAAACCAAAAAGTTAATGGATGGTTACAGCGTTGATACTCAAACCGCGCGCCTAGATCACTAATCATTCGTCCTAGGGCGGAATCATGTCACCTTGAGACAGCAACCCCTGACTCGCCTACCTACCCTGGAATATTGGGCTATGTTACTTTTCTACTTTCAGGACCGAGTTGGTTTTTCTATAGAAACAGCTGCGGATGCTTACCCTAGATTTCCGGGCGAGAGCAGCATCATCCGATGATGATGATGTCGAACGACAGCTTCATCTCTCTCTCTTTCGACCAACATGCTGCCACGTAGGCAGTTCGGGCCACCCCAGGCTGGCATGATCGAGATAGACGAAAGGTCCACAAGGGGACCCCATCTACTTTGTTTTTTTCTAAATCGGCCATATACATAAGCGGCATGTCGTCCCCCAATGCCGGCGCCTCACGGCGGTATGCCGGAGTCCTACACAATCGGAATTCAATCCGCGCAGCCTAGACCGGCAGCTCTCGGGGGCGCAAGGTTGGCGAGGGGCACAGCAGCAAAGTCGTATGGCTGACCCTCACACCCTAACCCAAGCGAATTCTTTCATAACCAACACCAACAGCCAAGCCCCCTCCTTCTATTGCCTCCCCCGCCATGAGTGAGGTAGTTTCCGGTGGGAGCGCAAGATGGCCCCTGAAACAGGATATCCAACAGGCCGGTGGGTGGAGGTCGGCTAGAGCGGGTTCTGCGGCGAGATTTTCGGCCGCGACAATCCAAATTATCGCCGGCACAGGCACAGGTTTGGTAGGCTTCGCGAATTAGAGAACAACTGTCCGAATGTGGTGGTCGCCGAGCATGGGGGGAAGTTCGGCCAACGCGCTGAGGTGGCACTAACTAGCAACTGGGTAATGTGGCAATAGAGAAAACATGCAGACGGCGGAAGCGACACCTCCCTGAGAGTTCCCGGCCCATCATCTTAGTTGGTGTAGATCTCATGCGATGACGTCCGCGGGATATATTGGTGTACGATGCCGGTTGCTTGCTTTTTTACCCCTTTGCACCCAAGATCGGAAGTTTGACTCGGCATTCGGCCAGGCCAGGTCTGTGCATGGTGATGGGGTTGAGAGATACATACATCCATCTATACAGTACATACATACAATATGCTGTGCTGTAGATTGACACCTGCGTGCACCATGATCCTAGTGAACAAGGCGGCATGGGGGGGGGGGGTGGAGGGCTCTCGGAAGGAGAGTGGTAAGCGATCATCTGCCGTTTATTTCGACCAGGAAAGATGCAGCTCGCACATGCTTTACGAGCCCGGGAAAACGGTTGAAAATAGGACGCAGAGAGGCACAGGCGTCGATCACGGCACCTTGATTGGCAGTGGACCCAGTTGTCGCAGCCGTTTGAGGGATTGTAGTCTTGGTTTCATCACATAGTGTGAGACGCTTCACTTCGGATTTGGCAGGTGGTTGGTGGGCTCGCCACGTACCCCTGCTGTCATCCTCGACCACCGTACGGAGTTCCGTACGCAATGCTAAGACGGACACGGGGTATAGCTCTGTGCTAATTATTCAAGTTGCAGAGACGTGACGAATAACATGGCAGTTGGGAATGGCACTGCGCGCCAGAAGAGGGTCAGCAGCCGCTTGGCAAAGCCGAGCCCCTGCTGCTCAGCCCTCGCGGAACGGTCTGGGTTGACTCGAATCTCGTAAGATGGATAGCAGCGAGGCTCTGGTGCACACTGAAAGCGGGAATTAACTTGCGCTCTCGCCAGCATTTTCCCCAAATGAGGATTGAAGTGGCATGTCGCGAGCTTCACTGTCCCCGCTGGGTGAGACGAGACGCCACGACCACCTGCATTCCGAATCCCCTGTACAGCACTAATGCCACCACACCCTAACGGAGACCTGTCACGACGCGCCGTCGGTATTGTCGGTGTTTGCTCCCCGATCGAGTCCTGGTCCCCCACGATTGGGCTTCTCGAAACGTCAGGTTGCCTCGGAGCATTTGGAAATTAAGCCTTCAATCACAGCGCAGTCTGCTTCCCTGCCACACCCGCGGCGCCCACGCCCTCATCCATGCTCGGATCTTGGCCGTCAACACGAGTGAATGGGCTGAGAATAACCCTGATGGGATGCAGTTGTCGATACGGTACACGATGCATTTGACTAAAAGGGTTAGCAGTTCGGTAGAGGTTGAGTGTAGTGATACTGAACTTGGCCGGGCTGGGCTGGGCTGGCCATGCCAAGGGCGGCCGATTTCAAGGTGCGGTGCCTTAGTGACGTCTTCAGCTGGGTGTCTTGCCGTTAACATGCCCCAGAATCCAGCCATGAAGTAGCTATGCTAAAGCCCACCTAAGAATAGCAATGCGCTGCAATGTCACCCCCGTGCTGTCTATCCGTCCATTTTGAATGCACCGGGGTTTCATTCCGGCGTGCTTGCTTTTGCAGGCCTAGGATGCCACGAGGGGCTGAACACGGTTGATAAGACCCCCCTTTGTCTCTTCCCGGCATCCTTCGAGAAGCATTCTTGGCACGTGGGTGCTCCGTCGAGCCTCAACTGAGACCACCACGGCCCCATTTTGCTGACGAAGCCTGGCCCGGGACACAGGTGGGCACCAGCCGAAGCATCACCCGCCAACGCCAAGTGCTCCTGCAGAGGCTGGTGTACAGCTGCGTCAACTTTGTGAGGAAAAACCCACTGTGTGGCCATGCCAGCATCGGACATGATCCATTGGAATGTGTTGGTTGGTGAGACAGCGCTTGGTTTGGCTAGTTTTGGAGTGGCTTTTCAGCCGATCTGGAGGAAAGATCAGTTCGCCTCATCCTTCAACTAGTTCCCCAAAAAAGAAAGGGTGAGAGAGCGCTTAGAGGCCGCTGGGTGGCAGGTAGTGCTTACCATGGCCAAGATTGAGCGGCATTTGCAAGCTAGGGCGGCAATAAGGTGGACAAGACCACGAGCAGGCGATGTGACAACCATCAGTCTCGTGGCGTCTTGCTTGGGGTGTTCCTCCTAAATGGATGTGGATTCCCCCAGGTCTGACTCCGTTCACACCCTGGGCTTTCTTCGCCGAGCTGATGGCTCACTAATGCTCGCCAAGCGTGCCGGAAGCGCGCACCCTGATCCCCTTTCAGCTTTGGTGGGGTTAGTACTGGTACGGAGACTTTTTCGCCTTCACCAATTAGTGTTGTCGAGTAAGTGGACGGAATAGGAAATCCGTCTAGTCGGGCTGGCGTCCGCCGGTAAGTCGACATGGACCAGCCCTAGCGCACTCCAATTACTCCGTATTGGAAATGAGAGAGCAGGAAAAAAAACTTTGTATGCCGACGAAAGAGAAAGAAAAAGTTAATGAAGGTCGCCTCTTGCGCTTGTGAGCGCTCACCGTTGTCGTGTCATTGTTGTCGTACCATTTGCATTTACGCCCCAGGAGGAAATTTAGTTTGGGACCACATGACTATCCCTCATTGCCCTGACGTGAGACGGTTAAAAAAGCCACTGGGAACGTGGTGCAGCTGTTGTTCATTTTCGGAGGCTTGCATGCAACTTGTTTTTGGGACCGTGGCAGACTTTGGCATTGCATTTTGAAGAATCAAGCCGCGCGGTTGATGCCGTTCATCCAGTCTAGCATTGAAGGGCAACGCGGTTGGGTCACACCATTGCCGTCCTGGAGTGCCGATGCCCCGCCCCGCATAACCGAGATTCAGCTATTTCTTACACCGGATACTTAGCGTGTGCTGCGAGATCGACGTTTGCCGTGCGCGGTAATACCCTTTCACCGGGCTTGCACTACTCACCAATTGCCGGACTGACCATGGCCCATCTCATCAATGTGAAAGCAAGTCATGAAGCTCGGACCCCGACGATCCAACTCCCCTGCCCAACCTTGATCGGTGTAAATGGGATTAATTATGTAGCGAACGGCCAACGATGCCGAATACGCGTATTTGTCGGGTTGTCTTTTGTTTTATTTGTTTTATTTTATTCTTATTTCGTTCGGTCATTGGCTTTTTTTTTTATTGACGTCGTATGGTCATCAGTGAACGTATAGTGGTCGGACCATGGCTGTATTTGGTGTGTGCCGCGTGCTTTTGTTTGGCCAGCTTTGCATAATGAAATTGCCCCAGGTTTGCTCTCAAGCCAACAAATACGGCTTTCAAACAGGCGGGGCAGTACGCGTAGGTGCAATGCACTTGTTTCGAAGGGGCCGAAGCGAACGGGAATCCTTCGGTGTGTTCAATCACCATGATGTCACTGCTCAGCCACGGGCGAACCCACCTTCTGAAGAAGGCTTCCAGTGCGTCTCACCAAAAATCCACAGATAGCATCTAATTAGAGGGTCCAAGCTACTTGACTGAGCTTTGGTGCCCCGACTGTATGGGGCATGGCGCTTAGACGGTTCGCTGCAGCCCGTTAGCTTGGCGAAGCGCAATACCGAGCCTTGACATGACGGGCGGAGGCGCTTGATCTAATTAATCCCTGCAGTACCCGCAGCCATCGGCCAACTCTGTCCGTAAATGGACATTTATACGTCCTGGGGAAGACACGCTAAGTCAGCAAATGTGTTCGGAAAGTCTGCTACCCGGGAGCGCGTCTCTTAATGTGATCGTTGGTAAATGGTAGTTGATGGTGCGTACATCTTTCTGGTTTTGATTTGTTACCGACCGGCTGTCCTGCCCCCCCCAGCCACCATGCAAGTTAGGGTGATAGAGTGCAGCCAACAAACAACCAGGACATGCGTCAAAGCCCTTAGGGTGGTAACGCAACTTACAACTGACAACCCGTCAATGTTGAGATATGTAATTTTTTGTTGGTTAGATAACGATGCCCCGACACGGGCGCAGCAGATCTTTGACGGGCCGATGGACGACTAACTGTATCTTAATCTGTTGCTTGGATTCAATGTCACGACTCGCTCAGTGGGTTCCTGTTGTCAGTGCCTCTGCGGAATCTCGTTGCTGATTGGCGTGGTTGTGAAGACGACGAGTCAAGCACAATGCGTTGCTCGTTCCCGTCGGGACCGAGAGCCCCAACGGTGTGGGGATTCTGGACGGCAGCCGAGTCTGGGCTGACCCCAGGGAGTCAGGAAAGTGCCGTTTCTTCGAGCAATCTCACACCCCCATCCCCTGCACCCACGTTCTAGGCTGGACCGAACATCCCGGCGCTATCTTAGCGCTTGCTTAGAGGAAGCTTACTTAATTTTCTTGGAGGGGATGCGTCCTGTGAAACGTCCACTGCCGTCGTGTTTGGTGCATTTGCTGAAAGCTTGTGGCATTTACATGTGGTGCGGCAGGGCTGATGAGATCTATTGGGTAGTCAGGATGGCCGACCAATCTGCACCGACGCCACTTGGGAGAAGATCATGTAGCGGCAGTTGGGATTTGCTGGTGCTTGATACAATACCATTGGACTAACAGAAGAGTCCAGGCCGCGCTAAATTTGATCAGAACACGCGCGATTTGGACGAATATCCGATGCAGCCCCTCCTTGGTTTGCAAGCCGAATTTTGTCGGTAGCTCAGGTCAGCCAAGCATCAGCGACCCATGACAAATGGGGCACGTTGGCCCATTGGCAAGTTGACAACGGGCCCCTGATTTAGAGCAGGCTTTTGCGACTGACCGAGCGAATATTCGTAGTGGGTCGATCTGGTCTGACTGTTGATCTCAACCGTGAGCGCCCGCTGCGTCAGGGGTTTATCTGCTCATCAATCAAAATCGACCATGGTTATGGCCTTCGGAGCCGTTGTACGAGGCGAGGTGGGATGCCAGGAAGTGGCATCTGGGGGACTCGGCCGAGCGACCCTAGGCCAGGGCCTTCTTCGTTAGTGGCTATGTTTCTTGCCAGGGTCGGAAATGAAGCTGGATCAGGAAGTCGAGGACCTGGTATTGTCATGCCAGATCCGCCCAACGGCGGCATAACAGTGGATCTGGGGTAGAGGGGTTTGAGGAACAAAGGAGTGTCGGTTGGTAGTTGGCATGGACAGCCTCACTTGTGTTGGTTGCAGCATGAGAGGAGATGCCGAGGCAGTTTCGCCTGTTCATATGAATTTTTTTTCCCTTCTTCGACTGGTGGTCCGCTTTCAAGGAGCTCAGTCTTCAGTCGCTTGTTCACGGGCCTCCAACCCAGATGACGAAGCTCCTGATTTGGACCGCGTTGGTGTCTTCGCCCTCGTTCGTGGCGTAGACGCCTAATTGGACTGAGACGACGACTTGTCAGCTCATCTAGGCTGCATTCCAAATCTAAAAAGCGATCTTGTCATCCCCTACCCCTGCAGGGACCAGTTAACTCGTTTGGATGTCCGCAACCGAGCATAAACCGGCCGAGCAGGCACAATACATACGGTTTCTGTGCCTCATTCTCAGGGTACATGGGGACAGCAACCATGTCTATTGGAATTGATCCATACATAGAAGAGAAGCTTGTGAATGGATGGGTGTAGCATCACGTGAACACTATCTACTCGTCACCCCACAGTCCGGAACAGAGCCGTGCCGAGAAGCGACCGAGAGACGCTTGAGTTTTGCAACGTCCAGAATTGCCGAGAACTTGTATGGGACGTTGCCTCGAGTTCTAGATCAGGACTTGTTGCCACCAAGATTGTACAGCATATGCGATTTTTTTCGTCTAGATGTGTGTGTGGAGTGTCTTTGCCCTCAATAGGTTGGGCTCCAAACCTAGACCTGGGCATTCATTGCAACACGAGGTTGCCATTACCACGTGTTGTTCCCCCCAACTCAAGTCCCTTGGCGGAAAGCTGGGTGGTAGTTACGAGAGGAATTTTTGGATCTGCTCGGTTGGTGGTGATTGCCCACTTCGCATTCACCCCACCAGCGTTGGTGCTTCAATCCTAGTCGGGCAGGTACAAAGGCAAACGAGGTACTGGGACGGGACTACAGGCATCCCAGAGAAGGCCTCCTGGAAGGACGGACAGAAGAAGAAGAAAAAAATTGGACACGCACCGCCTTGCGCTCCTAACATCGACAACCCCGGCCCGTCACCGGAGATCCAGTTCGGTCCTGTACGTTGGTGGCGTTTACAAAAAATCCAAGACATGTTCCCCAAGACGGTGCCATGAGCAGTTCTTCCGCACGAGCTGACGAAGCGATTCGCACGGAAGTGCGGATAAAGAAAAACCGGAGCAAAAAGTACCATCCGGATGTTCTGTGCAGGAAGGAGTGCATGGTTGTCGAAAATTCCGCCTAGCTGGTACGCTATCACCACCAACTGCACCTTCCGGCGCACGCGTAATTCTTGGGGGGTGTCTCCCTTTTCCACTTGTTTTCTCCGATGGCCTTGCTTAGTGGCAATGAGCGAAAAAAAAAAAAAAAAAGGGCATGAACCAGCACGGAGCATCCGAAAGCCACGCAGAAAAGTTTGACGCATAGCTCTACGAGATGAGCTTACGTTGCGCGATATACGAGAGCGAGCTGAGAATCAACTGAGGACTTCCTAGTGCACCGTACTCCAACTCCAAACTGCCATTGTCTGAAAAAGCGAGGTGCTCTTTCTGGCCCTGTCGTTTGCTTGGTGAGTGCTTCAGAGAGCGAGGTGCCCCGTCGACGCTAGCGGCAAAGATCATACGAGTGCCGTGACGGGCGTGACGATAGTGCCATGCCATTCCCTTTCGAGGCCCATGTGCCGCACCCAGCCAAGACGTCATGCGCGTGGGACTAGCAATTTAGGTAGCGGCCGGCACTGCAAGAAAAGCAAAATCTCCCCACGGCTTCTTGAGTGGGCTCTGTGCGATACGTGAACAAGTCAATCGCTCCGACGTGGAGATCGACATGGGCTTGGCAGCCACGCCTCGCATCCTCCAAACGGCGGCGACAAAGCCGCGGGTGTGTCTGGATACAGATCAGCTTGACCTATTCAGCCGCTCGTTGGTGACAAAGTAGGTATCCCCTAGGTTACACAGCGGCCTCACCGAGCCAAAAGGGACATCATCCTTGCCGCCTTGAAGCACACCCCTTGCAACCTAAGTCCCTAGGAGGTGTCGCCAGTTCGACATTCCGCACTCTCGACAGCGGTAGTGCGATGCAGCCCGCCAGATTTGGGATACAGGAAATCATCCAAGCACCACCCTACAGGCAGGGCTCGGCCGCCGGTCAAGATGTCGACCCCAGCAGTTCCGCGCAGCCGGGATTAACACATGCCGCCCCGAGGGTTCACTCTGTCCCAGTGCGGACAGCTTGACGTAAATGGGCAAGTCTGCGCCAGGTACTTGTTCAGCCCTGTCCTTTGTTGGTCGAGTGGCCCCGCTTCTCACCCTTCGGGGATACCATTCGGATTTTGGAGGGAGTACTGCCGGCTGAATCGCTGAGACCTGATTTCTTCTCCACAGCGATGGATATTGTTATCGGGATTCTCGCAGCATCCCTACCAAAACCGGGTCACTGCCATCCTCGCCATTCCCGTAGAGACCGTGGCTGACTGGGCTGAGATCACCTGATGACGGCCGCGGTGCAACTCTGGGTCTAGTAGCGGGCGGACGGGTGGGCGGACGAACGAGAGCGAGAGAACAAACATCGCATCGTCTCGGCGCCAGGGACATGGACGCCCGAAGGCTTCCTGCCTGGCTTCTAGCGCCTTACCCCAGGCTACTGGCGGAACGGGCAACCTATCAACTACCTAAGTCTAAAATCCCCACTGAGGCATTTGATTGGCCGGTATACGAGATCGCCAGTGCTGAGAGGACGGCAAAGCTCCATGCCCTCGTTTCCTCACAGAGCCCTCGTCTAGCCTGGACCAATGCTGGTCCCGCAGTGCCGTCCAGTGAACCCAGGGGAATGGGAGACCTGCCGACATGGTCCCCTTTTAGCGCAACACCCTTGACACAGGGGGGCCAGAAAGGCCATGAAATACCTCTGCCGTCGACGCCACCCAGCGTGCCTCTGATTCTTATTAGCCAAGCTACCGACTTTGTGCCAGTGCCGTAGTTGCGTGGCTATGTCTAGTCTTTGAAGACTGGGCAATCTGAATCTCGCCTGTGGCGGCGCTTTGGTCCGTGGATCCGGATGCCATCAATCCTTGCCGGCACAAAGGATTCTGCTCTTGGCCATTCGTGTTGAGTCACTGCTTCGTCTATTGGTACCAAACAGTAGCAGTCCTTCATCTATCTGAATGAAGTGCAACCCCGCGCCAACTCCCGCCATCCATCGAGCGATGGCACGGTACTCTGCCGGGTTCCCCAATCCACCCTGTTGCCTGCCGGTACATGCATGGCGCCCGCGGTTCCATCCAAGATGGTGATGGCAGGGTAGGCGGCCACCCATTGGTGGCATCCCATCCCATCCTTTTGGTGTCCATGCGTGCATTTTAGGCTCGCGAGGAATGGCCATGACACTGACTGCTGCCCGGCTGAATGGTTTGGTTCCTTGTTGGGTGGTGTCAAGGGCTGCTGTCGAGACTTGACCGGTTTGGACGTCGGGTGCTACCTCGCGCAGCGGACAGGCGACAGACGGGCGGATAGATAGATTGGACAGGACGAACTGGGATATACACGCGCATTCGCGCGAACACACAGGCTCCCATTGCTAATAAAAGCTCGACACCGGACGGATCGATCTCCCTCGAATGCGGGTACGGAGCTGGAGCGGAGAGTATCCACGCTCAATGCGCTCTCTCTCCGCCTCGTAAGGGACTTCCCGTCCTGATTTGGCTCCCGCTCATACCCAAATTCTCCCTGTATATCCGTACTTGGCCCGCACCCACTGGTCAGTGACCAGACCCAGAGCAACCTTGCACGGATACTAGAGTGATATTCCGTGACATTGCTCGCCTCCTCCTCTTTGGAGATGGCTAGCTTCCCGCCTCCTAATCTGGATCAGGGATCTGGCTGACGCAAAGCAACCCCCCTGGCAGCCTGACCTGACTCTGACCCTTCTGCTGCTCCACTCAGGTCTCCCGGAGCTTGCTTGTCTCGCTCGCGGCTTTGAGCACTGCTGATCCGCCCACCGCCCACCGGCCGTCATACATCAGCCGTCGCATGCCACACGCCCTCCAGACTTTCGGCGACTGCACGCCCACCCGGCCCCGTCCCCCGGCGCCCGGCTACCCATGTCTCATCCATGGCGTCTGCACCTGGGATCCCCATCGAACGTGAGTTGAACCGTCCCCGGTCTAGAGCCGTTGGGTTGGCGTCCACGCCATCTTGTACCCGTCCTGCCGTTGGTGCCGATGGCCAGCGACTTGGGATCGCTCGACGCCTGCGCTAGCATCCGCAAGTCATCCAAGCCCATACCTACCATACCATCCCATGCAAATAAGGCCACAGATGCGTACCGCACCACACGTGTGGGTGACGGCACCACTCCAAGGCAGCCCTGGAGCTCGCTTTCGCGTGGCGGCTGTGGGCTTGCTGCTGCTGGGCTGTGGTCCTGGGCCGGCGTCTCGCAAATCTCATCAGGGCCAATCCAGCCCGTCTCGTTCGTCTCTGACAGGTCTGGCTGCGCTGGGCGACAAGGCGCCCTGCCGCTCTAGCCATATCCATCCCCGTTTTGGGCACGCTGCGATGGTATATCACTAGCTTCCCATCCATCCTCCTCGTCACATCGCCTTCCTGCCCTGCTCTCCCTTGCTGCTGCTGCTGCTGCTGCTCGTTTCCCGTACCCGATCCACCTGTAAGTTTGCCAACGCCAGCCCAGTCGACTCTTGCCATAACCGAACTGGTCTCCGCCCTCCCTGGTGCCCCTGCTCGTCCTGACTCCTCCCGACAGTTTGGGTCGTGTTAAGATTGGCACACCACACCCCTCCCTCCGCTTAACCAGCGTCTACCTGGTATCAACTATCCGGATTGGGATTCCGCCGTCCCTTCATTGTGGCCTGTCTTGGCAGAGCTCCGGAGACACCCCAGAGCACCAGCGACGCTCGTGCGGTAGTGCCATCCGAGGGGATATCTATTCAGCTGGTTCCCCCTCCCCACTGGTCATTGTCGCTGGCTGATGTTCACCACCTCGCATCGTCTTCGGTGTTTAAAACTTCAGATATGCTCTATTGCTACTACTCGAGACACATCGAGTAACTCTCTCAATGGGGATCCTACCCGTCCTAGATTCTCGTCCTCGCTTGGTTCTCCCAGATACCCCTCCGGAGCTGGTGAGCCCCGGCGCTTCATCATATTCGTCTAGCTCGTCGCAATCTGCCGACCAGCCCTGGGTATCGCCAGCACTTACTTCTTCTTCCATGCCCAGGCATGAGAAGCCCATGATAAACGACATGTCCGCGGATCAGAGCGTGGATGGAGGCCACAACCGCCCAAACTCGGCCGGCCAAGCCACACCACGACAACAGCTGCCATCGCTGAGCAGCCTCTTTGGACCACCACCACCTGTTAGACCAATTCACTCACCTGTTTCGGACCGCCCGGGATCCTATTCTTCGACTTCCCCCATGGATCGCCCTCACCAGCCAGCAAGCGAAAGACAGCACCCAAATTCTTACTTCTCGCAGACACTTTCTCCTCCTGTATCCCACCCACGAACTTCCTACGACACCAAATTTGAATCAGCAGACAGGCAACCATCCCATGGCGTTCCCCGATCTTTCTCCGGACCTGAATCACCCAGATATCGCGAGAGTGAGCATGCTCGCCCTGCATCCCGATCGGATGCCCAGGCTGGAAAATGGACCATGCAGCAAGACACCACTCGGCACGAATATTCGCTAGGTTCCGGAGATGCCTCCTTCCGCTCGCCTCAGGATCAGTTTGGACTGCAGTTTCCTGGATCCAAGGATCGCCCAGCCCCCAGCTACCCAGAGCCAAGACCGAACCCTCCACCAACGCCAACGAGCACCGTCACCTCGGAAGGTATCCCATCCAAGGATGGCCTGGGCCCGAAAATCTGGACCGGAACTCACTTTCTACCGCGCTTCGTCCGGGCAGCAGAGGTCCCTGGCGAAGGCATGTGTTACTTCTATGACGACGGTAGCCACTGCAAAACGGTCATCGATGGCGAAGCCGTAAACGCGCACTGGGGAGTCACCAAAGCAGGGAAGCCCAGGAAGCGGCTTGCAATCGCTTGTGTTACTTGCCGAGAGAAGAAGATCAAGTGTGATCCGGATTATCCTCGATGTCTCCAGTGCGAGAAGTTTGGTCGCATTTGCAAGTTCAAGAATGCGTAAGTATCGTAGTCAGTATAAAGCCTTTTAAAATATCATGTCAACTGACAAGACGCTCTAGTCCACGAGGAGGCCACAACACTTCTCCTTCTACACCACCGGCAGAGCTGGACGATATGCGCAAGCTGAGTGGACCATCGAGACAGAACGATATGCGAGTATCCGGAAGCAACGCCAGCTCGCCAGTGTCACCGAGGACCACCCTGCGTCAACCATCACCAGAAGCTGGGTCGCACAAACGACTCCGAGTGGGATACGACAGCTACGTCCCTACCGGAGAACCAGCAACCCCGATGATCCACCCCGAGCCCTCCCGGGCCCAGTTTTCAGCTCAACGGGAGGCCGCCGAACTCCCTCGCATCGCCGAGGATGTGTTGAACCGGGCTTGGACTTCTGATCCTTCGGTATCAGATCCTCAATCCATCCAGGCGGTTCTGGCACACTTCTTTGGGCGAATTGACAGTACTAGGATTCTCCGATTCATTCCTGAGGCTCCTTTCCAAGCATGGATCACCAACCCAAACCAGCAAAAGTCTCCTGATGATCTGATGCTCCTGTATAGCGTCTTGGCGGTTGGCGTGGCGTTGTCTGGAGGACCGAAGAGCATCGCCTTCGAGTACGCACAGGTTGCTCATTACGCTCAGCGCATGTCTACAACAGACTCCCTGCAGCTGGTGCAGTGCAGACTGCTCCTCTCACTCTACTACCTTTCTATGTTCCGCATGCCGGACGCAAACGAGATGATGTCGGCGGCAATCACCGTCATGATGGCCCTCAAGCTCAACGTGGAGCTCGAGGAGTCGCCAGAGGCAAACCTGAAGACGTATCCTTTCGGCATGACCAGATCAGGTTACCGTGAGTCAAGGAGGAGAACATTCTGGTCACTATTTATGCTGGAACGCCTTAATGGCTACTTCCCAGACCGACCAGCCATGATTAAC
Organism: Calonectria hongkongensis; assembly: GCA_017140755.1. Taxonomy (NCBI): domain Eukaryota; kingdom Fungi; phylum Ascomycota; class Sordariomycetes; order Hypocreales; family Nectriaceae; genus Calonectria; species Calonectria hongkongensis. Next base: position 813,146 of record JAACJA010000003.1, on the reverse strand, counting down.
GCTGAAGATATTTATACCCGCCTTCCTGCCGATTCCCACAGCTTCGAACGAGAGACCGAGAGCTCATCGCCAATCTTCAACCCTTACGCTTCGAACTATGCCGGAAGGAACGAGAGGGAGCCATCTGTTTCTGCTTGTCTCGTCGAGATCACACATATATGGGCCACTGCAGTATCTCGCATCTACCGAATGGCCCGCCGCACCACGTTCTTCGATACGGATTCCGAGTTGCACAGGGCCAAGAAGCAAATTCAAGATTGGTACCAGATGCTGCCTCATCAATTGACCTTCTCTCCAGCAAACGTAGACTATTTGGCCTTGTCAGGAGAGATGGGCCCATTCCTCACGATGCACTTGCTGTACAACCACGCTATGATCAAGTTGCATCGCCACAGTGTCGGTGGCAGTCGACCTTCTCCTCAAACAACATCGCATTATATCCAAGGATGCTACGAGCACTCCTCCAACATCTTGGAGATTGTTAAAGCTGTCCTGCAGTACTACCGAAATGGACCAGAGGCGGCCAGCGCGTTCCCACCAACAACGGCAATGGTGGCAACTGAAGCTGTAGATGTCTTGACTGCTAGTGGGCGGTTCTCTCACCTTGGCGATATCATCGAAGACGTTAGAATGGTCTTGGGGGTTATTGATTCAATGGGCGCTATTTGGGAAGAGACCCCAAGAGCCCGAGACGCCGTTGAAGGACGCCTGGGAACCCTTCGTCTGATTCGAGACCGCGGCACTCAGTCGGCGCCCCTCGAGGGCTACCGTGTGGTGTACGGTACTGAGGAGCATGGGGACGACAAGGGTTTACGATGGCAGATTAACAACCCCATCGAGGTTCTCTACCCCAAAGAGTTGGATAATATTTACTTGACGCTCAGGTGAGCGCCAGGCGCTTGGGTCAAGTGCCACTTTGAAAGGCTTTTATTTCTTGTCGGTTTTGGTTTTGCTCTTCTGCATTCTTTGGCGTTGCATCGCGATGGCATTGGGCTAGGTAACTGGAGCATGGTTGATTGGGCGGCCGGATGGCATGGCTCATTTCGGGGTTCTGGCGTACATGAGCTACCTCCCATCCTGTTGTATTCCCCCCGTTGTATTATCCTACAGTTATGTTTTTGGTTTATTCTCTTTTTTCTTTTTCTTATATATATATATCTGGAAGCGGAGTTTGATGACGACGGGTTCTGTTTGGAGAGTGTTTACGGGCTCTAGAGCCGTCTAGCATTGGAGTATTGGTTTATCATGGTTTGAACGAATTTCACTTATCATGTGTGACGATGTCATGCATGGACGGGGGATGAGGTGTTGGGGGTCGAGGCGAAGTAGCTAGGGAAATATTACTTTGATGCCACTGTTTCGTGCAAGCGAATTCGATGCAGAGCCCTACCATTGCAAGTGAGACAGGAGGTACATGTAGCTTGATTGCATTGCAGGGGCAAGATGTGACATATCATGGCAGTGGATTAAGATGCAGAGGCAGGGGTTCATGCTCCCGGGGACGGCCGGCTTCATGGGAGAACCAGGACCAGGGCCGGCACATGGAGTGGCATCAAGATGTGAGTGCGGGCGAGACCCGACTCTCCAGGACATGGCATTGCAACCCCATGAGCGGCCCCTGCCACCGCCTGGGTGCAGTACATGGGCGAGGAGTAGTGCCGGCATATATGGCCACGCTCACACGAGGCGGCCGAGAGAACGGGCGGCCGTCCCGAAGCGCCCGCGAAACGTCGTTGACGGGATGCGGCCGCCATTGCCCGTGAGAAGACGCTGCTGTGGGTTGCTTCTCGAGGCGGTTAGGTGTAGTTGGGGTTGCGTTGTGGGCGCGCTCGAGCGTATGCGCGTGTAAACGAATTCGGAAAAGGTGCCTGGGGACTAGTTGCGCCAAGGGGACGGAGCCGGGGGGGGGGGGGGGGGGGGGGGGGAGGGGGGGGGGGGAGACCATTGTTATGATTTAGACGGGGGGAACTTACGAGGAGAAGGAGCCAGCAGCAAAGAGGGTGGGGATGAGGCTCATGTCAAGAGCAGAGGTGGTGATGTGGTCGCCCAGGTTGGGGATCTGGTCGACGGTGCTCAGGATGGACTCAACGAGCTGGGAAGCAGATGACGAGGCTGAAAGGTCGACGGTTAGCTCAAGGTCTTCAATGTCGATGTCACACCTCCTCCTCTCCTTGCCTTTCGTAGCCTGCTTGCTCTTGCGCTTGCCATATGCCTTGGAGGAAGACTTGCCATCTGCGATGTCAATGTAGATACCAGTGACAGCGATCTGGCCGGCGGCGCTCTGCCAGACCATGTGCATCTCCATGGCGTAGCTCTTGCCATCCTCGAGATGCTCGCTGGGGAGGTGGAAGTGGAACTGCGACAGGGAGTAGTCGACACCGCTGACAGTGAGGTTGCCGGCAGGAGCAATAACCTCGACGGTGGATCCCAGGTTCTCGAAGGTGGCGCCGCTAGCCCAGTTCTCGAGGGTGAAGGTCAGCTCCGAGGCGGCAACGGTGGTGCTGGTGTCGGAGGCGACATTGATGGGGGATTGGTTGGTGCCGTTAGCACAGAAGCCGTTGGCGGCGTCAATGGTGTGCCAAGCGGCGGGGCCCTAGTCGCGAGTCAATTTCGACAAATTTCCCAAGGGTCATGATGTTTGATTGGGAAGAGAAAAGAAAGAAGTGTGTGGTTTGGTGGTGAGAGATCAGGGGACACCAGCCAAAATTTGCTGGCTGGGATTCTTTTTTGCTTACCTTGGCTCCGAAGTAGGCGAACGTGGGGGCGGTGATTTCCTCGGCCCTGGGGTGCAAGTGTGTTCCGTAAGCACACGATGCGAAGGTAGTAGGGGCGAAAGCGGCAAGGAGGCCGACGAGGAACTGGGCGGTAGGAGCCATTGCTAGCGAATAATATATAATGTATATGTATATATGAGTAGGGGAAAAATAGAGAGTGTCAAGGAATGTGTCTAATAGGAGCTGAACAAACGATTCTATAGAGAAGATGATGCGATGAGAAGCGAAGCAAAGGAGAGGCGGCTGATGCTGTCGAGTTCCAGAAACAAAATGCGAAGCAGATGCGAGGCCTTAAGTATAACGGTAAGCATCTTCTGAGACCGGGGATTGCCCACTTTATTTCGAAGCCTATCTCATCGTTGCAACCCTCTGTTTCTCTGTTTGGAGCACGCAGACCAACAGCCGGCTATCCTCATGGCCCCAAACGCGCTGAAGCCGTGGCTGCGGTGACATCAGCCCACCGAGACGCCTCGCAACAGCCGCCAAGACCTTCGAAGGGGGAGGGCACCAGGGGGGGTGTGCGGTCTAGAACCCAAAGCACAGACGCCTGGCAGCCGTTACTTGGGCAAAGTGCGTGCAATGCGGGGGACCCCAAGGGATCCTTGTTTTGGCTTTGGATCACAGATGAGAATTGGCTCGCCTTGGCTTCGTGTCACGACGGCTTGGCCAAGACGGCATACGCCAGAACCGTCGAGGCGGAGCTGCGAGCGCCAAGACAGACGGGCCAGCAGCAACAACTCTGAGCTCCGGCACGTTGGGGACGGAGCTCGAGTCCCGACCCCGACCAGCGGCGGAGGCGGATGAAAAGACGGCTCTCTGCCAAGAGCCAAGAGAGAGACTGCAGATTAAAAAGAAGTCATCTGCGGGCGTCTCTCCATCTCACTCATCCGTCCTGCGCCACGGCCCCAGCACCCGGGCACGGGTAGGGACAAGGCTTGGAAGCCTTCCATGCCCGGCTCCGCACATCACCAGCTGGGGTCGTACACTTCGACTGCGAAATCGAGATTCCAAATGTTCCTGTTCCGTTCCTCCCCCTTTGCCCTGTCGTCCTCCTGCTGGCCCTGCTCCTTGGACGCGCGAGAGAAACGCACACTGTTTGGCTACGGGCGCTGACCCTCCAGAGACAGGCCTTAGTAGACTACCGAATAAGCACGAAAGGGTCCTAATCTTAGCACAAAACAGTTCGCCCACTGCCGGCGACCGTTTGCCGCTAACGGTGTGTCACGACGGCTAACCGACACACCAGAGCAACGGCCTTCTAGCAGCACACCCCTGTCAGACAGGCCATGTCTCAGTGGGGATTCAAGCCACTGGTCCCTGTCCCACTCAACACGCGCCTCACGCAGGCACAAGACACTGACGCGCACCCTTTTTGCAGTAGGTGCTCATGCTTTTCTTCCCCCAGGGCCCCTCCTCCTCAAGGGAGCTTCATCTGCGGGCCCTATTTTCCCGGCCCGGCGTCGACGCTAGACTCTGGGGCCAAGCCCATGCCGATGCCCTCATGCGCCGCGCTTGCTGGATGCTCCTCATCAAACACCAGCCCTCCCAGCGGAGGGGGAAAGCAAGCAAAAAAGAGGACCAGTAGCGGCTTGGCCGTGGCGAGTCTAAGTCGAGTCGACGGAGCTTCCGATGTTACCCAAGACGTCGACCCCCAAAAAGCTTCACGACGATGGCGCCTGGGCAGCGAGCTGTAGATTGTGGCAGTACAGGACGGCATCTTCGCCCGGGTGCGTCAGCTAGCCAGCTGAGCCTGCATTTGAACTGGAAAAACAAATTACAAGAAAAATTACATCGTCATCACATCGGGCCCAACAACCTCCGGCGGCTCCGACCTCTCGGCACTTTTAATTCTCGGGCAGTTTCTTTTTTTTCAACAGCCTCGACATGTGCGCGGTCTTATGGCTTGTCCGCGGACCAAAAGACCGCTGATGCCGGCTTATCCTAGAACGTGGCTCAAGCCATGCTTACTCGCCACATCTGCTAAATTTACTGTACTTTATTTACCGTAGATGACGTGCAATGCAGTGCCGTGCTGTGTGTGTGTGTGTGTGTGTGTGTGTGTGTGTGTGCTATCTTGCAGATTATCGCCGCCCATCTCCTTCTCCATCCCACGTCCCCTTGAAACACCACTCTCTTGTCGCAAATCACGACCCCACTGCCTCTCCAAACACCAACATCGGGCATCCGAGGGACCCTTGCTGAGAATTAGTCCATTGCAACTGTCATTTATCGCCATCGGTCTCCCGTCCCGCTCATTGGCTGTCGTCGTGTCTGGCCTTGGCCTTGCTTGGCCTTGCTTGGCCTGGCCCAAGCTCTAGGGAAGGGGATGATAGAGTTAGCGCCGCTCGTTTCGATGTCACCCGCCTCGACCAGACTTAGCATGTCGCTGACTGCGTCTCACTGGCAGTCCCAGGACCCGTCCCGCGTCGTCATCCACCTTAGGGTTCTGCACGGCTTCGACACTCCTAATTTGGAAGCATTACAATGCCAAGTCTTGGCGGAGGGCTTACAGACAGCTATTCACTCGTTATCCAATGCCCCATCTACGTGGTGCATCTTGGCCACTCCTATAAGCTGAAGTTAAAGACCATGAATCTCGTATACGCGAGCAAAAGTCCTCGTGCCCGTTCCGAGCACTAATAAGACAATTTACACCTCTAGTTCCAATTTGGCCAAGCCCGTGCTTCATCTCTTGATTTTCAAGGTCTCAAAGCAGCTAGTTGCTGTGCGGTAGACTAACGCTCGTTCCCTCAAACTGTTTCCCCGCGCAGCTGCAGCAAAGTTACACGGTAAGCCGTATCCGCCCAGCTCTAAATGACGGTGGATGGACCGGCATAGCCGTGCTCAGCTTTCTACCATGCATGCCAGAGAGTTTGGAAACGAGATTAGGTTGGTATTGGACTACATCCAGAAGACGAGCCGAACCCGAACACGGCCAAGCTGCTTGTGGAGTGGCTGCTTGTGCTAGAGAATGCAATCGTGAAGCGTCTCACCGGCTAATATCATACATGACATCACAGCATGGCTTGGATCTGGAATTATTGTCCAAAGTAATTCAAATTCGAGGCAACCAAGTCGATTGACTCCGGCAAGCATCGGCTGCTTAGACAAACTCCAGTTGATTTAAATCCATTGCGTCATACAGCCCGTACCCACCGCTGATATCCATACCCCGAGTCATGAAAATCATTGTGATTTACGCGGAAATGAAGATGGACACCGGAAGTAGATCTTGGTGGGCCAAACATCCAGGAGAAGGTTGATTCCAAGATGCCAAGACAAAGGTGAGTCTACATGCTACCCTACATGGGGCTGCGCAAATGATTCCCAATGATGGTTTTTCGAGGCAAAAGTTATTTTCCAGAGAACTCATGCACTCCATGCTCCAGAATATCCATTTTGATTTCCTTTTCCTTGGCTCACGTATGTGCTCTCGCAATATTGGAACTGTTCCGAAAACCCGCACTCCCGAATGCCACGTGACATGTACACTTGGTGTCTTATGCCCTAGTGTTTGAAATTGACTCACTTATGTCGAGCCATTGACCACTCGCACGTTCCGGCTTGGCAGCATGCGCCTCCTTAATATTCGTACTCTTAAACTAGAGTCTTTTCTTGGCGAGATACCCCCATATGCCATCCTGTCTCACACGTGGGGCAATGGAGAAGTGGCGCTTCAAGATCTCAGCCTAGACCGCCACGAACTCGACCAGAAGCCTGGCTGGACCAAAATTGTGGGTTTTTGCAAGACAGTGCAGAGTTTTTGGCCCCAGCCGCTGGAATATGTCTGGGTCGACACTTGCTGCATTGATAAAACTAGCAGCGCAGAGTTGTCCGAGTCCATAAACTCTATGTTTCGTTGGTATCGGCTTGCGCAATGCTGCGTTGCTTTCCTTGAAGATGTAAGCCATGAGGGCACGGGACCCGTTGGTCCTGATTTTGAAAATTCCAGATGGTTTACAAGAGGATGGACGTTGCAAGAGCTGATTGCCCCCCTTTCTGTCACTTTTTTTGATGGCGAGTGGAGGTGCATTGGCGACAAGAGCAAACTTGCAACGAGAATCTCCCAGCAGACTGGCATTGATGAAAGAACCATCTTGACTGGTGATTTTTCGAATGCAAGCGTAGCAGAACGAATGTCTTGGGCAGCTACTAGAAAGACCACCAGGCTAGAGGACATTGCGTATTGCTTGTTGGGTATTTTTGATCTCAACCTCAACATGCTTTATGGGGAAGGTGAGAAGGCTTTTATTCGGCTCCAGGAGGAAATCCTCAAGGAGTACGATGACCACTCGCTATTTTGCTGGGATTCATCTGATATTCCAGAGTCTGTCTCCAAGATTGGAGTCTTGGCTCCCCATCCTTCGTTCTTCAAGTGTAGCACTGAGTACGATGCTCACCCCAGTGACGGCGAACCTCCCGCAATTACCAACAAAGGCATTCGGATTGATATTCCGCTGGTAAATCTTCAAGGCCAACCTGGTAAAATGATTGGCGTCCTCTCATGCTTCGCTGAAAAAAATGTGGCCTCTGTCGTGGGCATCGGGCTTGTGAAAAGCTCGACAGCTAGGGAGGTATACAGCCGAACCCGCGACAAGCCCATTAAACTCACCATGAGACCGCATATATTCAAACCAAAGCAGTTGTATCTTGTCAACAGGAATAAATCTCAAAGCTTTGAGGGCGCTGCAGCAGCTTGCTGGGTCGAGTACGGCCCTCGGAACGAAATTGAACCCTATAGAAGATACCCGTCGGCTGCTTGGCATCATAGCTCCTTGACAGGCACCATGACAATGAACTTGGCGGCCGGCTCGCCCGATGACGTTTCTACTCTTGTGGTTTTCGAACTCAAAAAGATTACGCATTTTTGTGGACTTATCCTTAAGATGAAGCCTCGGGAACGAACATGCCAAGTTGGCGTTGTGGATCTCGGGCGTCCTCTAACTTTGGATCAGGAGCTAAGAGGGGCTCTAGAGAGTATGGGAAAAGAGAACATTGAGATGCAATCAACCACGTTTGTTCGAGGATTCAGGATTGTTGCAACGAGTACGATTGAGCTAATCCGGGGTTCTTGGATGTACAAGTTAAATGTGAGGGCAGCCGAATAAGAGACAATGTCTGCACGATGAGCATAGTACCGACATACTGCTGGTACGCAAGGATTCAGACATGAATGATTAATATTATTGCTCCATGCCTCTAGGGTATGGTGTAATGAATGTGTGGTGTTCTGCGTCGGGTGGTATCCAAACGTAGAACCGTTGTGAGCAAATCAACAACTTTCCCCCGAGAATAAGTGCATAAACCTCCACAAAAATGGCTTCCATAATAAAATAGGGGCTCAAATATTAATACATTTAAACTATTATAATAAGGAGTTGTCGATGAAAAAATAGGGTTTGTCCAATCACGGAGGAGTCGACCGAGGTTGTGATGCCACCGCGTTCCGGGTTCCGGGTCCGAAAAGAGACTGCCGTTAACAAATATTACGGGCGGGGCAGCTGACAAAATTTTCAGGATGCCTAAATTACGATGGAAAGGACTGTAGCCCTCTTTAGGATATCTAAAATAAAGTGTCTCCTACTGGGCTTGTGACGTTCCATTCGTGTTACATTGTCTGTCTCCTCATTGTCAATACTGATGGCCATTGACTAGCCCCGAGTACTGTTGTAGGAGGAAGCAGTAATGTTTCGTTCTTTGAAAGGCCTGGAGCTTTTTTTATAGAGCGCATGGTCATTGTCGCGGTTAGTTAAAGTAGGCTGGCAAATAGCACCCTTTTCTCAAACCTCAACATTTTATCAAGTCCTACTCCATCTGATTTTTGGGCCTGTTTCTTTCTCTCCTAAATCTACAGAATATCAATAGCTTAATAGTTTGGAATGCAAATGGCTAATCAGGCCATCCTATGAAAGAGGAGCTGGGCAAGCTCATCGACGAATAAGCCAGAATGTCAAATGTCACTTTGACTCTCGCCATGATAAGCTTTTCGCTCAACCCCAGCAGTCTCTGAGTTCATTCTGGCTTCAGCTTGGGCCACGGCAATCTCCCAATCTGCCTTATACAGATACAGAAGCTCTAGTGCCGATACACTATGTATTGGTCAGCTGGAAAAACCGCCCATGGACAACTAAGCAAAATCATCGGCGATGGAACACTTACACTGCGAGGCCAATAGCCTGACCAGCCCAAAGTCCACTCAGCTTCCATCCCAAGGCAAATCCGGTCGACATCGAGATCGGCAGCGCTACCACGTAATACGAGAATAGATTCGCAATGCCACCAATTACCTGCCGCCCGACGCCGCGAAGGATCCCATGAGAAACCGCAGCCATGGCGTCAAAAATCTGCATAACAGCACACACAAGAATAGCGTTTGAAACAATCTCAATCACTCTTTCATCGCTTGTGAAAAGCTGAGGGAGCTGCCTGCCGAGAGCGACGAGAATGGTCAGGTTGAAAAGGCCAGCGAGGCACGCGGCAACAATGGCCTATAGATGGGTTATCAAACTACGTGCGTAAATCGAAGCGAATTTGTTCATTCACGTACCACTTTTGCAGTTGTTCGGGCGGCATCGCTCAAATGTGCACCAATGAGATTCGCAACACGAGTTGAGGTCGCGATAGCCAGCGGGAACGGTATGTTGAACGAAGTAGAAGTCACAGTCACAAGGATACTCTGTGCAGCGAGATATGCTGTTCCGAATCGACCCGCTGCAATGGTCAGAATTTCCAAGACGGAAAATTGGGCCTCAATCATGACCATTCCTGGGAAAGCCAATTTCATCATGGGCCCTAATTGGCGACGCAATTAGTAAAGCTTTTAGGAGAGAAGAAATGGTTCTCACCCCAATTAGTAAATGCCTTCATACTAAAACCCTTCCAGCATTGTGATCCGTCAACAAAGCATACGTACAAGGCGAGCAGAAGCGGCAACAGATTCTGCGTTATCGCCATAGCAGTGGCTGCACCAGCGAAATTCCACCCTAGCTTGAAGACAAACAACCAATTCTGGAAAAAGCTTAGCGGAGCACCAACAATCAATGTGTAGGTTGTCGCTTTGAATAGACCCTGGGATTGTACAAATCGCTTTCCGCTCTCAAAGGCTGCGACTCCAGGCATTCCTATGATGAGAATCCGTAGATACAGGGCGGCAAGGCTAGCTGTTTGCCCTCCTGGAACGAGGGCTGCGAGTATCGGCTCAGAGAACCACCATACCACAGCAATAGGTACCATGAGTATCCAGAGGATCCATGTCATACGCTGCGCTTGAAGTCCCACGAGGTGCTTGTGGCCTGACCCATACGCTTGTGCACATAGGGTATCAAGGCAGGTGGCGAGACCTTGTACCGGGACATAGCACGTAATACTAGCCGTCATAGTGGCCACTAATCATCACTTAGTCGCACCTCGTTGTCTATTTTGGGTACTTACAGTTCACAGCTGCCAACTCTTCCATCCCAAGTCGGCCAACTGTCAGTACACTTCCGATTGTCACCGAGTAGTGCAGCAAGAAAGTAACGATTAGCGGTACAGCATATTGGACCAGTGTCTTTGTTTCATGTTTCCAGGTTGTTTTGATGCGTTGAGCAGCTACTGCTTCTTCCCATTGCTGCAAGACCTCATCGGGACCTGGCGTAGACGGTATGGACTCGAACTGGTCTTCACTTGATGATTGAAAGAGCGGGGTTGCCTCATCAAACGGGTCTCGTGATAAGATCGGCCTTTTCTGATATTTGGTCCTTTCGCCAAACAGGAAATGGTAGAAGCGTCCCAAGCTCGTGGTTCTCCATCGAGGATAAGGCTTTTGTGGTAGAATATGGTTGTCTCGCAGCAAACTGAGCTCTTCCTGAAACGACTCATCTACTTCGTGTGGATTAGGAACTGGGCGGTCTTGGCCTTGGAGAGGAATTGTTGAATAGCCGCATCCGTAGGCAACCCCATTTGGATGAAAAGCCAGCTGCACCTCGGTAGCGTGAGGCCAACTTGACTCAGAGTCGGCATCTGACGCGTGAGTATCACTCGATGCATCGTCGTCTTCTGAAGTGCAGTCTTCGATGTCTCTGGTCAAAATTTGCTGAGCAATGGGAGATGTGGCGATAAGTGACGTAGCAAAAGGAAAACTCTCGGGCAGAAAGTCGGAGATGATGGAATGGCGGCGGGCTTCCGATCGACCGCCAATATCAACCGGTGCAGATCTGCGTTCGGACATGACTAAAATTGTTTTTTTAATCCGCCCCCAACAATTGATTATTCGAAGGTTAGAGTAAAGGATGGATGTGCAATGCCATGAGAAGTGTGGAAATGGAAATGCGGGCCTGGAAGTGAAAGCGAAAAAGGTCGCCTTATGAACAATAGGCCGGATTATAATACGCGTACTGGGCCAAAAACAAGAGTTGCATTCAGATAAACACCCGAAAAGCATACATGACGTCGTCTTGTGTGCCATTGAGCACCACCAATGAAACAGGATCGACACAGACCCGCTGGTACACACCGTTGCATATTGCGTGTTGTCCTATGAAACAGAAATAAACGGTGCGCCACAACACTTCAAATCTCCTCAGGTCCCTCATTGCGTACGACACAGTGTAGCATCAATCCTTGAGGCGGATCATGACGCACCTCGCGACTCCACCATATCCTGGTGGTGCATCACCTAGGTCCGGGGAACGAATGCTTCGGTGTCCGAATGGAGCATCAAGGTACCGATCCAAGGATCGACCCAATGAAAGAGGCCGACGTTGAGCTTCTTGCTGCTTCTTGAATTTTGGTGGCAACAGGCATCAATCCAATAATCAGCAGTGTTTTTACAATTGAGGGAGAAATTGCTTTTGGAGATTGGTGGCAAATGATGGTCTCCAAATACATCAATTTTACGGACTGCACGGTGAGAGAGCTGCCGCCGAAGTATGGTGCGGAGAAAGACAGCTTGTAATCCCATCGGACATCAAAGAGCTCTATCAATGAAGCCAAGGCGTGAAGAGATTACGGTGTCGCATTCGGTTGAAACCAATCATGCCATCCGTCAGCCGCAATACTACAGCCCCTCATGCGCAGGAGCAGACAGTGATGTAACCACTGCTGCGGAGCTGTTAGTCCGCCTGAATTTGCCAGCTTCAGTCGAAGCTGCAGCTGCAATTGTGCCGATGTGAGATATCACATTATGCGTCCTGCAGGAACAGTACAAAAAATTACCAAAACCACTGGGGCCGGCGGGAAGCAACTGACGTGGATTCATTAGTTTTATTATGACCTTCTTCTTATTCCCATTCATAAATAAATATGAGATATTTCAGTACGCTGCTCAGACATATCCACGACGTTATTCTTATGAAGATGTGGCTTGACATTCGGAGTAACCTTTCATTCATCCAGTTTTTTATCTGACTGGTGCCAAACTTGACAATTCACGCTGGAGTGAAAATTGCGGCATCATGTAATTGATTACACCAAATAATACCAATTTTACCCAAAGACTCTGCGAGAGTGTCGCTTGCGACCGAGATAAACAATTGTTCAAACCGAAATGTACGCTGTGGGTGACCCTTCAAAAGGTTGAGTGGGTCCGTCTGCAATCATCGAACAGTGATTCTCATTGGACGGCTTCCGTAGCTCAGTTGGTTAGAGCTTCGTACTAATACTTTCATCTGATAAGTCTTGGTGATGCGAAGGTCGCAGGTTCAAGCCCTGCCGGGAGCAAGTCTCTACTGCCATCCAATGGGAGCGTGTTTTCTTTTTTTTCTGGTTTTCCAAAATCTTTAATTTGAGAATAATAAGGTTCAATTCTTTTTTTTTTTGAGCGTTCATTCTAACACAAGGCGAGCAGGTGGATGTGATGATGGAATTGCTCGAGGCAGCGATGAAAACTCTGCCACACTATATACATACAAAGCTAATTTCATCGGCCAAATTCGGGGGTTTTTTATAAGTATGTTCCTGCACACCAAAGCTTTTGCTCTCCTTGGCCATTGTGGCGACAGTTGGGTCATGCAATGTGCAATGTCTACCTACCGCTATCACAAAAGACTGACGGTATTGCTTAATTCTTTTCTCTTTCAAAAGAGATCGATTCTGAGCTTCAATTAAGAATTCGCATGTTCTGCTTCTGGGAGTATACCCCTAACATACCCCGATACTCAGACTGCAAAAAATCCTGCACGCTAATTTACAATTTACTACTTTCACTAGAGCAGTCAAATTGATCATCGGTACAGAATGTAGTATGGTTACGCCGCTTAATTCGACTAGAAAATGATACATCTAATTTGACCCCCCAACACGCATGTGCGCTATAGAAATATGACAAAGTTAGACCATCGTCATAATCAGAAAGAAAAGTCCAGTATTGATCTATTTAATTAATCCTGACATGTCCTCAACACATAGTTCCCCATTGCTATCTCTCTGTTGATATTTGAGTGAAGTGAACAAATAGGGATCAAACATTTGACCCACAAGGAACCGCCTCTATTTGCACAATCTGACATCCACCCGGTAGGGTCTCCCCCGCAAAGCCAAACGCTCCATAATGGCCTCCGTCTGCATCATATTGACAAAGTACGAGGGTGCTCCGAGGCTGGTTCTCATTAAGAGACGAAGTACATTTCAACGCACCACCCTCAACGCGGCAAGTTAACGCTTGGGATGTGGGGGCTGTAGAGGCGACGGGGAATTGGATATAATCAACATCAGGGCCGGCCGGAAAGCCGCTGGGTGAAGTGGAAGCAATGGCGAGCCGTGTGACAGAATCAGCGTCTTCTATAGTGAGTTTCCCCTTGACCGAGAGCCAATAGCTTGGAGGGTCATTATCAGACGTGGAGCTAATGGCACCATCAGACCCCACCGCGAGATAACTCGCATCATTGAAGATACTCGAAGTATCCAAGTAGAAGCAGCTATCAGTGCTTGCAGTTGTGGTAGAAGCTTGGGTGGCCACATCGTTCTTTGTTGTGGCGGTAGCAGCATCTCGGGTGACTGTGTCGGCCTCTGTTGTGGTGGTAGCAGCATCTCGGGTGGCTATGTCGGCCTCTGTTGTGGCGGTGGCAGCATCTTGGGTGGCTGTCGCAGCCTTTGTCACAGCGGTAGTCACAATCAAAGTCACAGTCCTTGTTTTGGTGGCTGAGACGAATTTGGTTTTTGTCTTTGTGACAGATGCCGTTTTCGTCATCACGACTGTACCAACAGGCCGCGTAATAGTAGTCGGCTTGAAGCCTAAAGCACAGCACGCGTCCGAATAAGCCTTTCCATTGCAACGCCGAGCAAGAGAATCAGGGATTTTGGTGGGGCATGAAGAGGATAGACATGTAGTTTTGGCGAGCTTCCGCTTTACAAAAGGACCGGTTGGTTTGATAATAGGCCCGGAGTCTTCTGTTATCGTTAACGTGCGAAATACTGTACTAGTGGCAGTTGCAGTTGTCAAAGTGACAGTTCCTGTCGCAGTTTTAATCGTTGTCTTTGTGGTTGTCTTCGTCCTGATTGCGTGTAAGCGGCTGACGACATGATTTGGCTTGAAAACCTACTTTGAACAAGGTGTGACGGTAGTTTTCAGATACGATGAGCAAAGTGCCTTGGCCGACGGACAAGATGAAAGCTACAGCGTTATTTAGTAATCAAAACCCAGAATGATTTCAAGGGTGTCAATATTCACTCACTGCATTGTAGCAATCCTTATTTGCAGGCTGAGGAGATGCATTAGTCAAAAGTGCAGAAGCACATGCCAGGAAGACAGAGACACGCATCATGGGCCAATTGCTGTTCATCAAAGGCAACAAAGCCTTAATTTGTCTTGTAATTACATTGAGGACGTATACAGGTTATATACGGACTTAGACTAGTGCCCCCAGAGGAGCCCAGATTGGAATCGGGTGTTGTGACTTCGGCTTCTCGTCCACCACGTGGAGATGAATGTCGGTCAAGGCCTAATTGTGGCGCAGACAGAGGAGCTGAATCCCCAATTTCGCAAGTTTTTTACGTCGCATTATGTTTCGGGGAAAAATACTGTGCAGGGCTGAACTAACGATCAATAGTTCGGACTAGCCGCCGCAAAAGCGGTCGCTAGCGATTCAACTAGCGAGTGTGGCGTGTCGGTGCAATAGGATAAAAGTAAGTCTAAATCATTATTATTTGGTTTAACTTGATGGATGCACAACAGCTTGGCCGCCAATATTGATTGTGGCTGATGTTGGTGATGTGGAACAATTACAGTTTGGTTAACTTGGCAGCACGATTTCCGACGTGGCATAAACGCAATTGATGAATGCGAAGTCGTCGTCATTCTACATGCCATACTAAGGGCTTGGCTTCGCAGTAGCCGTGGTCGGATTTAACTATTCTTAAACACCAATATGAATATAGCAGATTCAATCTTTAAAGCACAACAGGTTGTGAAGTGGTAAGCCGTGCGTGAGACGCGCCAAGTCATAGAGCATTAGCTTGCAACACAACTCCAGCTGGTTTTTCTAATACAACAAAATTGGCCAATCACAATGAGGCGGACAGCAGCCCAAGAATTCCGGCCCAAGCCACAAAAGCCTTTCTCTCCACATCGTCCATGTTTTTGGAACACAACCAACACAATCATGTCATGAAAATAACCACCAGATGGTCATGGCTCACATTCCAGACCTCTGCTAATCATTTAGGCGGTCAACAACAAAGAAAAAAAGGGGGGTGGCAGAGGAGTTGGAATTATCAGATGGCACTATCGCGACCAGCCCACGTTATTACCAAATAGTTTGGGGGGCTAAGACAACAAAAACAATGACGACCAACCGCAAGTTGGTCAGTGGTGATGAAATGAAGTTTCACGACAGACCGGGGTTATTTTTGCAGACGCATACGTATGACACAAGTCAAGCCTTGGTTTACATCGAGTCACAAATAAGCACGAATAGGTTTACTGTCATGATCTGTATTGTCTATATTCTCCACAAACTATGCTTCCGCCTGCTTTTGCAAAAACAAAAAACAAAATCATATGTGATCAAATACTCCTAGTCATGCAAAATAAAGCAAGTAAGATATTTTTCAACAGCTAGTTTACAAAGTGTAGAAAAGAATATTCCCATGTGTGGTTCCCCATGCACAACCCTTCCTTATCAGTCTCAGCAAAAAGTAGTGGCACTTGGACACAGGACATCAGGCGACCACTTTCGAAATAGCCCACTGGGTACTACGACGCCCATCTAGAGCTTCGTGAGGAACACGCTTAGTAGACGGGGACCTTGAAGGCGTCGAAGGTGTAGGTCCAGGCGTCGATGGACTTCTCGTGGTAAACGCAGTCGAAGGTGGAGTTGCTCTTCCAGAGAGGGCGGTAAGGCCACTGGCAAAGCATCTGGGTCTCGCCCTCATAGTCACCAGAGGAGACAGTGGCGTTGAGGCGGGAAGGCTGGTTGCCGTTCTCAACCCAGTCAATCATGATGTTCATGTTGTTCTGGGGGTAGGGGCCGGGCTGGAGAGAGTTGGAACCGCAGTGGGCAGCACCAGGGACGAGGTAGAACTGGTACCAGCTCTCCATCTTCTTCTGGGCCTCCTTGGCGGACAGCTTAGGGTACATGATGGAGGCAACAGACTGCCAGTAGTGGACAGAGGAAGCAGCGGGGATACTGGGGTCAGATTCACCGTGGTAGTGGAGGAGCTTGCCACCAGCCTCCTGGAAGAGGGTGAGGTCGGGGACGGTGGTCTGGAGAGAGTCGAGGTACTTGACCATACCAATGTCCATCCACTCGTGGAGGGTGTCGTAGGTGACGTTGTTGAGGTCGGAAAGGTTGTCAATGTTCAGAAGCTTGATGTACTTGGCAACGTACATGCCACCGGTGGAGGGGATGTTGAGCTCCCACTTGCCGGTCTCGTTGTTGTAGGTCGGGTCACCATCACCAAGGTCAGAACCAATCTGCCAAGAGAGGTAGGCACGCTTGTTGTCGGAGGTGAAGATACCATCGTAGATGGCCTGGGCAACGGCAATACCCTCGGCGGAGACGGTACCGTTCTGCTCAGGGGTGCTGCTGCTGGAGCTGCCCTGGGCCTGGCGCTTGTCAAGAGCACGCTTGGAGAAGCCGAAGCCGAGAGAAGAGCTGGTGGTGGCAGCGCAGTAGTAGGACTCGCCAATGATGCTCTTGAGGTCGAACTGGAGCTTGCAGAGATCGGTTCGGCCGATGACGCCGTCCTCACGTCCGTCGAGCTTGTCGCAAGCCTTAATGGTGGCGTTCACGATCTTGTCAAGCTCGCAAGGGGGAGGGTAGTAGTCGAGCGTCTGCTCAACGGTGGCGGGGTAAACGTGGAGAACCTGCTGCTGAGCAAATCGGAAAGCAGGGGCACCGGCGATGACACCGTCGTACTCATCGCCCCATCGCTGGACCTGGCTCATACCCTCACGGCCACCGTCGGAGCATCCCTCGTAGTAGGTGTAAGGGGCCTTGCTGGCGGAGTAGAGGCTCTTGGAGATGGCCTTACCGACCTTGGTCATCTCACCAAGAGCCTGGTAAGAGAACATGTAGGTGGAGTCCCAGTTGATGCTGCCGTTGCCGTAGAGGAACTTCTCATCGTAGCTGTAGTTGAAGGCATCGTATCCACCGTCGGTGGCACCACCAGAGGCACCGTAGGACAGACCACCGGTGGCATCGGAGCTCAGGGAGTAACCACCACCACCGGCAACGTAGAATCGGTTCTTGTACTCGGAGGAGCTGGGGAAGGCGTACTTGAGGTTGACGGTGTCGCCCTTGCCGGTGTGGGTGTAAGCGACAGTCACGTTGCAGTAGCTGTAGGTGGTGCCGCTGCTGGTGCTGCTCATGCCGCCACCGGTGCTAGCGTTGTAAACGGGGCTGGCGGTGACGGAGGAGGGGAGCATATCGATACCGAGGATGGTACCGTTGGAGGGCAGAGCCGCCTTGACGTTAGAAACGGTACACAGATCGGCCAGGGATGCGGCCTTAGCTGTGGCTGCCATGGCAGCCACAGCAACCTTGGAAGATTGACGCATGGTTGAAGAGGCAAACGAGTGAAGCGAAGATCGTTTAAAGTTGTAAATGAATGTCGAGTTGCTGTTGATGTCCGAGATGCTTCTGAGCAGGAGACTTTGAAAGGCACCGCGCCTCTATTATATCCAGAAGACGTCTGGGATATTTGGTCGTCGTACGCCTCTCCATCTCAGTGCCCAGCCTATCACGGGCTGTCGGCATAGACCAGAGCTCGAGCCTACGTAACCTTCCATACCTTCCATGGCTTCCATGGCTTCCCCGACTCTCAAAGTGGCAAGCATAATGAGGCTCAGTAGGGCAAACGTTGGTCTACTGTCGTCACCTGGATCTGGAACTGAGCAGTGCACGGCGGGGCGATGTGATTAACGCTCTTTTGAGGCGGAGCCGCCGAAATGAAGGACATGGTTTCGCCCTTAACTGCAACACAGAGGCAGCTTGTTCGAGCACTCTAAGATGCTTTGCGCCAATAAGATGCCTGCGCTAAGCCATTAGCCTTGAAAGCTTTCCGGCCCAGTGCCGAAGCGTCCGTGTGTCTCTGCCAAACTGCCTGCCGATTGTGCTTATTCCCGCCATTGTTCCCGACGGATGTCCCGGTTGGCCCAAACTGGTAAGTAAGGTTGTTTCTCAACGTCATGATGCTCAAACGCCTGACGCGTACGGACGTGGGAAGAGAGTCAGAGATTGAGCAATCATCCTGGTGAGGCCTAGAACTGAAGCTTGAATAACGTAAGATGGTTGGCCTGACGGTCCCATTGATCGACGAACTGGTTGCAAAACTCGGAACGTGCTTGGCGATGTGAGATTTCTACTTCATTGTGTGTTACTTGAGCCATTGTGAGATGCCTCTGAATGCATCAAACACTGTAACTGTATATACGAGACGCAAGCAAATACAGCACTCGGTATGCGTAAATTTAAGAATCACCCAAGTACCGACACCACATGGAGTAGTGGCGCCTGTCAAGATCCGCCTCCGGCAATCGGTCTTCGCTCTAATTCGTGATCCATCGGTGTTGCCGTATTGCCGCCGTCTCCACACTCTTAATACGAGGACCAATGGGTGTATCCGTCAGGAAACCGCCGGAAGGCAAAGTTGAGTGACTTTAATCAAGATGGCCATTTCCTATTGCTCCTATAGAGTTTGATCGGTCCATGGTCTACACGGGACAATCAAACCGGCCCCAATCGCACCGATACGCCCACGTTTTTGACAGAATCCCCCACGCATAAGGCCCTTCCGGAACCAAGGCTCCGTTTCCGGTGTCTCAACTAGGAAATGCATCACTTTCCAGATTCAGGGGCGCATGGAAGATTAATTAGGGACCAGCGTACGCAAGTCTGACAACGCAGCTTGGTCGTGAAGCGGGGTGTAGAGGCCGTTTGGCTGTTGCTGCATACTCCTTGACATTTAATTAACGACAAGGTTTACACTGCGCGAGCTGTGGTACCATTCAGGCTAAGGTGAACCATGTGATAGCGTTCCTACGCGGAAGGGGTTCCCGGTCTGATGGGGCACGGTGCTCATTTCTCCGTAGCGTGCGGCAGAGTTCATTGCTAACTATAGGGTGGCCAGCCGCAGGTTGATGTGTTAGTAAAATATATTTAGTCAACCTCTAATCATATTCTTGAGATTTATGTAAAACGAGTGCTTACGAGTAGGTGCGTGTTCTTCTTTTACGAACTGGCTAGGACCGGGTTTGATATGGAATCATACAGTGCTGTATTAGTCGTTAGGACGAGAAACCACAATAACAAAGACTTTCAAGACTCTAGTGCTAGATGTAATGGGATATCGAACCACAAGATCCACCGTAGCGGCCGAAAGTATTGCGCGACGCAAGGAGACCGATGTCCCTAGCCTTGGACACCAATGAAACCAGTTGTTCGTATCCATTTGTACCCGGATGAATTCTAATCAGTCGCCTAGGCCCAAACAGAAGGATCTAGAGGCCGATCTTTCGTCCGTGCTTCGTATCTATACTTTCATGGCCAAATTAATTCCGCGGGCCTCGAGCACAATGGCCTCGAGTACGTGTATACAGTACAACCTCTGAAAGATTGTGCCCACTCTACTTTTCCCAATCATCCCTCAACTTACTAAGCTATGAATGAACAAAATAGCTCAATCCCAATGTTTTCTGATCATTTTATCCTTCTTAATGCCAAATTGATGTTTCAGGGCAGTTAGGTTGTGTGGTAATAAATGGAAAGTACAGAGGCTTTGTCTTCGAAAGGGTATTGCGCTTGATGGTAACTTTCGAGGCCGCGATAACCTTCCGAAATGATACCTGCATGGTTTGTGTGTGTAGACCAGAAATTCCAATTTATTTCGCATGTGACGGGCATTACGTCCGTCAGACTTCCAAGCCGGCTAGCGCGGCGGCGATTGCTCCTCTGACACACGGAATCGCGCGCGTTTGGGTAGATATTTACAACTCTCCTAGTTAGTGATTGATCTTACGTTTCTGGCTCCAAATCCACCTCGCCAACACAAACGATTGTGGGATGGAGGCAAACCGCTTACATAACAACATAGTATTGAAATAAACGCCAGCTCATGACTTGACGATAGATGCTCTCACTTTACCTTCCCTAATGGTAAATCGCCTAGGTGGCACGGATTGAAATACCGCCATGGTCTCATTGACACAGTGGCTCCGGAAGAGATCCCGGGGCATACGAATCCAAGGGCATTCTAGATCATGAGCTATGACATGCCAAAATTTACACGTGCTTGAAAGGACCCCACTGACGTCAAGTCAGGGTCGGCACAGACATAATTACGATACGGCATTTTGGGCTGAGTTCATTTGTATATGCTAGTTGTCAAAGCCTTTTCATTACTCCTAAATCATCTTCAAGACTTGGTCTTGAAGACTTACTGAGGAAGCTCGCTAGAGACTACCAATCATACTTGACGTAACGCCTGAGCGCTCAGAGAAGTCAGCCAGAAAATGGCAGGGCTGCCAAAATGATAATTTATTATTGCTTCTTTTTAATGTCGAAACAGGATTCAAGGAAAGAGGCTTTGACATGGATCGTAGTCTCCCAGCAATGTCGCTTTAGAGCAGGCCGCTGTCGCACCTGAAGAGCGTACCAATTCCACAAACCCGGCTAGGCTAGGGTGAAAACGCCGACGTACAGACTATTCTGGGAAGATTGATGAAGGACTGCACGGCCGAGGTATTACATACTTTTTTCGCTGGCAACTCTCGCTTACTCGGCAACTTGTCAAAATACCGAACTGCCACACCCTCTCGGACATGCTCTTAGTGATGCACAACAGGGGCATCGCCGCGCAAGACAGACTTGTTAGAATTGAAATCCAGGTGTATATTTGAGAAACAGATCATATGCAAGCTCTCATTCCTTTGCAAATCGAAAACTGGGCAATTAGGCGCCAGTGTTGCTAGTGAGCCAGCCCTGGCAACTTCCCGACACTGTCATTGGCACAATTGTCCCACACCCAACTTGGCGCTGCGCCAGGCAATAACCACAATCTGCCTTGGCTGCATGAATGGCTTATGAATTGTCCAGGAGGGTAATTTAAGGGAACCCAGGGCCTGCAGTCTTTGCCACGCAAATTCTTTGGGGGTTCACATGTCGGTCGGCCGTCGCGTCGTCTCCTCCATGCAACCCACCACCCCAGAAAAAAAAATAAAGAAAAATAAGCGGCTTAGGGACACGCGTACAATCGACAACACCACCACTCTACCGGTCGTCGCAGAATCAGGATGACTAGCTAGCTAAACCATGTGCCTACCGTTCAACAAAAGAAAGGAGGAGCCCCAGTTCGACATCAACGATTTTCGCACGAACCAAGTCCCCGCCGAGGCCTCTAGCTTCAGACGGCGCAGACCCAGGAAAAGAAAGCATCGGGGAGGGACCCGGGGAAAAGCAACGCCGGGCGACGGGAGCTGGTTTGCTTTTGCCTTCTTCACCAGCGACGCCGGCAGTGGAGATGGAGGGGGCGGTGACGGTGGAGGTGGTGGAGGCGACTAAGGGGGCATGGCGAAATAAAGATCACAGTCAGCACTATCCACGGCAAGGTGATGATGGCTTTTTTTTTTTCACGTGGCGCACGGGAAGAAGAGAAAATTCTTGACAAGTCCACTCTTACATCCTTGTTTCAAGTGATGCAATATATGTTCCTTGAAAGCTAACTAAGGGGGTGATAATAATACAAAAATACTAAGCTAAGGTTGAGCAAAGACCGAATGCAACATTTGTTTCGTGTGTGCAAAGTCCTTGTCTGGATATCATGATCAAAAAAGTGACCGTCAAGTCAGCTACTCCATTATACATTCAAAATAATAGCGCGCGGTACCGTTTCCCAAGTAATAAAAATGAAAAAAAAAATAGATATCACCCAAAAATAGCCCGTCCCAATTGAAAACTCCCCGGAGAAAAAACAACAAGCTTTGATGACTAACCTAGACTGTGTCAATGGCCTCGGCGTCGACGGACAGCCTTCGGTCCTTGACGAATTTGGGCCAGGTGTTGGTCAGGACCAGATACTTGATGCTTGCCTCGGCGTCGTCAAAGACGGTCTCGTCGAAGCCTTCGGGAATGTCGCCCCAGTACAGCGCCTTGTCGCCGATGATCTCAGTGTCCGACTTCTTGTCGTGGACAATGGCCGTCTCGGAGCCGTTGGAGGAGACGGCGTCGTGTCGGTCTGGTCCGGCAAACAGGTCGAAGGGGATGGCGGGGTCGATGTCCATCTTGTCGCCGAAGAGGATGCGGGCAGAGTCTTCGAAGATGGATTCGAGCTTCTTGTGGTCCTGGGACGACAGGTTGATCTGGAACTCGGCGTCGCGGGCGCTGATGAAGTTGGTGTAGATGCGGAGGGCGCTGTTGAATCGCTCGCGGACGAGCTCCTGGATGTCGCTGTCCTTGGAGCGCTCGGGGTCGCGGACGGAGGGAGGCAGCGAAGACTTCCACTCAGCAACGGCGCGCAGGAAGGCAATATTCTCACCAGAGAAGTCGCGGAGGGCAGAGAACTTCTGCAGAGGCTCGGGGTTGCGCTCAAGGACGTGCTCGAGGGCGCCCATGGTCAGGATACTCTCGCCGGAGCTGTTCTTGGAGTCCTTGGTCATGGCGGTATAGGCAGAGCCGGCGACGGTGGTGGAACCGGTGGCGACGGAGCGCGAGCTCTTGCCGATGCCCTTGTTGTTGAGCTCCCATTGCGCGATGGAGTCGAGCGTCTCCTGACGCAGAGTCTGATGCCTCATCACTTCCCAGCACGGAAAGAAGACGGTAAAAATCTCAAGCATCATGATCGAGACAGCGATCCTGGGCTTATGGTCAGCGGCGGCGCGCGGAACGAGAGGGGTCGTAGTTGCGGGCGGCGATCAAGACTTACCACTGCGGAGGAATCCAGACCTTGTTAACGGGTGCCATGCCTGGGACGTACAGGGCAACCAACCACATGGGAGTGGCGTGAAGGCTGCTCATGGTGATTAGCGGGCGTGTCTCAGGTCCGAGATATCTAATCACTCACTTTGCAAGACAGCATGCGATTGTCTGGAATCTCCATCCCTGGGTGTCGTGGATCCCGCGCGACTTCCACAAGATGACGGGGGCAACGATCCAAGCCCAGAAGAACTGCCAAAACACGGAGGGCCACCTGTGAAAGGAAGGGACGAGACAACGTTAGCCTTGTTCTTGTTCGTGTTCCCATTGTCTTGGGGATAACTCACCACTCCCATCCTCGGCCCTGGTTCGACTTTTGCTGCGACACGCTGCCCGTGACCTCGGTACCGGGGATGCCAAACGACTTGTGGAATTTGCGCGAGACAAGGTACATGAAAATGGTGATGAAAAACTGGTCAAAGGGTCAGCACAGCAATTACACACGACGCATGCGCAGCACACATGCCCCGACTCTTGGGCAGCGGGGGGGAGCCAGTTTCACTCATACCTGGAAGCCCATGCCCAGACCAACCAAGATGAGAATCTTGCGGTTGTAGTCCAGAGCGCGGAAGCGGCCCACGAGAGTTGTCGGCTTTGCGCGGACAGGCTTCTCGGGGATCTTCTCTTCCGAGAATAACTTCCTCTGCGTCTTTGCGACGTACAGGAAGCGGCTGTTGGATGCATGGAACAGGGCGATGCCGAACGGCAGCCAGATGCTCATGATCCAGTACTCGACGACGGCGGGGGCCAGCGGACCATAGCAGTAGCCGGTCTGCACGGCGCCCCAATACAGGTGAAGGAAAATGATGGCGATAAACGATAGATGCAGGGCTCGGATACGAAGCATAGGGATTTCGCGGCGGCGCCAGAGATAGGTCATGCCGCATCCGAGCAGAATGGTCCAGGATACGGCGAAGACGATCCAGAAGATGCCCAAGCCGTCAAGCTGGGCTTTGGGTGTAGCCATGACGGAGGCTGTTGATGCCATATTCGGGGCACTTTTCTTCTCTTCTCGTCGTCTTCTTCTTCTCTTCTCAACAACACTCACACGCACACACTCACTCACTCAAGGCGGCAGAGTCAGTTTGTGATGGTGACAGTGGAGGGCGACGGTAAGGAACGTGGTGTTGAAAGGAATGTGGTCAAACCGTTGTCATGGTAAGCGGAGAGGACCATGAGTTATGTATCACGGTCGATGAGGGCAAGGAAAAGCAAAGAGCGACTGATGGATCTTCCTTTTGGAGGGAGGAAAGGATGTCAAGTTGAGAAATGCCGTCCAGGGGCCGGGGGGGGAGGGTGGTGGTTCAGTAGCCGCGTGCACGATGCTAGAGCATCTCCCGGGGATGCGATCAAAGTGCGGGCTCATCTTGTTCGATACGGGACCCCGATCGCGACGATCCCATCTCGTTTTCTCACTAGGGCTGTCTTAGCCTTGCGTCCTGACCTGTCAACCCGCCAGGCTGGATGGGGATGTATGGGCTTCGAACACGCCCCTCCCCCTTCACAACTGCACTACCCAAGTGGGCAAGTGAAGGGAAGGGCTCCTCTCTCTCAATCATCACGTTGCGCAAATGCAGATCGTCACGGCCAGCTCCAATGCCTGGCTCAGGTCCCCAAGGGCGGATCAGTTGGTGGCTGAGACATGCCGCTGGGATCGGCAAGGCCATGGCCCCGTGGTGAGCCAACCAGCAGGGCCCGGCCTAGTCGTTGGGCAAGCGACAGTCACCGGCGATCGACATGGCTTATGCCATGAGCTGCTGAATCGGCCCTGTTTGCGGTTGGTGAAATGTGCCAAACTCTCAAGCCACCACATGCTTTTTGCCCTCTCAGGTGGGTTGTTTTTAACCCTTGGAAGTGGGTTTTACCCACAAAGGCGTGTGCGTGTGTGCTGCTGCTGTTGTGATGGGTTTTCGTTTTTCGTTTTCTTTTCTTTTTTTATTTCTTGGGCTGCTTCTCGTTGCTTTTTTTTTTTTTCGACTCCTCTCTCCCCTCTCTGATCCTGATCCCTCCCCCCTCGTTTTCCCACTTCCCTTGTTCTTGATGTTGCTTGCTTTGTCCGAATGGCTCGTGGTTTTTTTCAGCCCTTTACCCACCAACCATCCCATCCATCCCCATGCTGCCCTTCCCAGTGGTGGTGGGCCTCGAAAGGCGGCGTTAAGCATGGGACTGGAGATCCGCCGAGACATTTCTAGGGCAAAGCCGGTTTTACCACAAAACAAACCCTCGACGCTCAAACGGACAGAGTTCGTCTGGAGTTTATGGGATGCCGTCACAATAGACGGGTCGTTCCGCAAGGCGCTGCGCAACAGCCACCACATACTTTTTGGCCCAATGGCATTGCACCGTCACATAGGCTACGTAGTATGTAAGAGGATGGTGCCGCTTTCCTCGAGAATGACGCCGCTATTCGCAACAAATAGGCTTGGCTAAATTGACTGTTCACATTTTCCTTCCTTCTTGATTGTCTTCCCCCTCCTGTCAGCTGTGCGGAACTGGTCCCGGACCCATGCATGCATGCGCCTAGGGGGAGACTCGCGGCCGGCATGGGATTTTGTTCATCACCATGATGGCATAGTGCAAAATGCCAGTCACACATGCGCACACATGCACATGTCCACTCATACATAGTTTACATGGGCGCACACACGCACAATAAAGACCCCCCCAGGACGACGGCCAGGGCCGGCCTTACGGGAAGTGGATCCTCGTGGCTTTCCGCTCCCGCGCACCGTTTCCACCGGCATTCCGTCCCGACGCTATGGACAACAATGCAATGCATTGTCTGTCATATGTAGGTGCGCCCTGCTGTGCGTTTGGATCTCTCGCATGGACATGGCATAACTATATTTGCAACGGACGCAGGGGAAAAGGGTTCACGGGGTCTTTAGTTCTCCCTCACAGAGTGCATCATCGACAACAGCAGCAACAGGATGATGCAAACACTTTGGCATTCACAGCGCACCAATGCTGCCGCATGTAAATAGCGTGCTGGGGGGCCCTGCGGCCAAGGAAAAGCCATCTTCACATATTTGGTCCAGGCCAGTCGTTGCAAAGGGCTGATCCCTTCCCAAATCACCCGCCACTTGCAAACAATCCGCCTAGCTTTAGCGTCCCCAAGCGTGGCCAGGCCCCCCCCCCGCGGTCAATCAATCCCACGTATTGACCCTGCACGTAGTGGTTATTGGCCCAGTATTAGCCCAGTAGCCCTGTGTGTGTCCGTGTGCATCTCTCTTTTTTTTTTTCCTTTCCCTTCCCCTTCTGGCTCACTTCTGGTTGCCTCGCCATGGCCGCTCGCTTGTTCTCGCTTGCAAGCCCCATTGATCCCAGCACAACACAGATCCGGTCCACCGTAGCAGCCCAGATTTCTTCTTCGCACCCCCAGTACTTCGTAAACCTTTTGGCAAAGCTGATCCCAATCTTGCCTGCCTTGACCAAGAGCCTCCCAGCCCATCGAACAGGCATAGCGCGCTCCGTCACAGCGGACGCGAGCTGTTCCAGTGGCCTGGCCTCGGATCTGCCGATGGGCGAGGTTTCCAGAGTGTCATGCCCATCAGAGATGGCGTCGCCTGTCAGATCGATCCGATGTCTGAGGGCGACATACAACCAACAAGCAGTTTTTTTTTGGCTTTTCCCCTGCAATATGATCAATCATTTACATGGCTTGTTACCATTCCGACGGTTATGCCCTGTGAGCACGCACGCCTGGCCATGGCGTTTCCCGTGCCGTCATGATCCATCCATCACCACTTACCTATCCTATCCCATCTACGATCACCACCACCACCCACACGTAGGCTTGCAGCTTTTGCTTTTTGGACAACAAAGTTGCACTCGCTTCCAAGCATGTCTAGAGTTAAGCCCACGCTCGGCATTACTGCCCACGACCTTGCCTGCCTGCATCCAGCTGAACAACCCCCCATGACATGACCCCTCCAGCTCTTTTCCCCCCCTTTCGCCATCACTCCTCGCTCCCTCGCTCCCCGCGGACGTCCATCACCACAATGGCCCCAGTGTGGGTGCGTGGGCAGCTCCCGTACATCGGCGGGGCTTTACAGGGCTTGACAGGGCCTGACAGGTCATTTAGCGGGGGGAACAAGATTGCATTGTGGGCCGGATCGACAGCGTCCAGGGCACCCCCGAGTACGTCATGCAGCACCAAAATGCATTTGGGGGACATTGCGACATTGGCACCATGACCCAATACAGGCATGGCATTTGGTCCCAATCACCACACTAGGCTAAACTACCCTATCATTGCTCAAAAGTTCTTCACTTAATCACGATAATTTTAAAAATCCTCATGATGAAGGAAAAAAAATCGCTCTCGTTCCCAGCCATCGTCAGGAACCACCAGAAAGTATCCCCCATGATGGCGGCCAGGACTCTACTGCAAGGGTGGCTTCGGCCCGAACGGAGCGACAGCAACGCGGGGTTGGGCCGTGACAACCGCCGTTTTGCATAATCACAGCGGCACCAGTTCGGAAAGAGGGCTTGTTTCTATCGTATCTCAATATATTACACGGGGAGAGGGAAACAAAAAGAAAAATCAGGGTCTTAAACAGGCGACAATTAACCGTGTCGCAGCTCGGAACATACATGAGATGACAGTTCATATGCAGGTAAACCTCTTTTCCTCTCTCGCTCTCATTTTCTCTCCTGCCCCCCCCGTCTGTCCCCTTCCCTTCCCCATAACAAAGTGTGTCACTGTGCTTCTGTCTGTGGCCCGGCAATTTATTGAAACATGCTAGACAGTTTCTTGTCGGGCCAGGCACGTGCATCCCGAAACTTTTCAACCACCCCTCTCAACGCTTTTCGCTCGTAGTGATCTGTAAAGAAATCTCCGTAAAGCTCCATCCCGAACGCTGCATGGACCAGGGCAGGAGGGCACGCCGGGTGGCACAAGCTGATGCCACAAAGATCGAGAATCATTTGCCGGACCTCGTTCTCAATCTCCCGCCATCGCGCTCTCGTAGTCGATTGACCACTGTACACAAAAACGAAAAGCAAAGGTTAGATAGACACTAAACAATTTTCCCTCGTGGTAATTTTTTTTTGTGTTTGTTCAGGGCCAACAAAGGAGACAGACTCACGCTAAAAAGGGGTTCTCAGCCATCAGCACCATCTTCGCAATTATGGTGAGCTGGATGCTCGTCACCTCGAGCGCAGACGAATACCAGATGGTGGGGAAGATTTCCCCATTAGATCGGTCGGCCTGGCGGCGAAAGAATGGCTGGAATTCGCGGAGTGCCTCCTCCTCCAGCTGCTCGCCCTGTTTCTGGAGACGCACTAGGGGTAGCTCATGTATCAGCAAAAATCGCATTCCAGGGCGGAGAAAATGTCACTCTTACGCCACTCCCGTTCAGACCCATCAGACCAGCGCCATTTCGCCACCTGCGCCGTGTGTAGGACTATTTGATTAGCTTTGGACGCTCCCAGGCCAAAGTCAGGCTCTATGGCCATCTGGGGCGGATGTCTCCGCGTAAACGAGTGGAAAATCTCCTGCCGCACAGCCATCCAGTACGCAGCCTGCATCAGCGGCCGGCGCCCAAATAGCGACTGCGACGGTGCGCTTCTAAGAACCGCATCAATGACTGCAAGGAAATTTGGTTGGCGTTTAGAGTGTGAGTCAGTAGAGCCTTCGTCGGTCGCCCCGTCGCCGTCCTCCTGGTCGTCTTCGTCGTCAATCTCCTCGAGCTGTCTCAGAATGACGGCCGTGGCTATGATACTCTCGAGGCGTTCATCGTCCTGGATATTGTGAAAGTTGCGCAATGCGGGTATGCACTTCAGAGTGTACTCTACAGCATCATGCGAGGTGAGGTTGGGCAACAGCTGGCCCTGGTAAAGAATACCCTGCGGTGTCTTGAACTTTGGCAAGCGAGTGAGGTGACGGGCCGCGAGCGCGAAAATGGCATTTAGCAACGGCGGATGGTGTCTCGCCCGGATAGGAACTATGAGCTGAAAGTGTCTCTTCTCGTCACACAGGTCAAACTAGCAGCAAGGGTCAGTGAGGCACAACGCAAGGACGATGCTGCATGTCTTACCCAGTGTGAGAGGTCCTCGACAAAGTATCGCAGCAGGCAAGCTTCCTGGGGGTCAGTCAGGGGGAACCCAGGAGTGTCTCCGGTGCGGTATAGTGGAACATGGCTGGTTGGGGAAAGGGAAGCCTTGTCTGACGGCTCGTGGCCTCGACCATACGGCTGGGAAGGTAGGTCTTGGTTGCGACCAGAGAGATCTGAGTGAGTTGTTGAGCCGGGTGAGTCTTCGCTTGCCGCTTGCCACTGCTGCTGATTGCGATAGCTGTGAGTAGTAGGAGCAGCACCAGCACCACCCGCAGCTGGAGCCGCGTCTTTCGCCCTTGACGGCCTTTCCTGTGCAACGGCATCAAAGATGGGAGCAGAGCCCAGCGAGGATGTGTCGCTAAAGGCTGTAGTTGCACTTATGGTGTGCGCTGCCGACACGCTGGTGGCGGCGTGGGCATGGCCAACGAGGGCGCCTGTGCTGCGTTGGAGCGACTCATCGCCAACGCGCGAATCTAGGGAAACTAGACGACGTCTGCCAGTCAGCCCACCCAAGCACTAGTTTGCGTTTACAGGATCAGTAGCAATCAGTCGTACATACACTCTCTAACGCCGCCGCTGCTCACCCAACGCTGGTCGTTGTTGAAGGGCGCGGTCGAGGCGTTCCTAAAGACAGTCCTTTTCGCAGGCCGCGTGCACGTCAGGTTCCGGGCCTGGCAGCGACGGCACTTGGGCCTGGCCTCATCGCCTGGGTCGATTGTTAATTAGCAGCCGGACCATGTGTATCCCCTCCTCGGCATCCACCGTCGCATCCTTGTCTGCACGGTGCCAAATCAAGAGTCGCGACTTACATTTAACGTGCTTTTCTGTGGCCCTGGTCAGCCCACATTCGCAGGAGCGGAGTATTGAGGCCTACTGCACCTTTACACTGGAGACATGGCCTCTTTGCCAGTGGCATTTTGGAGTTGGCCAGGCCTATGAGGCGAGGTCGTCGGTTCCTCTCTCGCCAACCCCGCCATTCCCCAGATTCTTCACTTTGCTGTGCATATCACGTGACTGGAATTCTCGCCCTTCTCGCCGATCCCCTCGTTGTGCCGCCGTTACCCTACACCGAGGATAACATCGTGAGATTTTTGGTGGGTTTGCGCTGTTTAATGTGTGTGTGTATGTATTTCCCGCATTGTAGTCTTTATTAAAATGTTGCGCCGGCCGTTTTTAAAGCCTACATGTCACCCCATAGGTTGCATTGTGCCAAACACTCAGCCACTAAACGCCATGAATTCCTCCCACTTCTCAGCAAGCACTGAAGCTAGCTGCTCAGGTAGCCGTCCTTAGTCAGCACTTTATTGCGCCTGATACCTCCCTTTAAACTAAACACCACAACTACGTCGCGACAAATCGCGTCCAATATGCCCAGACAAACACGATCTACATCGAGAAGAACCACAAAAACACCTCCAGCCACATCAGAAAAGGCATCCACAGCCACAGCTGACGTAGAGAGCCAGGTGTTTGACGATGCTGCTGCCTGGGAATCTTGGCTAGAGGACAATCACGAAACGCACACGGGGCTATGGCTTAGATTTGCCAAGAAGAACTCTGGCGTCACATCCGTCACCTATGACGAGGCGCTTGATGGCGCGCTTTGCTACGGATGGATCGACGGGCAGAAAAAGTCATATGACGAGCAGTACTTTCTTCAGCGATTCACGCCGCGCCGCAAAGCGAGCATCTGGTCGAAGCGCAATGTTAACAAGGTCGCCGCACTGACAGAGGCCGGCTGTATGAAGCCCTCCGGACAGGCCGAGATCGACGCAGCTAAGGCCGATGGCAGATGGGAACGCGCATATTCATCCTCCAGCAATGCCGAGGTGCCGGCGGACTTCCAGGCGGCGCTGGATCGCAACCAGGCGGCTGGGGAATTCTTCAAGACCATCAACAG
The DNA here is from genome assembly GCA_017140755.1 of Calonectria hongkongensis. Lineage (NCBI taxonomy): Eukaryota > Fungi > Ascomycota > Sordariomycetes > Hypocreales > Nectriaceae > Calonectria > Calonectria hongkongensis. The sequence goes on along the minus strand of JAACJA010000003.1, from coordinate 782,026 downwards.
GTCCCAGCGCTACTCGTTCCTGTTTCGACTTGAGACAGCCAAGCGTCCAGACACACGGCAGCGCCGCATCGAGCAATTCGTCCAGCTCCTCGCCAATGAGAAGTGTCTATGAAGTTTCCCAACGGTCCGTGTCGCGAGCGAGTCAGGCTGCTCTTCTAGAATGTCATCTAGTCATCTAGTCAGGGCCAGGATATCCATCACTGACTCGAGTTCCGAACCCGTGGCTGGATAACCAGGGGGGGGGGGAGGGGTGTTGGTCTTCCATTGGCGCAAATGTTATTTATGGGTTTAATATGTACAAAATCTGGAGATAGACCTTTATCGCGTCCTCCCCCCCGGCTTGCCGTTTGAGTAATTCGGCCCGTCGCCAAACGGGTGTGCGTTTTCGGACTCAACTTTGAACTAGCGATAAGAGAGATTCGAACAACTCTAAAAGCCCGCTTCTAATAACTCGTGACTGGGTCTGTGTCCCATCGCTACATGATTCAATGCAATATATGCTGCCCTTCACTGTGATTGGTTCACGTTGTATCCGGCCTTGACACATACTTTTTTACGTAGTGCCAGCCGCCAAGAGACAAGGGCGATGCTGATCGGGTGCACTGGCCAAAGTCGGCGGACATATTTGAGCGTGAGTGGTCGTAAATACGGAACCCTGCATACATTTTTTTTCGTATTGCCACGAAATTATGATGCGGAGTTCGAAATTTGGTGCCTGCATGGCGGGATACATGATGCTGAAACTGCCACACCAGTCTTGGCGGCCAGCCTTCGCCTAGGGTGTCATAAACCTTCATGGTTACTTTTCAAGTCCTTGTTACTGTGTCCGCAGAGCCTGTGCGGAGTATGCCTCGCAGCGGATATTATATCGGACGTTCGGGCTCGTAATCTGCCCGTGGATATGTACCATAAAGGATGTTAACTATGAGCACTATGAGAGGGGAACATGCCGAACACGTCTTTCTTTTTTCTTCCATTGTTTGGTCTATTATTGCCTTGGAATTGTGACAGAAACTAGTTTTCCACTCCTATTTGAGCTTTAGTTTGGCGTAGGATTCGCCATCATGGCAGTTCCCGCCGACTTGCCACTAGAGAGCGCATTTTCAATTAGTACTATGGCCATTGTGGCAGTACTTATTGCAGTAAGTACTGTGTTGCGCCAGGATAATAGTTTGAGTAGGCATCCGCTGATATTTATTGCTCGTGGATCGAATAGGCACCCGCATACTTTATTATCACTTGTGGGCTTTACAATGCCTTTTTTCATCCATTGTCCAAGATCCCCGGTCCTAGGATATATGCTTTCACTCAGCTCCCCTACCTATATCACGTGTCGCGAGGAGACTGGCATGACGTTCTTAAGAACTTGCATAATCAATATGGACCTGCTGTTAGGTTCGCCCCCAACGACGTTTCTTTTATCACAGCCGATGCCATCAAGAAGATATACGGCCACAAGAGCGGTGGCGATAAGAGTTTTGAAAAACATAATTTATTCTATAGACAAACCCGCGGCGACCCAGATATTATAAATGCTAATAATGAGGACCACAAACGCATGCGTCGTCTTCTGTCCCATGCCTTTTCGGAAAAGGCATTGCGCAACCAAGAGGATGTCCTAAAGCACTACGTCGATGAATTCATCAACAAGCTTACGGAAGAATCCCAAAAAGGGAATATTGTCGACATTGTCCGATGGTACAATTTTGCTACCTTTGATCTGATTGGAGACCTTGCCTTTGGCGAGCCCTTTGGCTGTCTCGAGAGCGGCGGCTACCATCCCTGGGTAAAACTTATCTTTGACAGCGTCAAGATTTTGCCTATAAGGCACATCACGAGACGTTTGGGCGTAGAAAAGTGGATCAATGTTCTGGCACCTCCGTCCTTGAGAAAGGGCGCGGATGAACACTGGGAGCTTAGCAAGCAGACTGCTCTGCGTCGTCTCGGCACTCAGAACATGGAGCGCGAGGACTTTATGTCTTACATTTTGCGCCACAATGACAAGAATGGCCTTACAAGAGGAGAGATTCTTGTGAACTCAAGCATCTTGATTATAGCAGGAAGTGAGACTACAGCTACTCTGCTCAGCGGAACCACTTTCCATATTTTGACTAATCGCCACATCTATGATCAATTGGTCATGGAAATCCGAACAACTTTTAGCTCAGAAGATGAAATCACCTTTAATGCCGTAAACCAGCTCAAGTATTTGATTGCAGTATTGAATGAGGGGCTACGAATGTGTAAGACAGAGAGACTCGCAAACAGGCCCGGAGTGTGCTAAGCTGTCAATAGATCCACCCGTTCCTAGCAATCTTCCCAGGGCAAGCCCTCCAGGTGGCGAAGTCGTTGAGGGATACTTTATCCCCGAAAATGCAAGTTGATCAAGATCGTATTAACGATTGCGATAGCGGCTGACCTATTCTACAGACATCGGTATCGGTGCCGCATTGGTCGGCGTACAGAGTCAACAGGAACTTCCGAAACCCCGACAAATTTGCCCCAGAGCGATGGTTGAACGACCCATCCTACGAGAGCGATGACAAAGCTGTCCTGCAGCCTTTTTCGTTTGGGCCTCGTAACTGCATCGGCAAGAAGTAAGTGGCAACCAACCGATAGCTTGCGTGGCCTGAAAATAACTGACACAAATTGGCGACTAGTCTTGCGCATGCAGAAATGCGACTAATGCTGGTCCGTTTGTTGTGGAAATTTGATCTCGAGATTATGAAAGATAGTCTGTCTTGGGACAAACAGAGCGTATTTATTCTATGGGAGAAGGGTGACCTGAATGTTCGTTTGACAGAAGTCAAGCGGTAGGCACAGTGCATTTGTGCCGCATTTAGATAGTTGTAGACCGGCGTTCAATCTGTCTTCTCATGTGACGTACAATTTCTCTATTGAGAAAAGAAAAACACAGAAAAACTTCCCATGGAGGTTGAAAATTAGCATATGTACATTAATAAGACCTCTCTTTCCGTGATTTGATAGGAACAACTTTTTGATAATAGATCCCGTGATCGTTTACATACCACAGGAGAGTCGGCCTAGCTGGAATCAATAACGTATATGCCGCTTTGCATAGTCAGAGTTTCACCAAACAAAACATAGGGGAGTCTCCAACCCTAGTTCATGAGGGAGGCCAAAAATACCGATGTAGCCATTGGCGTAGAAAATGTTTAAGATAAGACTCGAGGACTCTCAAACTCCTTTGAGATTCACTATTGGCAGGGAATAGTTCTGACGGTCAGTGTCGGGATTTGCAAACTTTTTGGTAGCCAAGCATCGACAAAGTTTTGTGAGCCAAGGCACTGGCCGGTAGAAGATGGATCTAACCCAGGAGCCATGGTATTTTTCAGAAAGGCTTCCAAATAGAGGGTTTTGAATTGACGTTGTGAATTCAATGAACAACGATATTTATATAAGCTCTGACGCACCATGAAACTGTCTACTTGATTGAAAGAAAGGAGTTGGGTATGACTGTGATAGTTTACTTAATAGTTTCAAGAGTGTGCCTACTTCTCAGTGTGCCAACATGGTGGTCGGAACGCAGGTCGCGGCGGCTAGGAATTTATGTGGACACGGGCCTCAAACAGCTTAGCCATTCACTAATTCGAATTCGCGTTCGAGTCCGACTTATCCTGTTTGGTCCAAATCTTATCAGATAGGGTTTAGTGCGCGCTTTTTCAGCCTGGGTGGATAAGACGTCGCCTTGTTGCATGCAGCCTCAATCACACTATCGATTCAGCTTGCCTCTAGGGAGGTTAGATTCAGGCAGAAAAGGCCATCACTGTACGCTATTGCTTCGTTTAGTAAAATCGTAATCCAATATGACTAGCTTCGTGGTATTATCGCGCACTCGTGATTTCTCTAGCTGCCTATCGATATCTAGTATGTCTCTTCGTGACTCAGTTGGGCGTTCACTCAATAAGTTGCTCATAACACAACGATTCATTCCTGACTACGGCATCTCTTTGATCATTTTGTTGCATTCAAAATGCTCGCCAAACTATCTCTTGGCTCTCTTTTTGTGGCCTCGCTGCTCCAAGGTGCAGCTCAAGCTCGCAGAGGTGAAAAGCCTTTTCAAGATATAGAAATGAGAGGCTAATGTAGTTTGAGACAGGTGCCAGTATCAATGTCTGCGTATTCATGCCCACCGTGGGCGATGAGTTCACGGTTAATTTTACCTCAGGTAGCAACTCAGATGACTGCATTGATGAGATTTTCAGAAGTGTAAGCGTCAGCGTCAAGAATCCAGGCTTGACATGCGAATCTATCGGCTATGTCGAACCGGACGATAGCTTTAGGTGTGGGTTCATGGACGGAATTTGGACCTTGTCGTATAGCGGAGGTTCATACTCAGGGTCTACTCGGACCCTTTGGGGTCATTTCCCTTCCCACAACGAGGTCAAGCTCGTCCATTACAGTAGTGGGACCGTCATCTGTCCGTCGGAGGCCCTGTGTCGGGGAACTTCTCTGACATGGAACTTTGACAGAGTTGGGAAAATTTGGGTATGTACTCGTCATATTTGACTATTTATTGGTCCCAGTACCGTGCACTTGCTAATCCATGGTACTTAGATGATTTTCAAGCCATTGCAGATGGAATCGGCTAGCGAGGAAGACGGCGAAAAACATTTGGCCGCGACGGATTTGCCCGAAACCGGTAGCAAGAAGCAAGTGTCAATGGAATTGCGTTGAGGCTTATCGCACAAAGGCTGGCTTCCCATATGGGCTTCATATCGCTCCGGAGCGGCTAGATCAGAATGTATTTACCAGAAGCTAGTAGAATGCATTTGACTGAATTTCAGGACTTGTACACAAACTGGCTAGACGCCTCGGAATCTGCAGCTCGCCGGTGGAGTCATGAAAAAAAGTAATGGCTTTTGACAAGGCTCCGTGGTCTCGTGGTTCTTGGGCAACAAGCAACTTCAAATTGGCCGGACTATAATGACCTAGCGGTTAACTCCTTTTTTTCCTTTCCCTTTTTTTTTCTTTTACTTATCTTGTCGCAAGAACGCGTGAACTCCTCATGTAGTTTCTGTCAGTGGGCGATAATGCGAGTGAGAAAGGGTATTTGAACGAACCAACAGTTTAGACCAGGAAACCTTGCCTTTATTTGCAAAAGCACAAGTAATTGGCAATACCGCCATCACCTCCAGGAATGCAGGATCCTCCCTGACCTTCACAGAGAGTCTTGCATCCTGTGAGGTCGTTGGTAAAGTATTTACCACAGTACGAAACCGCAGCCTCAGTCGCGGTGCTGACAGCAGCACCATTGACCACAACGGTCGAAAGAGTGAGAGCGAGGAGGCTGACAACACGCATATTGATGAATGCAGAATTTAAGACGATTGTTTTTCTGATGAATCGAATTGATGGCTGAGACTCGAGGGATGAAGATGCAATGTAATGTAGGGACAGCGCTACAAATGGACTATTTATACAGAACGAAAGCACTGGCGAGGTCCTTTGGAGGCGATTTACTATACGAAGCATGCATTGTCCGATGCTGTTCGGCGTGGGATTTACATAACAAAAAGTGGTCTGTTTTATTTTGGGTGAATGCATGATTGGATGTTGCAATTAGGAACCTCGGTGGGGGTTTCTTTATTGTGACCTGGTAGACGGTCGCCCCCCCATGAATGAAATACGGCACTGTGACCCACGGCTGCGCAGACTAAACAAAACAGGAACACTCGGCATCTTGCCCGGTTTTGAGCGGGAGATAATCTTATCTGATCCAATTGATACGCGTTTCTCAAGCTTGGTCTTTCGGCATCAGGGATCGGCCGCCGGAAGTTCAGTGCACCTGGTCCCCCGCTCTAGTATTGGCTGAAAGTGGAGGTCTTGAAACAAAGGAAGGCGAAGATGCTAAAAAAGAACATGTCAACTGTGGCAGGGGATGACCTTGGAAAAAGCCTTGTCACCGTGAGAAAAGTCCGGAATTTCGAGACGTTTGAACAAATCTGGAGTACTTGAGTTGATAGCTCACAGCTAGTAAAATCGCGCTTGTACGTAAATTAAGCATCGTCCCACTATGCCACCCACTACATGCCCTAGGCATCATCTTGAATGCCAACCATTTCCAGTGAATCTTTCCATAGCCGGGCTTCGTACTGAGGGTGGTAGGTGTTTTGGCAGTGATGAACTCCGTCGGGATCCTCAGCGGTTGTCCCAGGCAAGAGCGTCGATACGGAACAATTAGTCAAGTATTTTCCGCCTTGGCCCTCCAGCTCCTTGCTAATTGCAGCCCATACAGTAGTAGCTGCGCCTTGCTCCGTGCTCCTCCAAATGCTGGTGGATGCGCGAACGAAGTTGACTTGCTGCTCAGTCATGTAGCGCGAGAGCCCAGTTTCGATGGCGCCAGGGTGGAGACTTAAGCCGTGGATTCCCTGCTTGCCGTATCGTCGCTCAATCTCGTTGGCCATGTAGACATTGGCAGATTTGGATTGTGCATACGCAAGATACGGCACGTAACCTCCCTTCTCAAAGTTGTAATTACCAGTCTCATTCAAGGCATATGCTCGGTGCGCGTCCGAGCTCACAACCACAACACGAGATTGGAACTCGGGCGTAGAGGCAGCCAAAAGTGCTGGCTTTAGTAGCTGGAATAGCAGAAAATGAGAGACGTGGTTTGTTGCAAATTGAAGTTCAAATCCATCTTTGCTCAGCTGAAGCTCAGGTACCATCAAGATGCCAGCATTTGCAATAAGGATATTAATCTTGTCTGTTTTGGCCAGGATGGCTTTGGCTGCATCTCGGACACTCTCCAGCGAGGTCTGCTCCGAGTATACCAAGTCCATCTTGTCCGGATTGAAAGTGGCACCCAAAGCGGCCTTTGTCTTTTCGAAGCTGCGGGATAGCAAAATCAGGGACAATCCTGTGGCCGCCAAGGCGCGAACGGTCTCGACGCCAATTCCAGACGAGACACCAGTTACAACGGCAACTTTGCCGGCCAGCTTGCCCTCCAATTCAGCATCCTGGACAACCTGCAAAGCGGTTGGGAGAGCCTTTTTCGTCGCGGAGTGAGACATTGTCGAATGGAAGGAAATAGAAGACAAACAAAAAGAGCAAGATAGTACAGCGTTGGTAATGCGAATTTGCAGATCAACCCCGACAAAAGCAATCCTGACGCCACCTTTGTTAAATATATTTAGGTCAAGTTAAGGTTTCCCAAGTAATAATACCCGTGTGTAAACGGCGGAAATAAGCTCAAATATTACCTAAGTTTCGGTATCGGACAATTAAACTTTCTGAAGAGGAGCGACTTCCAGGGCATTCATATACCGCCAGAGCGCTGAGGATCAGCCCAATCTCGCAATCAGCTCGCCACACATTTGGGCAACTTTTTCTGGTTGCTATTATATTTATTATTAATTATATTGTATTTTTTTTTTAACTTGAAAATAAAGAATTAATTGCACATCACCGCGTTTCCTTGGCTCCAACCTAATCCCTGCCCCTGGCTCCTCCATTTTCATTTCCGTGCTTGCCGAGATGTTTTACTAATATTCAGCCCCTGAGCATACCATTATCTGACTGTCATAATTGTAGGTCAGCGGGCATTCGGGTGCTCTAAGCGCTCCGGAGGTGATGTTTCTAATAAAGGGCAGACACGCTCATCTCTGCTCAATGGTGTGTTGTTTTTTCCCCATTCGTTTTCCCAATCGTGAATCATTGTGTTTTTTCCGAATTATGTAATTGAAGGCTCTGTATCGTAAAACGTTGAAGATGCCGAAGAGGACATTTACAGTGAACAGAACAGCCCAGCCAAGTTGAAGGGGACTGCAGCAAGTCCGCTAATAGCACCCGCGACGGCACCTGCAGCGCCCAGCATTGTAGAACAGAAACCCGAATTCTCGGGGCCCATCTCAATGTAGATATTTAGGTGGCCACGGTCATTGGGCTCGTTGATAACTATGTGAATTGTTTGTGAGAGCGAGTACTGCTCGATGCTTGCTTCTTCTGCAGCAGAAAGAACTGGTTAGCTGGAATGCTTCAGTATAAAAGGAGGAAAAAAACACTTACCACAGGACAGACCTCCCCCGCAATTCATGTACTTGGTGTCGGTTTTCTGTGTCGCCTTGTCGGCGATGACTGACAGGATCTCCACCAGCGCTTCGCGAGTAGCTTTGCCGTCGGGAATAAACGAGGCCTCAGCCGATACGCGAATGATGGTCTTGTCTAGATCCGCACCACCGCCGCCGGGCACGGTAGTGTCAACCGTCAGGATCTTGTCGCCGCTGCACCCGACAGTCGAGCAATGTTGGAGCAGCTTCTCAAACACCTGGCGCGGGTGCGTGTTGCCAAAACTGACGGCCTTGTCCGACGAGTCGACGTAGATGCCGTCCCCAGTGGTTGGGTCGGGCTCAGATGGCGTGGTGTTGCAGTTTGGGTTGTTGCCGCATCGCACGGTCCCGTCGTTGCTTGGTGGTGCTTGACAAGACGGGTCCTCTGGGTGTTTTTGGCAGTGGGACACGGTGCCGTCGGCGCCGCTCTGAGGGTAAGGTGCAGCAGCGGCCACACTAAGAAGAAGAGAAGTCACAATGACAAAGGGACGCATCTTGAAGTTGTGCGAGAGACAAAGAAGGCGTTGTTGTGTAGTTAGCGAATGAAGTGAGAGCTGAGATTGTACCTATCCAAAAACCCTCCAAGGCAGTCGTTATTTATCATTTTGTGTCAATCAACAGATAAATATCAACTCGCAAATTCTCTGCTCCGGATTTTTGCCAAGAGTTGTTACTATTTTTCTCCTGTTGTAATGCGCTATGGATGGAGCTTGGGGCTCAGCGGTAGCTCAGCCACGTTGGGCTGAAGATGGTGGCCCACAAAGCATCAGCGGGGATTCTTGGCATCGCGAATATCTGTACATCTCCATCTTTATTCTTGGACTCTTGCATTGATAGTCTCGGCGAAGGCGATTGACCCATTTTGCTAATGCCTCACGAGAAATGCGACTCTCACTAGTGCTGTCTGTCAATAGTCATGGCGCACTCCCACTTGTAAATTCAACAATGCATTTCCATTGCTGCCGCCATGCTCACAAGGTAGAGCGAGCATGCTCTGTCGTCGTATTAATAGTTAGTCTATGCCTTTCCGACGTTACATGTTGTATTGTACAGATCCAGTATTAATTATGCCACTCCTCTGACAAGGCTAGGCTACGCCGTATGTTAAGAATAATCCAATAATGTAGTGTGGTATCCATCTCTTCTGCCCTTCACAATTATAAGAGAGAATCGTCATAGAAGTCATCGACCTCGATCTCGTCCTCGTCTTCGTCCTCCTCTTCGGCCATGCCATCGAAAAACATGCTTGCGCCCCCTCTTCGTCTGTCGTCTTCGCTTTCGTCCTCTTCCTCATCTTCCGAGTCGCCGTCCTGGTCGTCCTCACTTCCCTGATCATCCGAGTCAACAGGATTGTCACGCCGAGCCAAGCGAAGACGCTCAGCAAGTGACATGCGAGGCGGCGAATTTTCTTCATCTTCATCTTCAGATTCGCTCCCTTCATCGCTCTCGCTCTCGCTTTCGCTCTCGTCGCTTCCTTCAGATTCGCTATCGCCAGAGTTGTTTTCGTTTGTCCCATCTACCTTGGCAGCCTTTGCTGTTGTACCTTCATCCTCATCGTCAGACTCAGAATCTGAGACAACCACCCGTGCTGCACGTCCTCGCCTGTCTGATTGTGTTGGAACTTCTTCTTCGGTATCTGAAGAAACCACCACGGTCCTGGAACGTTTTGCCGCTGGCTGCTCGTCTTCATCTTCGTCCTCCGAATCCTCCACGATTCGCCGTTTTCGCGTTCTGTTCACGGGTTCTGCATCTGGCTCAGGTTCAGGACTTGAAAATTGTGCCACTGAATTGTTGTCCTCCGCGTCACTATCAATAGAAATCTCATCGTCTTCATCAGGATCCAAATGTTCGATTTCCCTGTCGTCGATCCCGTCGCTTTCATACTGATCTAGATCGGTACCGGAATCTTCCTCTTCTTCCTCTTCATCGTCGTCAGAATCGCCAGAGCTTTCAGTTTCAGAACCATCCATAAGCAAGGTGGAATGTAGTGACTCGTAGCGGCGCATGCCCTTTTTATATTCAAAGACGACCATTGGCCAAATGTCGATGCCTTTGTCTTCGAAGACCCTTGCATCCACGGAAGAGACGCTGTCAGCGAAACCCCTTGGGACCTGAAACTTGGCAAAATCGATATGACTTTGAAGGTTGGGCCAGCAGTACAGGTACTCCAAAATCTCACGAAGACCGTATGGCCCTCCCTCTGCAGCTTCTGCGTAATGACGATGTATCATCTCCGACGTACACCATAAGAGCTTCTTTTTCTGAATGCTCGAACTTGAGACGCACAAGAATAAGGACTTGAGGCTGTCAAACTTTTGGACCAGCACATGAAGAACACCAGGATAGAAGCCGTCCTTGAACTCCCATTCGCCAATGGCGACATGCTTGAGTGTGTTGAAGCACTCAGGGAGACGACACTCATCGGGGGACTCAAGCCCAAGGACATATCGAAGGCCGTTGATTACGGGAACATCCTTCTCGGGGTGAAATCGGATAATGGCGTCGGCATCTGAAGCCTGAATGTCTATCGGGTCCGGGAACCGCTTGAGTGCCATGACGCGAGATTCCTGGTGCACTGCGAGAACTGCACGAGTCGCCTTGGTGGCATCGCACAGGGTGATGCCATCGCTCAGGTGCCAGAACCTACTCGTAGTGCCGCTGAATTCGGTGAGGTTGAAGTCCAAGGTGAGGGCGGGAGCTGTGAGCTCAGGGCAGAAGAGTTCCCAGATTCTTTGGCGCAACTCTATGGGGAGCTTTGTAAACTGGGGAAACGAGTAACTGGGAGTCTCGTCTTCATCGTCGTCCTCTTCGTCGCTCTGCTCAGTCTCGTCGCCCTCTTCAGCCATGTCATCGAGGAACCCCTGCGCCTCGGACTCTTCGGATTCGGAGCCGGGGTCTGAGGATTCATGATCGATCTGTGATCCCTCCTCATGGCTTTCATGAGCGCTTTCGGTGTCTGAGGAATTTTTCGACATTTTTCCTCTTTGCGCTCTGGTTGGGCGCCGGTGATTCGCGCTCACACGTCGTGCACACTACGCGCCCACGGCGCATCAAGATTTGACGTCGGGATCCACAAGGGGGGAGCGTGGTCACGTGAGATATTAAGGGATGATGGCTGGCCGCTGATGCCACGTGAAGGGTCACCTGACACCAGCCCGGAGGAAATTATGGCCGTATTCCATCTCGGCAAACGCTCGTTCCCCGCCGGCCCGCGAGATCCGACGATGATCGCTCTCTCGGTGTCTGGTTTGCTGGCGTGTGGTGGGAGGCGCATTTTGGTCTTGTCTAGCCATCAGCATCGTGGGGTGAATGCCCAATGACTTACTCAGCTCTCGACATGGTGACTTCAGCATGCTTCAGCATCCCCCGCCTTATGCTACGGCTTTGTCAGGCCCCGTAAGAGGCAATGGCTTGCACTAGACTGGATCCTTCCAATGACCTGCGCTGCCATTCGCGCAGAGACCCCCACTCAGCTGCTCTTGGCGTTTTCCGATACGCCGAGCTAGCGAACACCGATTGGTAAGGCATTGAAAACGTCGCACTAAACAGACATGCCATGCCAGTGACGTTGCGAAACGCTCATTCTTGGCTGGGAGGGGTGTCGAGTATATATCTGTAGATGGGAGACCGTAGTCGTGTAGTAAAATTGAGTAAATCGCCAATCCAGCCACTACCACACATTCAGACTATCATCTCAATTCTTAGTCACAACACCGTCGCCATGTCTAAGCTTATCACTGTCTTTGGCGCTACTGGCAACCAGGGTGGCTCTGTTGTTCGAGCCATTCTCAACGACCCCGCGCTGTCCCGCGAGTTCAAGATTCGCGGCATCACTCGCGATGTCTCTAAACCTGCTGCCCAGGCTCTAGCTGCCAAGGGCGTTGAAGTTGTTGCTGTAAGTCAATGCGAATGGGTTACTTATTGTAAAACTCTCAGTCCCTAACTGCCCCCATCCAGGCCGACATGTCTACTATCGAGCAAGCTGCCCCCGCCGTGGCTGGTGCCCATACCGTCTTCCTCGTCACAAACTACTGGGAGAACGGCTCTGGTCCTACTGAAATTTCTCAGGGCAAAGCCGTCACTGAAGCTTGCAAGGCTGCCGGCGTTAAGCACCTCATCTTTTCATCCCTGCTTAATGTCACAAAGGCTAGCGGTGGTAAATTGACCAACATCCACCACTTTGACGGCAAAGCCGAGATTGAGGAGTACATCCGCGGCAGTGGCATCCCTGCAACCTTTGTGATGCCTGGTCTGTTCATGTCCAACATGTTTGGAATGATCAAGAAGAACGATGAGGGTGGCTACAAGTTTGCTCTTCCCGTGTCGGGTGATAAAGCTCAGGTGCCCCTGTTCGACTCTGCTAGTGATCTTGGTAAGTTACGGTCCTTGATCCTTGACATTGAAAAAGAGCTAACATCACGATAGGCAAATTTGTCAACGCTGCCATCAAGCACAACCCTGACTTCCTTGGCAAGCAGATTCACGCATGCACTGACTACTACACTCCAAACCACATTGCTGCTGAGTTTGCAGAGGTCATCGGCAAGCCAACTGTTTTTACGCAGGTTCCTGATGATGTTTTCAAATCTTGGAACTCGGAAGCTCACGCCCAGGAGATGCTAGAGAATATGAAGCTTCTTGAGGACCCCGGTTACTACGCCGGTGCTGACTTGAAGGAGAGTCTTGACATTGTTGACCAGAAACCAACCACCTGGAAGGAATTTGTCGAAAAGAACAAGGCAAAGTGGTTGTAAACAAACCACCTACCCTAAAAGGGATGCAAATGAAAAGCCAATGAATTATGTATCAATTCTTTTTTAAATTACCACAAGTACTAAAACAAAATAATTATATTCCAATTATCTTTAAAGAAAGCCGCTATAAAGTTGTCCCTCAACTGGCCGTGTAACATCTTGTTCTGTGGTCCCAAATGACAAATGCTTAACCTCAGAATCAACGGGCAGCATACCCCCACTGCCCGAGCCTGACACTTGTCCCCACTTCAGCCTCCCCATGACCATTGCCTGTAATGCATCAACCTCTATATCTTCTATTAATGGAACGGCTTGCGTCTTATTATCATTTGAATCATTGCCAACGGCGTGCCTGAGCTCTGAGTAAGATGGAGGCTTGTCGGTTATACGGGTGCAATGACAGGCGGCAGCTATCACAGCTGATCGACTCCCTGCAATGGGCATGTTCCCTGGCAAGTTGAAGAAGGATAAGAAGAAGGGAGTTACGGCGACGAAAATAGAGACCAATAGCGCGATCAGGACTGCAACTGTTGAGTGTTGTAACCCTAGAGTGCCTCTAATATTGTATGGCCATTCTGCATTGTAGCCTAAGAAAGCAGGGTCAGACTTTTTCATAGTTATTTGAGATGGGCACCATGCTTACTTTCGTAATTGCTCACATATATACAATTTGAGTAGATCCAGTGTAGCAAAATGCTGACTATTAAGAGCGGGATTGAAAACCGGTAGGGAAGCTGGAGTCGATAGGCAGATCGCTGCTGGCCCTTTGGATGTGTCACGCGCAGTGTGCGGAACTTTTGGCTGTAACTGGCCCATTCAAATTCACCAAGCATGCGAGTAAAGAGGCCGTTATAGGCCATGTAGCAGATTGACAACAGAAACTGAGGAATATTTGCAATCATTGTTAAACCCACCAGAGAAGTGGTTTCCAACCCAGGTACCTGAACTTGGGAATTGGAAGATGCATGGCTAAATTTGGAGGCTCCTCTAGATTCGGTTATTAGCATCAACGGGCTACTAGTTGCAGAATGAGGCTTACATTGATTGACCGCGGATAGATAGGACAAGCATGACGGCGCCAAGAACCAGAGAACTTCCGATAAGTCCGTAAGATAGGTACCAGATACGTCGTGGCACGGCCTGACCAGCCCGCCTTGAACGGGTTTGCCATTGCCGGGGCCCATCGAGCCACTTCGGTCTCGATCCAGTGGCTGCAAGTTGAGCGTTTGATGTTTTATTACCCGCGACCAGATCCCGAAAATCCAGGGTGCACATGCCCCTTGTCTCATCATCCGGTTTTGTAATGAAGGACTCAATGGCATCGCCAGGCGTCAGCAGTGGATCATCTGAGTTCCACGAACCCCAGGTCAAATATAAGATGCACAAGAGACATTTCAGGATGCACATGACGCAGACGGTGAGCAATATGGGGTTTGCAACTGTGAGCCGACACCGGTCGTCGAATTTCTCAGACATACAATACTGTGCCTGCATGGTCTGATAGGCTGGCTTAATGTATGCTGAACTCATCGAAAGTATTCCGGAGGAGGAGCCAAAACTGACGATGCTGCTTCCCAGATATCGCATGGGCCGAGAGATGTAGCTGCTTTCCCACGATTTGATGCCCATCTCTGTACGATCGTAGGTGTGTTCCCACCACAGTGAGTTAAGGGACTCGATGTCGGTAAAGTTACCGTAATCCGGATCCTTGAGGACTTGTTCTCGGCTCCATCCCTTTGTTGAGTTTCCATCCTTGTCGCTGATAACCATCACGACATGCCGGTATTGTGTCAAAGCCGTTTCTGGATCATCGTATCGGGCCATACATTCAGCAAGGCTAATTTTCTCCCAGTTGTTCTTCGTCTCACTGGAAGAAACGGATTTCCAGACCTTCTCAACAGTTTCACTGACGTAGACAGGATGCTGCTGGTAGCGATTTGAGACTTCGGGCCACATGTATGGAGCGCCCTCGATGAAGGATTCTGACGCGATGACCAGTTGGAACCCGGTGGAAGCTCTCGATTCTAGGACGGTTCCGTTGAAGAGCAGATGAAGCGGGACTGAGCTGAGGGCGAAGAGCATCCAGAACACGACATTCCGGCGAGATACAAATCGCATGTTCCAGATAGACTGGACTCCGATCTCAACCCAATTTCCGGAAGCGTGAGCCTTGTTGACATCCTTTCGTGTTGGCGCGATGAGAGCTTGCATGAAAAAGTTGGACGAGGCAAGCACGCCGGAAGCAATGGCGTTTATTGCAAGATGAATCCATAGGTTTGCATTTGAAACCTTTTCGCAGTTACCTTGAAACAAGAGGCTCTGTCCTGAAATTGAGCCACGGCCATTGTCGAGGACATTGACAGACACGGCTAGCGCCGCGATGATGAATGAAGTTAGCAAGGCAACTAAGCAGGTGAGGCCAATTGCTACACGTCTCCAACCCGAAAAAAAGGGCGCCTTAGTGGCAGATTTGCCAATTAACCATGCCGTCGAGGTTGGATTGGTTACAGCTCCGCTGTGGCTGCTGTCGATTAGTGTATCCATGTTCAACAGCGCCCGAGGTCTGTAATGCCATATCTGCTGGTCTCTATTTTATAGAAATCGCCTGTTCGGATCACTCGCCCGAGTCATTTGGGGAATGTGGAGCCAATTCGAGAAACTGCCAGTCCATTGAAATCCCTTGTTTCTACCACGGGCGCTGGTTTTAATGCCCGGTTGGTCAAGGTTGGGGGGTCTTGTTTAGCTACGGTCTTGGCAAATCGCGGCTGAAGTCTTGGCTTTGGCCCAAAAGTGGAAATACGATGGAAATGCACGACGGAGGGTTCCGCCCCTGCTACAAGGAAGCGCCCCTGCGAAGATGGAAAGAACCTCATAGGGCACCTTAATATTAAGCTTAGACCCTGGCTTTTTTGTACTCTCTAGTGACCGAGTTTATTGTGACTGTATTTTGGGGCGATTGCAGCAGCTCATGGGACCTGAAGGAATGGGTCTTGGGCGCGTGGTTGCTCCGCTTGCGGGGCATTTGACACAGCTTGGCTGTCTCTGGCTAGCCTAGGCTAAATTGCCCTCGAGTGCGGAATGTGCGGAACGGACCTCGTAGGATGCTTTTATTTATCTGAATCGTGCATAAAACTTCCATAGAAACAGGGCGTGGGTCCACCATTGGGCTGGTTTCAAATCGGATCATTTTGAGCACCTCACAAATGTCTATGCATAGCCCCCGGATGACTCGGGATTTTGCCATGTCTGTATGATCCAGACAACGGAAAGGGTATTGAACGTTCTTATCAGTCAATATCTCGGCTGCTTCAACAAGTGCGACCGACATCTGGTTATCAGATTAACCTTGATTGGATCAAGGTACGGAAATGTTGTGACCGCAGACAGCACCACTCAAGAAGTTCAACATATTTTGGGAACTGGACTTTTGATGAGGAATAACAGGTGAAATTCGAAATATTATGCATATTTTGCACTAACCAATAATGTTTTGTATATGTCTTAGTTAGGCACGTTCGCATTCGATCAAGCTTGAGGTTCCATTAGGAACAGTCCAGATCTTTATAATCCTAAGATCGGCTTTTTTCAACAGCTCCTCCCAATTCATCAATGTACGCTCCTTTGTCGAAAAGAATGCCAGCATGAGAATATCTAACCCCGTTGCTTCCCAATGAGCGCCAGTTGAAGGAATCACCATTTCGTTGAGAAGCAATTTACTGTATCCAGGCTTCATTGCTTCTCGTAGTTTCGATAATATTTTGATGCAAGATTCATCATTCCAGTCATGAAGAATGGAATGAAGGTAGTAAGCTCGAGCCCCTGGAAAATTATTAGCAACACTGGGATATATTTGACAAGAGATTCTTGGTACCTTTGACTGGCTGTTCGGTATAGAAATCATGGCCCATTCTTTCGATCCTTTCATCTAGATCTGTGATTTTTGCGATGACTTCAGGTAGGTCTTGAAGAATCAAGCGACCTGGAGCATTGGGGTACTTTTTACGAAATTCCTCAATATCATGGCCAAGAGACCCACCGACGTCGACCAGCAAAGTAGCATCTTGGCAATCCTCAAACCCGTCAACCAACCTCTGCTCGACAGGAAAGAATCCAGAATCGGTCCAGACGGGCCTTCCCTGGCGATATCCACGCATGTGCTCATGGAAGTACTGGCTGTATCGACCCTCACTGTAAACGTATTCAAAGAAGCTCAGTTGGGTCTTGAGCCCATGCTGCAAAGGTGCATTGTAGAGATCAGTTGGTTCCTTCCACCCGGTTTTATTGGCCCATTCGTGGAATGTGCCAAGGGAACTGAGGCCAACGCCGGCACTGTATTTATTAGCATCATGATCCTTATTGATAAATTAATCCAAGGGTGCGGACATGAATGGATAGCCACCACTAATAAACGGAATGCCCATGGAACGAACGAAGTTGGTGGATTCGTAAGTATCTGTCCCAACCTCTTTCAAATAACCCATAGCGCAAATGTGGCGTAAAAGTCGGCCTAAGAATTGTCAATGACACGTGCCTTTCCTTCAATTGTTTACGATTTACCCAAAAGAGCTGGGTCAACCTCGATTGCGTTGGCTACCTTTGCGGCGGTAAAAGGGCCATCGTGTCCTGAAAGATGAGTCCAAAGACCCTTTTCAGTGCACGCTGTCAGTGCACATAAGAGGGATGGCTGCATGTTGTGCATGTTAGCCAACTGAATTTCGAGATTCTACATTCAGGTTGATTGGTGATTGACTTGCCTCGCCCCAAAGATGACGCATCATGGATTCGCGGGGGGATTCCAGCGAGGATAGCAGACGTTTAGTTTTCGCCACCATTTCCAGTCGGGTTTCTTCATCGATTGTATTCATGACCTTGGAAAGAGCACTGATATCATTGACAAGATCAGGGACAGCACCTATGTCATTGGGTTTGAATGCAAGAGAATAATCCTCATTAGCGAGGTCGCCTTCTTCATGAGTACTTCCCGGCATGGTGTGAGTGTGCCCCCAAAGGTGGCTTGAAGCGTCACAAAAAGAATCACTGCAGTACAATATGATGAGTAATTGTGTGACTGAAGTGAGCCGTCACTTATATGTGCTCTAAAATTGAATGTGGGATGAATTGAAAAGTGTCTAATTTCTGGAATTCCTTAATGCCAAAGGGAGAGAACTCTACTACTTATAACCAACAGGACCAAGTCATTTGCGTACGAGGGGGATCCTACAATGAAAGCGGTGTGGGACGGAATGAGATGGATTGTAGACTTGGCAGGGGTGAGCAGGAGAAAACCTGATTTGAAGTGATGGCGTTCGCTTAGATCGCGATTATCAATCCAAAGCGTAGTTGATTGACGGTTCGTCCTCGTTACTTAGGTCTAGTAGTGGGGATACTTTCTGATTTTGGATAATTCCTGTGTTGCTTGAGTCATTTGCATTTGAAATCCTAGCCGATCGAACTATGTGGCTGTGTCTTAGCAACAGAGACACGGCAAGGACATTCAGTTGCGTGAACATGCGGTGTTATCACAGCACGTGAGCAATGGAAAAGATGCAGATCAGGAAACGCGAATAAGGCATAAGAATAACATAAAACGAGAAAGAGAAACCCAGACAGTATAAGTCTATAAGTTGATTTGATATAAGTGTGTTCTCAAATTCTAGGTTGAGGTCTGAGAGAAGTCCATCATGTTCATGTACCTCACCACCCATTGAGCGGCAGGCTAGAGGGAAAATGGCTTTGGATCCATTAGCTTAAAGCCCCCTGGCGATCGTTGCTCATCCAGTGGAGAGGTTTCACTGAGACATTTCGGGTGGTGAATTTGCTACTAGGCCTACACTTGATTGGATTAGCGACGAGTAGTCCATGCACATCATGACTGTAGAGGGCCGGGCGTGCGGCCTGGCTATATAGGGTAGAAAGGAGCTAGAGAGTTTAGCGAGATGATGGAACTGGAGGAAGTGGTAAAAAGGGATGAGAAAAGGGAGGAATAGATTCCAGTTCTTTAAGTATACAAATAACATCATCGACCCCTAACTGCAGTTGACGTTGGGCTAGTCCATTACAATGACTCATAGGAATCTGACAAGCTTGATAGAATGGGACTCTTAGAATATCCCTCATTATTTCTACCTCTATAATGTTTAAGGTTACATTTTTGGTCTTTGAGATGATTCGCTGATCACCCTATGTATGCTGGATGTGATGATGTGCGCAGGTGTGGCTGGGGCTTGTTGTAGGTATATCACAAAATGGAACTAGGCACTAGAAACATAATTGATGCCAGGATTATGTTACGAGCAAAGACAGATTTGCGGCATTTATTCCTTAATCATATCTGCACTATTGCTATAAACATGTGAATCATTTGACTTATTTTCTTTAAACACAACGAGCGCCATCGACGAGAATCTCAACTCCGCTAATGATGGAACTAGCAGGATCCGCGAGGAAAAGCGCCACGTTTGCCACATCGGAAGGCTCAACGAGACGACCGATGGGAATAGCTTCACACTTGGCCTTGATAATCTCGGCAGGAACGGGGCCATCGGCAATACCCGCAAACTTGTTAAGAAGGGGTGTGTTTCCTGAGGTTGGACAAATAGTGTTGAAGCGGAGCTGATCCCTGGCGAATTCTAGGGCCATTGACTTAGTGGCAGCCGAGACGCCGGCCTTGGTGGCGTTGTACCATGTCTGCAGGGCACCCATGCGGATGGCGTTCTCGCTAGAAATAACAATAGTAGAGCCAGGTCCGTTCTTCTTCATCTCAGGGATGAGAACTTTGGACGCAATGAAGACACTCTTGACATTGACATTGAAAGCTCGGTCGAATTCTTCCACTGAAACATCAATGGCAGATTTATTTTCGTAGCTCCATCCGGCGTTGTGGACAACGATTGAAGGCGCCTTTCCGAAGTGAGCGATTGATGTTTCGAGCTAGAGAAGATAAAAGAGTCAGTACTGATTTTTCAACATATTCTATCAGAGTCAACTGCCGAAATGTAAGGGAAGATCGTACTGCCTTCTTCCAGCTAGCTTCCTCGGCGACATTGGCCTTGATCTGGTATGCTTGGCTCTCGCTAAAGTCATCAACCGGGCCATCAGTGGCTTGCAGATCCAGCCCCAATACAACGGCACCCTCACGAACGAAAGTTTCAAGGATGCCCCGCCCGAAGCCCTGCGTAGAGCCGGAGACGAGGGCAATCTTTCCTTCGAGACGACCAGGCATATTGAAGTATTGGCGAGGTGGTTATGTATATGTGTTGCAATGACACAAGGTAAATGATTTTTCGTTAATTGAATGTACAATTCTGTCAATAAAGTGTCTTGTCATGGCATCTTGAATGCTTCTTTATGCTGCGTTTGATGGTATCTAGAAGCGCTAGTGTGCATCTCGGCCCGAGATTCAAAATCGCGGGGGGCCATCCCGACACGGGTCCTCGTCGCCGACTTCCATCAACATTGCCGGTCGCGCCGAGATAATTCTTGCCGGACCTCATTAATTTTGTGAATACCAATATTTCGGCCCGTGGATCAGTTGTCATGGCGCCGTCGACTGCGACCCCATCGAATCTGCATCGCGCACCTGTGTGAGTTATGCACGGATGCACTGACAACCGCCTGCTAATTTCGTTTCCAGTGCGTGTCTCAACTGCAGAGCAGCAAAGGTTCGATGTCTTGTGTCCCAGCGACAAGACCGATGCGATCGCTGCATCACCAACGATGCCGATTGTGTCTTTACACAGCCGAAGAGGGCCAGGATTAGAGCCCAGCCATATGTTCACCGTCTGAGACAGCGCGCGCCTCATTCGCGCGCTCATTCGAGAGATAATGTGCAAGATCCTGTTTCTGTTCAGTCATCATCTTCCTCGCCGACGCCGACGCATGGAAGCATCTCTGTGCTTCCGCCTCCTACTCCAACGAGCCACGAATCCCAGCCGGTCGCTCACACGGACGATGCGCCTCAGCCCCTCATCACCGCCCAGATCCGAGCAAGGATCGTCGCCACATTGGCTACGCTTAAAGGAAAGAGAGGATCACCATTCAGTTTTATAACCTCTGGTGATCGACCATCTATTCCTGTGAGAACCGGGCCCGATGAGGTAGTACATGGCTTTCAATCGCAACCAACGTCTTCGGATAAGTCTGCGTCTGGGCCACCCTCTCTAAAGCTGTCATGGCTCCTGCGTCCTCTACGAGCCGGTCCTCAGCCTTCAAACGACGATGACCGCCAATCTTGGGTCAAGATGCCGACTTACATTTCTTCCATGACACTCGGGCAGACCATTGCAGATCCGATTGAAGCAGGGATTCTCACTCGCGCTGCCTCGGTAGCACTATTTACACACTTTATGCTGGAAATGAATGCAAAATGGGAATACGTCCTCGACCCTCATTTCGATAATCACGACGATGTTCGACGACGTAGTCCATTATTATTTGCCACTGTGCTATTTTGCTCCTCTAAGTTTGCCAATTACTCGAACGGGAATATCACTTCTGCGACAGATCCATTTCTACAGAGTCGGCTCTGCAGCCTGGCGCGGAACCTAGCAATTAGAGCAATTGCCGAGGGTGACAGATCAATCGAAATGATGCAAGCCTTCTACTTTCTAGTCTGCTGGAAGGATGCAGATGACGATGTATCCTATCTTCATAACGGCTATGCTTTCCGCATTCTCCACGACCTGGACTTGGATCAAAATGATGGCAATAAGCTTCAAGCAGCGCGCAGGAGGAGGACTTGGCTTGCACTTTTCAGACAGGATAAGCAACAGAGTCTATTTTTCATGAGAAGAGCATTTCTGAATCAGGATGACGAAGATCCTCCTTTCGTGGGGGATCTGGATACGTGGCTCAAGATGCCGCATGCATTGCCCTTAGATTTCGTTGCTTGCTGTAGTGCTGATGTTCGCCGAATCCAGGCGAAACTGCGCTTCATGGCCCAAAAGGCCTCTTCTACAATGCTGCCCTGTATTTTGGATGTCATGGATTCAGAACTAAGTAAATGGAAGTTCCTGTGGAAAAATCATCTTCTGAGCGAAGGACGACTGAATACCAACGAAGACCCGCGACTCGATTGCAGACTATTAGGCCCAAACAAAGATCATGTCAGTGCCTTAATAGGAATCTGGGAACATAGCGTTAGACTTAACATCTCTTCTGCTGTCCTCCGACAAGCATTGGTGGCTTCAGTAACATCGTCACTTCGCTCCAGCGGACAAACGCTGCCTTCATCCCTGGGCCTCGACCTTTTTGGCATCGAAAAGACAATGTCTCTTGATGTCCCTGGATTGATCAGCAGTGTAGAAGGCGCTTTTGGAACACTGCGTTACTTTCTTTCATTCAAAACTGATGATTTGAGACGTAGTCCAGACGCCGTCCTCCTACTCGGCCCGAACGCAGCCTTGTTTTTGTGTCTGTTGTTGTGTCTTCCTTGCAACGGCATTCTTGGTCCGGCCTTTCAAAAAACAGCTATAGGTCTTATTCAAGACGTGACTCGGCATGTAGGCCAAGCCATACAATCGCCTCAGGACACTCTTGTTCTACATCATGCATATCTCGAATCACTTGTCAACCTCTTAATTCCATCGACGCCTGCTTGGCATTCAAACATGCATGAAGCAGTGGGAGCGTCGGCGTTTGATTTATCGCAGTCGAACCTTGATGGAGATGAACTGCATCTTGATGAGACGGCGCTACAAGCAGCTCATGTGCTGGCGGGTGGAATGGGCGGGCTCAACGGCAACATTGATGTCAACGAAGGAATCTTTTGTTTGACAAGTGAGCCTGAGCAAAACTTGCACATGCAGAGCTTGGCAAATTTATTAGATACAAATTTCTTCTGGGAAATGCCACCAACGATTGGCGACGTTGATGTAGAAATGTAGCTGCCAGATTTTGATGAGCAATTTATGACAAGATGCATGGAGCGCGAAACCCAGGCCCCATATTAAACTGACGTATCCCGATTCCCAGTACCACGAGGCTGAAGACATGTGGAAAGCGGGGTCAGGTTCCATTTCTTTTCATACCAGCATCTCATACCAGCATCAAATCTGTTGAAGGGATAATTCTAAAATCCCATAGGTCTGTGAACGAGGTGTCTGAATATACTGTCGTAGTACAAAATAGTGTCATAAACTAAGGTAGTTTCGCAGGTTACCAGTTCCGATAGCCCGCATCTATTTAGCGTCCACTTTTTTAACATGGCATCCTCAAACAAACCCGTATACAAAATCGTCTTCAATGTTCCTGAGTCGCATGTGGCTTCATGCAAATCGGCTATGCTTGCTGCTGGTGCAGGATGTACTCGGGAAGGGTCCAATCAACATTGCTGGAGCACAGCAGGGACCGGCCAGTTTCGACCTGGGGATGCAGCAAACCCTCATATTGGGTCTGTTGGAAATTTGGAGCAAGTAACAGAAATACGAGTTGAAATTTCATGTGCTGGGGAAGATATTGTCAGGAAGGCGGTCGATGCACTCAAGAGGTAGGTTCTCAGCCAAATTCTGTCTGAGCGATATTGGGGTTCATGTTTTATAAGTGCTTCTATGGACTAACCATTTCTGAGTGCACATCCATATGAAGAACCTTCTTACAAAGTGTTCAAGGTAGAAGAATTTTGATGTTGGATTGTTGGATTTGTCTCACTCGATTTAAGGGAATTAGCTTGTAGGGTAGGCAATTAAGGCGTACAGATGTCCCTAAAGTTTCCATTGGCATGAAAGTAAAAGTAAAATAAAATATCGTGTCAACTGATTATTAATTCAGTAAATGACAATCAGAAGAAGCTTCGCTTTCCAAGGGAGCTCTACCGCCCACCAGTTCTAACCGACCATGTCTCTGCTGTAAATTTAAGTTCATTGTGTTGTTTCAACCGTTCTGGATCCACCAATATTTTAACCCCAACAGAATCTTGACCAAGATTATAAACCCTAAATAGGACATAAATTTGATCAAACGAACGGGAACACCCTGGAGCCACCTGAGATAGCTCCTGCATCTATAACATCTTAGTTTCTATCTTGGAAGGACATTGTTGGCTGTTGGCTTTACATACTCTTTTGTATTGACTTTTGCTCATGTAAAAAGGTGTTTCACAAGGCCCAGTTGTAGATTTGACCTCAATAAAATATCTCGGTTTAGCTTGGGATACGAGGTCGGAATTCTGTCTCGTGAAATATCCCTTGTCGATTAGGAGCGATGTGAGTGTTCCTGTGCTATCACGGTAGACGATGTCCGATGTCTCTCTTCCATCCCATGGTTCCATGTCATGGTAATCTGGATGAATTCGTACATATTTTCGAATCGTGCTTTGCCAATTAGATCTATCAAATAGAGGCAGCATTGGATCAAGATGACGAAGTAGTTCAAAGACCTAGCAGGTAAATTTAGCTTATGGTGGTAGGATACATAAATGACGTGCAGTTATACTTACAAATAATTCACCGGCGGCACCAATCCTCTTATCGCGTTCCAACTGAGTAAAGTCTCGTAAGATGAAGGGGCTATTATGGTCTGGCCAATCCCCTATCGTCTCAGCAAGTGCTGCCTGTATCCCTGACATATCATATGCACCAAAAGATGGAAGGATTGAGTCTCTTGCTTTCCTCACGACTCTTACAAGAAGGCTGAAGTAATTATCTTCAAATGATGTCTCGAAGGTTGGTTGCTCACGTAATGGCAATTGGGGGCGATGAACAGTATGGGCTGATCCTGATCCTGTCTCTTCTTGAGACCTCCGGGACATGTTTTGAGAAGTGGCTGAAATAACATTTAAAACCTCGTAAAGTTGGTGGAGTCGGGTCGAAGTAGGGACGGTCTGTCGGCTCAAAATCGAAGCTGAGGAAGACTCTGGAGTGAAAACAGACTGGTCCTCATTTGTACTCAAGTCGTCGGGAATTCGGCTGGCATCTTCTTCAAAGGCGTCCGAAGCATTAGATAGTAGACAGTGACTGCCATCTAATGATTGTTTCGGAACTATAGCATGGACGCCTATATCACTTTGATCTTTATCCTCTTCTTCAACGCATACAGTGGAAACAGAAGCAATTCCACTTTCGTCTAGAATGCTCGGGAGTGCAAATGATTCAGCACTTAGAACGGCCTGGAGAACCCTAACGCCCTCCATGGCTTGTCTTTCTGGAATTTGAGAAAGCGGCTTACACATCATCCATTCAAAGAGGTATTGTGGAAGCTTGCTGTAGAAACAAGCCTCGCGATCTTTTTGGGTCCTTGGAACAAATATCTTTAATCCATTTTCGGTTTCATCGATTTGAAGTGCTATCCCGTGGCTCTTTTCGACAGGGATTATTGTTCCGTCTTGGACGAGTTGCAGGTAGGTAACAATTTTCTCAGTTTCGAACGTCTCTGAATTTCGTAGGAGATCATAAAACTTTTGCTCTCCATCTTCTAATTTGGGACTACTATAGGCCACGGCAATTCTGTTATCATAGTTCATAATCAGTAAAAAGGCGTCTTCATCAAGCAATCACGGGAATCATACCGAAGTAAAGCGTGTGATTTTTTCCGGACATTACGATTCCGTTGAGATATCGGTTGTGTGGATAGCTTATCGGCGGAAAATATCTCCTTTACAGTCTTTGACAAGTATCGATCAACAAGACCAACCCATTCAACGAAGGACCGCAAGCGTCGAACCTCATTTAGGTTAAAGTCAAGGAATTTAGCTTTGCCCTCGAAGTCTGACTGCAGAGTTTTGCGGTCCGAAATGGCAAACCCCTCGAAACCCTTCAAAAGTTGCACATCTCCATCAGTTAAACGTACTGGGAAAACTCTGTTCTCATAAACAGGCAATGGATCAAATATTTCGGTCGAGTTTGGCAACAGCGCACTAAACTCAAGCAAATCTCTTTTAACTTCATCTGCGGTTATAACCAGTTCCCTATTGGATAACTTGTCATAAACCATCCGAATAGTCATTTGTGGGATATGCAAAATATCCAAGAAGAAATTCTCGAGGTTATCATAATCCTGGTTGTTGTTTAATGGGGTTCTGCCTGGAATGCGGGTGGCGCTTGTCCAAACGCATTCTGAAATTTTATGCCAAGATGGAGGAGTGTTGACAAAGCTACAAATGAGCGATTCCGAATTGAATATATCTCTAAAACCCAATTGCCATTAATAATACTTCTAAATCACGTGCGAAGACTTGACTCACCTCAACCCATTCAGATTCGAACCACTTAGGCCTATTGCACCAAGACACTCATACAGGTCAGCCAACCGATCGAAATCTTGAGATCCAGTGGATTTGAATGCCCTAATCTCATCAATAATATTGTTCCATGTCCATGAAGGAATTTTTAATATGTTTTTGAAGAGGTTGGAGAGATGGCTTTTATGACCCTGGAACTGGCTGAAGGATCGTAGATATCGCGACTCTAGTGCTATTTTTGTAGTAAGCTCTATAGATGGAGAGCCCCAGACGCAATTTCCAAGGCCTTCCCAGTAAGCTGCAGACTTTTGAGTGGATGGAATGAAAATGGAGTTTGAGGATTCGAAAAATATTCTGGTTATGGAAAATTAGCCAGGCTCTATTAAAAGGATTAAAATGGACCGAGAATGGTTAATCATAATCTGAACACTTTCATAATTCTCTCCCATGCTAAATAGCAGAAAGATATTCACTTTAGGGATTGGATCAGGAGGCTTAAGATTGAATGCTGAATTGAAACTGGAAGGATAAATCTTACCGAATTTTATGTCTGTCAGCAAGGACATTTTCGGAGTCATATGTCTTGGCTTCTAGTGAACAATAGAGTTGATAAACCCTGTCTAGAATCGAAGCACTAGTTGGTGATGCATTTGAAGCAACCATTGCCTTCAAAATAGTCAGCAATAAGTCCAAACTAGTTTTAGGAAACCCAAAGCCTATATCACTGGTGAGTTTTTCCCATTCAGGAGGGTGAGAGGGGTGGCTTGGTGGGTCTTCTAGCTGGAGCCATGGAAAGCAGTCGGATCCACTAAGAAATCTGGCCACGAGACTCTTCAAATGAGTAGTTGGAACATATGTATCCCCCAGATCAGCAAGACTTCCATCTTGACACAGTACTTTAGTATAAAGAAGTTCTTTTATGGCGATGTTGCTTTTAGCAATTTTCGACCCTTGCAGATGCCAACTCGAATTCAACAGAGAGAGGAATTTACGAGGGCGATATTTTGCGACATATCGGCAGGCATCTGACAGCCTATTTTCGACTTCGTTGAAAAGCCTTATTTGTTGGCGGACTCCAACAACGGTAAATAACCAAGATTCCCATGTCAATGGTGATCCAAAAGGCGTTAACGGAGGAAATGCTGAATAAATGCCATCAATATATGTCACTTTAAACCCTGGAGCGCCGTCATCATGATCTGTCCCTTGGGGTGTGGATGCGAGTAGCTTAGTTGCGCCGAGAGGGGAATCGCTGGTGATATATAGGTCCGTTATGGAAGTAAGTGAAAGACGTCCCTCACTCGAAAAAATCCAAGGCAAGAGGTCTTGCGGCTCTTCATTGACAAGATGATGAGTTAGATACAAAAACCTTAAATGGGACAATGATGAAAAAAGGTTTTGCTGAGAAGACTGGGTTGGATATCTCTTTGATCTTTTGACGAATCAGACTGATGGGTGCGGTTTTAACGCCAAGGTAATTAAACAAGGCTTTCCTTGTAACATTTCTGAAAGCTTTTTCGTCTATGAATCTGAGATCAACACTGAACGGGATTGAGATCCCGTGGGTCTCAGGGTAATATATGTCGCCGAGGCTGGCAGACACCCATTTTCCAAATTGCAATGGTAATAGATTGAGTGATCTTAATTCTCGTATTTGCTGTTTTTGGGTGTTAAACGAGTTTTTGAAGGGGATCATGAGAAGAGAAGCGGCACGAGAGTGCCACTCTTCGTCAGTAGAATAGGCCTTCATTTTAGAGTGTGGAGATGAAAGATCAGCTCTGGCCCGAGTCAAAACTTCCTCCATAGAGGTGTATAATAGCCCAAGCTTTCTTAATGTACATATGTCGTTCTCCGCATAGCCTGGGGCAATATAAATCCCAGGGATGATATCAGCAAACAGAGTATTTCCATGTTGATCGAGTTGTTCTTTGGTGTGTGTCCTAAGACTCGAGATACGTCGTAGAGAGCTGCTAGTCTCTGCTGGTCTGAGAACTTCGCTCGACTTGATTCGAATTCTCATGTTGGTGATGATAGGGTGCCAGTAAGAATCCCAAGGATACGATTCTTGAGAAGGAAGATACCGCATCCACAAATACTGCAGTTTCTTGTCCTGACACATCTCTTGAACACCTTTATGAAATGCGTGCACGATACCATTACCAAGGCCCAAATTTCTGGGCGAGGTAGTTTCGATCTCTTGCCTATTGGCTGTGGTCACGAAATCTGTATGGATGACGAACTGTTCCTTATTAGTGTTGACGGTACAAAAAGTAAAAACCAATGTAGACTCATTACCTTGAGCCCCATTTGGCGAATTGGGAGAAACGCGAATAGCCATTGATTTTGAATGACAGGAATAGAACTCTCAGACAACGGAAATGCTAAAATAACTTCCGCTTCGGAGTAGGACATGAAAGCAAGGTCCGCTTGGGAATATGTCCTATTGTCATTTTTGGCAAGGCCTGACGCCATATGCTTGGTAATGTGGAAATACTTTATTGTTTGATTTGTATTGCCGTCGGCTTGTACAAGCTTTTTCGTTTCCATCCGCTTATTGGCTAGTGTGGAGGTTGAATAGGTCGTATTTGACGAGAGCTCACCCGTGTTTGAATATATTTTAACATTGATTCTTTTCAGATTTCTTGTAAAAAGCAATATTTCCTCGTTCAACGTTGTAAATTGTTCGCGAATGTTTGAATTTTGGGTCTCTGAATCCTCATCTTCATGGAGGAACAGAGTGATGCGGGTGAGCCTGTCTCCGAGCTGTTCCCCATCATCTTCCCATCTTGGTGAAATCATCCCGATACCGGAGTCATTCTTACGGTGCGTAAAGGAAAATGAAAAGTATCCAGACTGAATATGTGCTTTGTAGGCAACCTTGAATACTGATTTGAAGCCAATACCCTTCTCTCCGATGAATCGTTGATGCCCGATTTTGGAACTTTTGCCGATATCGCAAATTGCTGCAAGGTTCTTTTCGGTGAACCCATTTTCGTTGCAATCTATAATAATTTTATTACTATAGACCTCGAACGCGACGTAGGGAATTTCGTTGTGGGAAATAGCTTTGGAATAGGAATTATCATCCGCATTCTGGAGGAGCTCGAAGACGAAGCGAACGCTGCTACTATATAAATTACGAGCAAGCCTAAAAGTGTTAACGTTTCATTCTCTAGAACGAAATGATGAAGGAATGGATCTTATAGTACGTAATGACAGAAGACCCGATGATGGTATCCTTCCGTAGCACTGCTTTTTCAATCCTAAGACGAAGGCTTGGACTCGCTCGCTCTAGCTCCTCCCAGTCTTCTGCGTTAATGTGACCATGTTGCGTTGAGACCTCTCTCAACAACTGCCGCGCTGCCTCGCGTCCTGACATAGATGCTCACTAGAATATTGACGGTAATTGTTGTAGAGGTACGTGAATTTTGCGTTCTTTTCTTTAGCGTAAGACAGGGAAAATCTTGGGGTGGTAATTTCTTTTCTACCTCCCTTCCTGTCGCATAGTCCCTGCCTGTTGGTTGTTGGTTGTTGGTTGTTGGTTGCTAGTGTGCATAATGGGACGTTAGCGTGCCAAATTAGGAAACTTTCCGTGATGCATCGGCTGTTTTACGCAATTCGGGAGGCATATGTCTGATATGTGATTTGTTCGTGGAGTTGCGATTACTTTTTTTCACGAATCAAACAACAATATACTCGTCAAATAACTTACAGAAATGCATTGCCATAAGTCTGATTCTAAGGGAAAAAACGAGCAACATCCGTGTTAGCTTATTGAGCGCTTTCAGTGGAGTCATCTTAAGCTGTACGTAATTATCTATTAATGTGGATAACAGTCATGCAGGGTTCTTTAGGATACGAGGCAACCATTTTCGCTGTAACGTCAGGGGAAACACCCCATATCTGAGACCACTCAAATTGTTCTGTCACACACCGTAGATAGCTTCAATAGCCTAGCCTGACCAACGCGGTGATGAGACCATCTAACCGCTATTGGGTTTGCCGCGGCCGGCCTCAAAGGCATCAGACTGAAATAAGGTTCATCGGACCGAAATAGAGTCAACGGACCGCACAACAGCTAGACTAGCAACAAGCAGCTATAAGAGACCTAGATAGACCCTTTAATTGAGAGGATAAGAGCTTCTACATGCATCTGGAATCATAGCTATCTGTTGATATGTTCGCTACTAATTTTTTTCGTGGTTGGATTTTCGTTTCAGGTGCTTGATATGGAGGGCTGATTTAAGCTGCACGCCAAGGAATATCTGTTTGAAGAACTTAAATATGATTGGACCCATCCTAATTTCCATCCCGATAGCAGTCAAAATTCGTGAACCAGCGACAGCCACATCCTTTTATTATTTAGCTGCTTAAACCTATGAAGGCAAGATATTTACAATCAAACTTGTAACGAAGTAGTGTGGTTGGTAAGATACTAACAAACACGGCCCAGTCATAGAGAGGAGAGAGATCAAGACTTTGACATTTGCTTAGATCGCTCTGCCGCAGCCAATATGGCGCCCGTAAATGCTGATCTCACACCTTGGCGCTCTAATTCCAAAAGAGCTCTGATCGAACACCCTCCAGGAGAGGCAATCTGCTCTCGTAGTACACCTGGGTGATTTCCTGCAGGCACCAAACTCATCATTCCGATAGCACTGTTGACCACCAGGTCCTGCATATCTGCTCTTTTGACACCTTCAGCAACAGCAGCATCTAGAAGGCCATCCACTGCTAAAAGCAGCAACGAACCAGCGCACCCAACAAGCACAGCAGAAATATCGAATGAGCTCTCGTCGATAAGCTTGGTTTGTCCGACTTGTCCAAAGACCCAAGATGCAATTTCAAGACTTTTCTTAGAAATTGTCTCCATGTGAGCTGTATACAATGTCACAGCCGATCGGATTTTGGCTGCCATATTGGGCATTGCACGGACGGCTTGGAACGGCTGTGAATCCTCGGAAATAGGTGCACCTTCGTGAACTAAATGATGAAGCTCTTTGATGGTAATTCCAGCCATAATACTGAGGATCAACTTGCCACGAACAGCCTGTCGGACTCCTGGAGCTCTAAATACTGACTCCCTCTTAATAGGCTTCACAGCAAATACCACAACATCTGCCTGCTTGATGGCATTGGCATTTTTGTCCTGTAGTAATACTTCAAGACGAGACGACTGCGCGGATAGGGCATTTCCAACACGAGTCTTGGAGGGCTCGGTACCAACGGTAGCTATGACGCGCTTTACACTGACACCGCTTTTGTCGGTGGGGTCGAGTAGTCCAGCAGCGATTGCGGTTCCCAAGTTGCCTGATTTACGTTAAAACACGTTCCCTTTGAACCACGAAAATGCTTACCGCAACCAATGACGGCGAATGTGAGCGGAATAGTTGCATCCATGATAACGATCTGTGGAATATCCAGTGGTGACCTACTCTTGACGGTGGACGTTGGATTCCATGCGCAATTATCAAGACTAAATAAATAAAAATATTAGTAACATCCTAGTTAATAATATCTTTGAAATGACATTTTTTGCATTGCAAAACAGACTGATACGATGTGGGGAGCGTTGCCGAAGCTTGTCTCGGACCGGTCACCTACTCAACGGCCCGAGAGCATTGATGCAATTTCTCAGCACTAGGGCGCGCCCTTTGGTAGCCTGCCTGGTCGTCAAACATGACGATGATATCTTTGCGGGTAGACAATGATCTGCTTTGAAGTTTCGCATCCTGCCTTTCAGTAGAATTCCCCTTTCTCGGGGTTGATTCATATTTTCTTGAAAAGTATAACAGCAACGATTGTAGAGTAACGAAAGAGAACGAAATCGTCCATTTCCTGCATAGACATAAAATTATATTCCATCAACTACATAATTTCCAGTGCAGTCCATAGCTTCCTTGGATTGATCTTTTATTTTATTTTACACTCACTCCATTCTTGATCAGCGTTGCTGTTCACAGTGCGATGAATCACATCAATCAGACTTGGCAAAAAGCTAAGCTCACATTAATACTCTTCAGTGATGTTTAGAGATTTACCCATGCAGACTCATAATCGTATAAATCTAGCTATACTTTTCTCTTACTCAGTAACGATATATCATCCCTCCATAATAATGTTTCCATTGATTATTCTGGAACATGACATGAGCTTAAAGTGCTGCTCCCACATTCAAAGGAGTCTTTGACACATCGAATGCTAGAAAATCTAAGCAAAACATTAACTGAGTTTGCTTTGTCATTTGTACCACTACGCCTTGCTCCACCAAAAGGATTCGCACCAATGACTGCTCCAGTACACTTGTCATTGATACAGAACATTCCGACCGAGTCTCTTAATTTCTCGTTTGCAGTTTTTATGGCATCGCTGTCCCTTGCGAATAGAGATCCTGTGAGACCATATTCGGTAGTACGGTCGATAAGATCGCACACATCCTCAAAGCCACTTGGTGAGGCATCGTCATACGTCTGGACAGCAAAGAGTGGTCCAAAGAGTTCTCTCGTCATCAAATCCGACTCCGCACTCTTGTCTGCAGGGCTGACTTCAAAAATGGTCGGCTGAACGAAGAAACCTTTACTGCCGTCCTGCTTGCCACCATAGAGAAGCTGGTGGCCATCATTCTGAGCACGTTCCACAAACTGGCCAAAACGCTCAAATGATGCCTGGCACACGACTGGGCCAAGAGGATGGTGAAGTTGCTTGACATCATCTCCATGTGTCATTTTAGCAGCCTCTCTTAACAATGCCTCTTTCAATTGGCCCTTCTCCCACATGGATTTAGGCACAAAGAAGCGCGACAATGCACTACACTTCTGTCCCTGAAATTCGTAGGCTGAGCGTACAGCGGCTGATGCCAGCCAATCCACATCCTCAAATGAATTGTGGACCAAGTGGAAATTCTTGCCACCGCTTTCGCCCACCACGCGGGGGAAAGTTTTATAAATGTTTGCATTAATGCCAATTTGACCCGTCAACTTTCTCAAAATGGCCGATGAGCCAGTGTAATGCAAACCAGAGAAATGAGGGCTAGCCAGAGCGGGATCAACCACAACTGTCGGGTCTGCCACTGGAAGGAATTGAACAACACCGCTTGGCAGTCCAGCCTCTTCCATAATTTGATACAAAAGATAGTTTGACAAAACTGCCACTGGTGAGGGCTTCCACAACACCACGTTCCCGAGAATGGCTGGCGTAAATGCTATGTGACCACCCAAAGCAGTGAAATTGAAAGGTGAAATTCCAAGCACGAAGCCCTCCAGTGGACGATAGTCGAGAGTACTATAAGCCGAATCGGTCTGCTTGGATGGCTGTTGCTGATAGAGCTGGTGGCAAAAGTAGACATGAAAGTTGAGGGTATCGATGACCTCTGTGATACAATCGCCCTCGGCTTGCCCGCATGTCTTGCCCTGTCCAATCATTGTGCCAGCCATGAGCTTCCATCGGTACTTTGGAGATTCGACAAGCTTTGCCGCTCTCTTGTAAATGGCAGCCCGTTGATGGAATGGCATATTAGCCCATTTCTTCCTGGCTTCAAGTGAACCGGGTATCGCCTTCTTTTCGATCGTATCTCGGTCGACTTCGTGATACGTAGCAAGTGGAGCCCCGTTCCGATTCCAAGGGTTAACTTGGGAACTCTTGCGGCCACTGTAGATTCGTTCGCCATTGATAATGCTGGGTACCTCGGCGGTTGCATTTTCCATCTCGGCCAGGGCAGCCGTCAGGAGCTTCCTTTCTTCTGAGCCGGGGGCATATGAAAACTATAAATATCGGTTAGGCCCCTGGGGGCAGTTGAGAGCCTGATGGGAATTACTCACGCCTTCAGCATTTGCTGGCTCAGGATAACGAACAGAAGCCATTTTTCAAACTTAAGTTTCTTTCGACGTCGATCAGATGCGTATGTGTGATTTTCGCCGTATAGATCTTCTTCAGATTCATATATTTCGCAAAGAAACGGTCGACACATGTGCTTCGAGCAACAGTCAGCTCGGGCCGGATGCGACAAAGTAAAGCTAAATTAGCTGGCGCCCTTGTCCGGTCCGAGAAACATATCGGGTTCTATTACCGACTTTTAGTTTGACATAAAGTGGATAAAAGACTAGCCTTATCGATAATGGTGCAAAAACCGTCATGACGGAATCGCTTTCTGCTCGACCAAAATGACATGTAAGTGAACCGGCGAGTACCATAGTGCTTGGTAGACTAAAAATATTAGAAAGTGAACATATGATGAAGATATCCAAACAAGGCAATGTGGCAGATATTGAATTGTGTTGTTGCAAGTCCTTTTGAAGTTAATCTTACAGAAAATTTCCCAGATGGTAATCTTTTACGTTGGATTGTTCGAAGGTGAGGGATGATTATTGCTCCATTCGGTCATGGTCTCAATTTCTCGCCGGGACTAAATCAAGGGGCATTTACACATTAAAAAGGTCATTTTGCGTGTCTAAAATTTAGATTTATACATGTGATTTCTAGAACAGTTGCACAGGAACTATTTGAATGACCAAGACTTTACGAAGAAAAAGGCGACAGCCGTCGCTTGAGCTCACGGCCCAACCGAACCCTCTCAGACTCTGCTCCACCTCTTCCTTCAAGAACAGCTTTATTTTCGGTGGCTCGCCGTGCTAGAAAGGGCAGGCATTCTTTCAAGTCGCCATAGTTCATAGACTGCAGCGGCAAGGTTAGTTCAATCGCGAGCTAGATACCAAAGGACCACTTACTTTAACCACAAAGGGAAGTCCGCTCTCGATTGTGATGGATCCAGTAGTTCTATTCGTAAGATCATCTTTCATTCCTGGATGAAAAAGACTATTAGCATTCTTTTTTCTTCATTGTTGCCATCAGCATGTCGGTTACTTGCCATAGAGTTGGGCAAATGCAATGCTTCCAGCAACCTCGTTTGGCACTAAAAGCTTTCCATTCTCGCTCTGGCGCTTAGCCAACCCGTGTTTCTCAAGTAACTTGATCCCAAGGTCGATGCTATTGGAGTTGTGGGTAGCAAATACAACGCCAATCTTAGAATGGCCCGTGCTCTTCACCTGATCAGCGATTTTTGAAAACGTCTTCTCGATGCCATAGTTGAAGCTTGCATCAGTCAATTCTTTCGTAGACCAAACTGGGCCCTCTCCCTCATTGCCTTCTTTGTGCCATCGTTCACCCTCAGTCACGATGTATGCTCCCCTGACTTGTTTAAAGAGTAGTTTGTATCCCTTCTCTTCTGCTCGAAGGATTTGTTGGTTGAGTAGATGGGGATACCTTCTCAAGTATGCTTGGAATGATGCAATACAAGTGGCAGGACCATCCAATGTATTGTACTTTTGCATGAGCTCTTCGGTTAGGCTGTCAATAACAGGCTGATACCAAGTCTGTTCTGCATCAATAACAATGCGCACGTTGTTGTCTCGCGCCTTGGCGGCTATGGTTTCCAAAGTGTTTCGAAGGCCAATGAGCTGCTCGCGGTCTGCGTCAGTAACGCCTTTTCCATTTAATGCAACTTCCCAATCTCCATCATGAGGCAGCCCGGGATAAGGAACATCTTTGTCCAGTCCCCGTTCTTTTTTAGCAGCGAGGATTGCGCTCGAGCCACGGTGAAGGGCAACGGGATGAGGGAGAAGACCCGTCACCTTAATCCTCACCCAAAATCTATTATCGCCGCTGGTGGAGGCCGTATCTGGAAAGTATTTCTTTGCCAGCTTTCCCTGGACTTCTATTGAAGAGAGCACTTCCTTGGTCTGTGCGAGGATCAACTTTGGGTCTTTGCTTGATCCATCCAACTTGGCCTCAATACAATATCCTAAAAGCGTGCCAATCTTCTCATTCCGGAGACTCTCTATATTTGGGATGCATTCCAGGGTTGTTGCCCCGCCCAGAAATTGGGCAAAGAAGGTCCGAAGGATGAATGCATTCGTAATCGAGGAAATGAGTGGGATTCTAGAGACAACATTGTAAAGAGTCTCGCTCATATCTACCCAAGTGGGCGAAGAGCAAAATGCAAAGGCACTATAATATATCAATCAGAAATTTGTGTCGTGAGTGCTACAGGTCGGTACTCACACCCAGCCCGAAAGTATTTTGCTGAAAGGCACATTCGACAAAGCCTCTAAATCTCTACGGTCCTCAGGGAAGTCATGGTGACCTTTTCTTGTCCATAGGATCCCAAGAATGGCTACGCCTGTACCTCCAGCGGCATAAAGAAATCTCTTATCTTTGAATGCTGCGCTGTTTTTCAACATCGCAGATTGTGCAGAGCTCGACGTCGATCGAATCGTAAGTCTAGACGGCGCCAATACGCGATGTCTCGCCGCTAGGCATGTCCGTTGCCTTGCTGCAAACATTTTGTGAGAATCGATAATCACAGCCTGCACTGTTTTTGGGAGGTGTGCCGAACAAATGGTTCTGGGAATAGACGATTTTTGTTATTAGTAAAATGAAAGACGGCACGGCCCCGTGTTCTCGGTCCGGTCAACTATGATAACGACCTTTCACAGTATCTAGCTGACTTTGTTTCTAGGCGAAGAGCCGGGTAAACTAAAAATCTTATAACTGCATGGTCAATACCTAGTACACTTGCGCTCGTTTCAAATGCCGCCAGCACCAAAAAATGAGTAGAATGAAATCCAGCTTTTCGAATGCTATTGTGTAAATGACAATTCTAGAACCCGTTCCCTCGCGTTCTCTCCAGATACTCTCAACTTGAGAATGGCCGATGTAGATCGCAACTCGGGCCGGTCGAGAATCTCGGTCCGAGAGCGTTTGGCGAAACTCCTCAGGAGACCGATACAGGAATGATTCGATGGGCGCTTATCATTCCATTCTACTCACAATCGCGGAGTTAGCCAGATAAATATCAGGCAACGTAATCACCCCAATATTTGCAATGGTCTCGTGCGACTAACTTGCTCTTGTAGCCAGAATATACACTTTTTGTCGTTTCCTCTACATAATTGAAGCGAGCAGTACTTTATTGCACCAGGACGAGAATTTGCATATACATGTATAGATACTAACAAGATATGTAGCCCATTTCCTTTCAGAAAGGTACGTCGAGCTTCATTCAGACCAGGCTAGGTCGGATAACGAAAGCCCAAGTCATCGCCCTTAACACTACAAATCAAACCCAATCCTATGTTCTACCAATGAATCACACTTTACATTACACACTTACCCAAAAACTGTGAAGCGTGGTAAAGGTAGAGCCAGCCGCAAGTGGCACCACAGCGTAGGACTAAAGTGGTAGTAATATGAGCTTTATCACCCTTAGCTCAACGAACATACTTATCTTCGATACCCCAGTCAGGGAATTCATTAGAATTTCTGAAATTTCTTATCGAAGGCGCTTTAACATTAAAAACTTGAAAATGGAAATTGAAACGGGTGTTCTGCATGCGCTACTTTGTAGCGCATATTTCTTCTTTCAGAAAACATCATTTTTTGCCCGAACGAGATGACGTATATTAGATTTCAGCTTAGCCCCTATTC
Source organism: Calonectria hongkongensis (assembly GCA_017140755.1). Taxonomy (NCBI): domain Eukaryota; kingdom Fungi; phylum Ascomycota; class Sordariomycetes; order Hypocreales; family Nectriaceae; genus Calonectria; species Calonectria hongkongensis. Next base: position 744,548 of record JAACJA010000003.1, on the reverse strand, counting down.
ATGCTTTAGTCAATCCACCCCCACAATATTTCCCCAGGTTTTCTCCACGTCTATCAGCCCAACGACTGGGGTTTGAGGCATTAGCTTCCATCGCCTGACGCGCAGAAGTTCCCTTAGCGTAGTCCCCGGCCCGGAGAGATAAGACCTTGTTAGAAAGATCACTGAAGACTTTATTATAAGATGAGGCCGACGATTTTTGGATGGCTGTGTTTTCATTTCGTACCGCTACACTTCTCAGCCATCTTCGTCCCTTATGATATTTCATTGAATTGATCATTTGATTTACCTCAGCAACCTTAATCATGGAAAATGCAGAGGCAAAGGACCCTATTTCAAAGGACAATCATGTTTCTAGGTCCAACGATGAATTGGGCTTGAGTAAAGTTGAGTCTCAAAAATCTGGAACTCATGCTGCCGACGAGCTGTTCAGTAGCGACCATGGCGATGTCTCGTTTAGCGGAGTCTCATGGCTAGCGGCAACAATTCTTATTACGAAATTTCAGATCGGCCTTGGAGTTCTTAACATTCCCGACACTTTTCACGTCTTGGGATTTTTCCCTGGAATATTCTGTTTCATTGTTATATCCATCATTTCCAGCATTGCTGGCTATCTATGTGGAAATGCAAGGCTTTATTATCCTCATATGCATAGCATTGGTGATGCTGCTGAGCTACTTTTCGGAAAAAGTGCAAAAGAGGCGGTTGGTATCCTGTACTATATTTACCTCGCCATGGTAGCTGGTGCAGGTATGCTTACCACTTCCGTTGCTCTCAATGGTCTCTCAGACCACGGCACATGTACGTTGGTGTTTGTAGCCGTCGCTGCTATTCTTGCCTTTGTTATAGGCACAGGATTCCGGTCTTTGGAAAAGGTTGCGTGGGTCAGTTGGGTTGGTGTAGCATCAATTTTCATTGCCATTTGGGTAGCCGCCATCGCATGTCTTGCTCAAAGCCGACCAGCGGCAGCCCCAGCAACCGGTCATCTTGATCTCGATATTCGGGTGTTCCCAAAATCTTCTTTTTCGGATGCAATGGCCGCGATCTCGAATCAGCTCTTCGCAGTAGGCGCCTCAGCAACTTTCTTCTCCGTCTCGGCTGAGATGAAGGAGCCGAAGATGTTTACTCGCTCATTGATTCTGGGATAGACAATGATAGTTGTCACAGATATTGTTATTGCTTCCATTGTCTACGGCAAAGTCGGCCAGTATTTGGCAAGCCCGGCACTAGGATCAGCAGGCCCATTGATCAAGAAGGTCGCTTATGGACTCGCGCTGCCGGGATTGCTGGTAACAGCTGTGCTCTACAGTCACATTGCAGCAAAGTACTCATTCGTTAGAATGCTTCGCGGCACGAGAGATCTGCAAAACGGCACGGTCAAGCATTGGACTGTGTGGATTAGATCTATGGTCGTTACTGTTATCTTTGGCTTTGTCATCGTTGGCGTCATCCCCTTTTTTAGAGACTTTTTGAGTCTGGTCGGAGCCTTGCTCAACCCATTTTTCGTCAATGTGATTCCTGGATTCATGCTTCTATTCTTTATCGCAAGAAAGCCGGTCAAGGTGTCCGAGGGTGTGTCACAGTCTAACAAGGGTGTCATCTCAAGCAGACACTGGCTTGTCGACTCATTACAAGCTTATAAACAGGGGTGGAAAGAAGGTGTTGCCCTTCTTGTCGGAATTTTTATGATTCTTTCCGGCTTTTTCATCATTGTCGGTGGCACACATTCAACTATTCTAAGCATCAAGCAATCATACAATGAGGGGCAGGTTGGGGGCGTATTTTCCTGCATTGATAATTCAGTTTAGGGCGTGGCCCTTGAATTACTATAGCAGGATTGTACGGATCACAGGCTGGATATCATTCCAATCTTAGACATCTATCATTTCACATTCTACTAGTGCTGAATTTTATTATTGTTATTTATGTCCCTTGATTACTGCAGGCAGAATATGAGTGCTCCAAATTTCACCACATCGTAGCTATAGGCTTGTAGGAACCAGCAGCCTATTCGAGGGACCCAGATTTTCAACTACCTGAAGCAGACTGGTTTTTTTTTCTCGGCTAGCCTCACCAACTTAGCTTTCTCAACATAGACTTTCTAGGATAAAATTAGATCATTCCTTCGTAATATTTCCTGCTCCTAAAGGACCGAATCAACTTGCACAGTAACTTCAAAGCATGTTGCTCAGACAGCAAAAGTTCCGCTTGAAAAATAGCCTTGAGCGTCTAGCTCGTTGCGGTAAGACAGCAGTAGTGCTGATCTTTGGCGTCGGCGGTAATGACATCATGGGCAACCTGCCGCTTATCACCGAAAGCATGATCCACAATTGCGTTTTTACTACAAGAAAAAATTAGCATTGACCAGACATTCTTCGGTGACCGCGAGACATCTCCGCGCCTTTTCTTACATTCCTGATGGTTTCAAATTCTAAGCTGATTAATATTCGCCTTTTACCTGAGCCCCGACTTGAAACCGGTCGATCCAGTTCTCCCCATGCTACGGCTTTACAAATTCCAGACCACTTGAACATTGCTAACCAATCAATTTCTCATGAAATCACTATTTTTATCTCTGTTTGGAAAAGGAAATTGAGGTCACCAAAGCCCAGTTAAAAAATAATCACAAATATCAAGAATTGTGTAAATTACGAAAGCGCGAAAATTATATACGTTTAATCTATCGAAGAACACGATTGCTAAATGCCATCAAGTCTATAAGTTTCTTCGGTTCAGGTTCATGGGCGTTTAAAAGGTTTCTGGAATGCCCCCCTTTATTTTTCATCAGCAATAGCAGTCATGTTGGTGTCTCCAACTTTGATGAACTCCTTCTCCTTGGGGAGAGAGTCGATGAGCTTGTCAGATAGATTAAGATGGTCCTTGACGATCTGCTTAGGAGTAAGAGCCAGCCACTGTGCCACTGAAACGTCAGAGAACTTGGTAGCCTGAAGAACCTCAAGGAAGATGAGATCTTCGGTGCCAGTGTTCTCGACATAGTGGCTGTTTCCGACGGGAATGTAGCCGACACCACCAGCAGTAAAGTCAAATGTTCGAGCGGAGCCAGGAGCCTTAAAAACAGTGACGCGAGCACTTCCCTGGAGGAAATAGCTCCATTCATCAGACGTAGTGTGCCAGTGGATTTCCTGAGAGGTTTGTTAGACAATGTGAAAACGCCTTCAAATGCGGGCTCATCAACTTACACGAAGAGCACCAGGCTGAACAACGACAAGGGCGGCGGAAAAGTCCTTGGCAATAGGGAAAGTGGTAGGATCAACAATCTTGACAGAGCCTCCAGGCACGGTGTGAGGGACCTGCTGAGACCAGTGATAGGTGTATGAATCGCTTCCAGTGATGGCGCCAGCAGACGAGGTAATGTTCTGCTTCTCGATATCCTTGGGGGCTGGTGTTCCGTTGAAAATCTGGTCATTGTTAGCAACCCCATTTCCTGTTCCACAAAGGCATGCAGATTTAAGAAATAACTCACGTAAAGCTCGCCGTCGGGGATCTTGTCGAATTCCTTAGCATCGGTGTGGAAGTTCTTCGCGAGAACGGATATGGGGTTTCGCTGGAATAGCTCGGAGACTAGGAATGTTTCGTCCTCGGAGAATTCACCCTGGTCGAAAACTAGAAGGAACTCCACACCCTTGTCTAGAGCTTGCAAGCTGTGGGGAACTCCAGCGGGGAAGAACCAGACATCTCCAGCGCAGACATCGTCAACAAAACTCTTGCCCTCTTCGTTGATGGCACCAACACGAACACAACCCTTGGTGACTAGAGCCCACTCGGCCGCGGTGTGCCAGTGCAACTCTCGATAAGCATTAGGAGCCAGACGCATGTCAACACCAGCCATGGCGGTGGCCGCAGGGAGAACGTCTTTGTTCTGTTGACGAGCCCATCCGGCTCCCTTCTGGCTGCCGTGGCGGTTGTGGGAAAGACCCATCGGCCACATAGCATTGGGAACATCTCCAGTGTCTGTACCAGGAGGAGCGTACAGATCGGGGTTCAGCTTCTCGTATTCGTAGGTTCGTGGACCAGGATCCGTAGCACCCAAGCCACCGCGGATGGGCTGGGGAATATCCACACCGTCAAAGTCAAGGTACAGCCCCAAGTCCGCGTCAGCGTCCTGGCCGTTTACATACTTGGGGTCCTTGACGATGGCAGAATCTGAGTTGTCAGGATCCGGACGCTTAGCGTTGCCACCAAGTAGACTCGAGTCACCATAGAGTGAGCCGCTGGTGGATGTCACTGTAGGAGTTGGCGGCTTGACACCACCCACGGGACCGTCATTCTCGCCATAATCTCCCATTCTACAACATGTTAGCTCTGATTCATCAGATATATCATGAGATTGCCCTTCTGAAAACAGATCTAGGAATGGCAAGTAGATTTGAGGGAGCTTACTGAGGAGCAGGGCGTGCAAAGCTTCCAGGAAGCGCAAGCAAGCTGCTGAGAAGAACTGATCGAAGAGACATGTTGATTATCAGTTGATGATCACTGTGATGTGAGATTTGTTAGGGGAAGGAATGATAGAAAAGAAAAACACACATATAAGTGACAAACATCCTTATTTATATCAATTCCTCTGGTCGTTGAACTTGCCCATGCTCGATGAGGCATCACGATGCCAAGACTGGCATTGACCCATGCCCGTAGCTTGGGTTGTTCATCCGGATAAGTCGGCTACATACCATGACCTCATGCAGGTAATCAATTCGATGCTTCAGTAATTGGCTCATTCTTCCCACTGCACTAACCGCGGTCAATATTGGAACCCTCGTAAGAATTTGATTATTCACCTGCCAGGGCTGGAGCCTCGGAGAGTCGATCAAGCTAACGTCCACTAGCAAGTGACACAGCCTTAATTGACTGGATCAACCTGTGTGCGTTCTTACTGCGGGAATTCAGTACATGGCTCAAGCAATACGTCATGGAGTGATGCCAATCACTAAGGTTAAAAATAGCATCCGCGCATCATTAGTGCAATTGATGAACAATAAGATAAGTTAGGCCACATTTTGACCCAGAGTTATCATCAAGCCAAGGGCGTTCGAGGCTCGCTAAATTCTCGGCATCTGCAAAATTCACCGGATTTAACTACGACGGCCGGCGATAGTCATTGCGAGCCCTGGTCGGTCCTTTTGTCCCGCGTTGATCCCTCCGCAAAGCTTGATAAAACATCCGATGGTCCGCAAAGACTCGCGACCCACGTCAAAGTACCAAGCAAGGCGGGCAATGGCCTACACACGGGCCGAAGTGCAGGCCAGTAAGCTGAGCCTCGCAAAGGGACACGGCCTCCCCACATGGAAAGGTCTTAGCGGGCGATCAGCCATCGAAATGATTGGTGCACTGACGCCAAGAAGGGCTCAACTGCCGAAACCCGGGGCTCCGAACAACCGGTCTCCAGTATTTCTGGGGAGTCTTCAGCTCATCTCGAGTTTCGAAGATGCCGTTTATCCGCTGCCCGTAACAACACCAAGCTCGGTGTGCTCGGGAGCCCCACCACCGATCGGCCCTGAGATCATGGTTAAACCCGGATGGTCCAATCTCCAGCCAAGAAGATGCCATCAGCAAGCTTAAACCCGTCGGTGAATTTGCCAAAGTTTAATATTTGCCCAAATATCTAGCAAAGCAACATATTTGTAATCTCTGTAACCAGATGACCCGTGGTTTGCATTCATCCAGTCAACAGAAACGCCAAGAAAACGTGGCAATGATGGATCACATTTAATCCCTGGTGATGCATACACGCTTCTGCTCTCTGCGCATCCTGCACATTTCTCAATTAAGAATCCAATATGCCAACGGCGATAACACGTGCCACTTACAAGAACGAGCGACAAGGTGACAATTAAGGCAGATAGATCGGCAAGTAATCAACTCCAATCAGATAATTTTCGGATTGGCCTTTAATCCTCGGTAAATCGTGAAAGCCCCAACATCTCGTTCGGAACCGCTTCCGCCATGCAGTAAACAATATTGTTGAGATGACCGAGTCCCAAATGCGCTGCAAATCCGCTCGGGGAGGCATTCAAACTCCACAATTCGTTCTTGAAACCTTACAGATTGCCTCTTCAGATCATAACGGCATATAAAGCGGGGAGAATTTATGCTAGGGGGCAGTTAGGATCAGGCCCACCAGCCCACTACGACAGGGCGAATCGGGAGAATGCTATCCACTAATAAGGATGACGCAAGAAGAAACAATTGGATTGTTGCAACTTTGACTGGCTCGGTAAAATAATGACGAGTATATTGTCAATCTATCTGCTCCACCTCAGTCCATGTCGTCGGTTGCTGAACCGCAATAGGCAACCATAGTGATTGCTTGAGACTTGGAGTAAACGTTACAGTAGCTAGTCGACCATTTCAACAACATGCAGGCCTATCCCCAGTCATCTACATGGGTGCTGAATTTGAGGCATTATTGTATGCGGTGAGAACAGAATAAAGCCTCAATAGCCTTGCAAAAAAAAATCTCTTCGGAGTCGTATATTTTCTACCGACCTAAAAGGGAAATAAAAATCAGTCCTACCGTGCATCGTTTGCATCTTATTGCTTCAACTTTTGCTAGAAATGTTCTAAGCGACTTGAATATCTCCCCCCAAAAAAAAACAGGTTACACCCCGCTTTGTACGCGTAACACCCCATGTTTTTGAGCCTGCATCCACAAATATTCATCCGCGGATCTATCGGAGAAAATATCAAATGATCCGCTTCAAATCCCAGCAAGTGGGTTTATGGAGTCTGCATCTTACAATAGTACAATGGTTGGAGAGTTGTGTTGTACCCCCATCTAGTCTTCTCTGCCATCTCTCAACCAATTTAGAAATGAATATTATACGTAAAAAGAATAAGTAAATTAGAAGAAAAAAGCTAGGACCTTCTCTTCTTTCTTTTTTCTCCCCTAGCTGTCTTGTTGAATTTTGGTTTGGGGTACCTAAATCAAAAAGGGATTTTTATGCTGCGCCCTCGAAACGCAAAAGGAGAGAATTTTCATATCTGGGCCAAAAGAAATATTTCCAAAGTTTTTCAAAATCCAGATCAATACTGCTAAACAAGGCTAATCCGATAAACTAAATCAAAACCGCTCTAAAGAGTAATGAGGGCGATGGGAGTCGTGATGACTCCTCGAACATTGACTGTAGGGTAGCTAACTTTTTATTCCCCCAATTTTCCTTGCCACCAAAATAACACCAACCCCGATTAACATTCTGTTTCCTCTCCCTCATCGTTTTCCCAGGGCTGAACTGGATTTCCTAACCAGCGCGTCCCTTCTGGAATATGCTCACCCCGCATGATCAGTGATAGTGGGCCGATAGTTGTGCCCGTGCCTACCACAGTACCCGGGAGCACAATGGCGAAGGGTCCCAATGTTGCACCCGCTTCAAGTTTGACGGAATCAATCCGCATAAGCCTATCATGGAATAGATGGGTTTGCAACACGCTGCCACGATTGATACTAGCACCCGCACCAAATTGGACCAGGTCGGCCTCAGGTAGCAGATGTGTTTCGCACCAGACTCCACGGCCAATTTTGGCACCGAGGGAACGGAGCCAAAGTGTCAACAATGGAGTGCCGTAACACAATCTTGCAAACCATGGAACAGCCAAAGATTCCACAAATGTATCGAAAAGCTCCTTGCGCCAAACATAGGAGCTCCACAGAGGATGCTGGCCGACCTTGATCTTCCTCATAAGCAACCACTTAAATACGCTGGCAAGCGCGCATGCTGCAACGCCGGCCGTAAAAAGCATCCCGCCGCTAGCCAAAACTGTCCAACCAAAACCAACTTTATCGTTGATAAATAACATGCCATAGACGTAGAGCTGAATCAGGATGGAGAACAACACCATGGGAATTATGCGACCGGACTCGATAAGTGCTCTGGCTAACACTAGCCGACGCGGTGGGTTGAATGTGAGACTCGGGTCTACAGACTCTGCACGACGTGGTAGATACATGGCGGGCCGGCCAAGCCATGACGTGCCAGGTTCTACTTTCTCGTGGGCTGGCGTTGTAGCTAAGACACCAATCAAGGACTGGTCGGGTACTGTCTGTCCAGGCTCAACAATGCCAGAGTTGCCGACAAAGGCGCGTCTACCAATCGACGAGGTACCAAGATTAATCCGACCGGTCCATAGCTGGTACGGAGAAAGCAGGACGTCGTCCGCCAAGAATGCGCCGTCATCCACTTCCAGAAGTGACGGTGGTGTGATGATATTTGATGACTCAACGCTGTGACCAATTTTGGCACCCAAAAGGCGTAGCCAAGTAGGGGTGAGCAGGCTGGAATATATTACAAATAGTGTGTTGCGGGCATCATTCATGAGATATTTTGTGAACCAAGCTGCCCAAGCTGAGACACTGTTCCATGAATGAGAGCCAGGGAGCAGAAATCGACCAGTAAATCGAACCAAGATTACCACGAGCGCAGCATAACACAGCATTCCTGCCACTGTGCCAGGAACTGCCATTATCATTACCGCAGTAAATACCTGCTTGGCACTGTGGAAATCGTTGATCAGTATAAAGGGGAAGTAGACCGCTGGCCAAGCCGCTAATGCTGGGAGAGCATCCACCAAAAGCAACGTTAGCGTGTAGAGGTACGGTGCCCAGCCTCGCTCTGTCTCGCCTGACTTTGGCAGGGAGCCGAGGGCCGGCACGGTGCCCGAGACACTGACGCCAGGGGAAACTTCAGCGTAGGACTCGATCACAGTGTTTGGCATTAGCATGGACCGAGTGCCTACGCGGGCGCCAGTTCCAATATCAATGGTTCCAATGTGCAGTGTGTCGCCATCAAGCCACCAACCGGCCACGTCCGCCTCCGGCTCTACGGCACATTCGGCTCCGAAGCTGGCTAAGCCCGTGACAGGCGGCAGCGCGTGAATTTGCGCGTTCGGTCCGACTTTGCAACCAAGGAGTCTGGCGTAGCGCCTGCACCACTGTGTGCCTGCAATGCTGGCGATATTGCTGCTCACAACTAAGCGCTCGGCAGTCCAGATCCTGAGATGAGTGGATCCGCCACGGCGATATTTGCCCGGCGTGATGCCGAGGGTTAGGAGCCGTACCGCAAGACCTGTTGTGAGGACTCGGCCGGGCAGGGCGACATATATGAGCGCGATGGGGAAGGAAAGCCACCATCGGAGGGGAACCGTCCAGGAGACGGATCCGAGGATAAACCTGGCGAGTGAAGACAGGGCAGCAACTGCCATGAGCCACCGCAGCCCTTGGAGTGCGAGCAACGAAAGAAGGATGATGACCTGTATGAAGCCCACATAGAAAGGCACAGGTCGGACTTCACGGATGGCATGGCTGGTACCAGAGAGACTATCCACACGCTCTGCTTGGCCCGCCAATGTTGGGTGTTGATAGATGTCGACGACGGAGAGCGAAGGGCAGCGCTCACGCAGCATCGAGACAAGCTGTGCCACGGCCAGACTAGTTCCGCCAAGATCAAAGAAATTAGCCTCCAGCGGGACCGGCACGCCGAGGACACGGCGCCACTGCTCGGCGAGCCAGCCCGCGGTGCCCTTCAAGTCAGGTTCTGAATCATCCGCAATTGGGAGCGGCCACGGCAGCGCAGCGCGGTCCACTTTCCCCGATGTTCGGATCGGCATGCTCTCCACCAGGACGAGCATGGGTATGAGTGCCTCCGGCAGGCGGCGACGGAGAAGCTCACGGTCAGAGGAATTTGGCTTCTCATCTCGGACTAGGTACCCCACAAGAACCTCACGTCCCGTCTCACTGCGACGTATGGCGCAAGCTGCTGCGCTGACTGCAGGAAGCGTCATCAATGCTGCGTCAATCTCTCCCAGCTCGACACGTCGTCCGCCCAGCTTGACCTGGTCATCCTGGCGGCCAACAAAGATCAGACCTTCAGGATCAGCTCGGACGAGGTCACCGCTGCGGTAGGCCCGATCCCAGCTGAGGCTCGGCAATGCGGCAAACTTTGCAGTGTCTTTGATTTTGTCCAGGTACCGCGCCAATCCTGCTCCGCCAATGACGAGCTCTCCTGTCTCACCCCAGCTTACTGGCAGATCGTCCGGGCCAATCACCGCTAGCTGCCAGCCGGTCAATGGTAGTCCAATGCGGACCGGCTGCCCGGGATGAAGAAGGGCAGCGCATGACACCACAGTCGCCTCTGTAGGGCCGTATGTGTTCCATACCTCCCGGCCGTCACTGGCCAGTCGGGCGGCCAGCTCGGCGGAGCAGGCCTCGCCACCGAGAATAAGCAGTCTTATGTCTCTTAGGGCTTCCGCTGGCCACAGTGTTGCCAGCGTAGGGACGGTTGAAACAACCGAAATGCGCTGTGCGCTGAGAAATGTCCCCAGGTCGGAACCCGACTTGACCAAGGAGCGCGGAGCCGGTACAAGGCAAGCTCCGTGTCTCCATGCCAGCCACATTTCCTCGCACGAGGCATCAAAGGCTACCGATAGCCCAGCGAGAACTCTATCGCCGGGCCCTATCGGCTTGCTGGGTAAAAATAAACCAGCCTCTGCGTCAACGAAAGCAGCTGCGCTGCGGTGGGTGACAGCCACGCCCTTTGGCTTCCCCGTTGAACCCGAAGTGAAAATAATCCATGCGTCATCTTCCAAGCATGGCCTGCGTGGTGATCCAATAGGTTCTCTCTGACGCGTCAGCGTAAACCCGTCGCTGAGTACAGCGCACACTTGGGCTTCCGACCAGACAAGTTCAGCCCGGTCGTCGGGATCGTCGACATCAACCGGCACGTATGCGGCGCCGGCTGAGAGAATGGCCAAGATGCCCAAGTACAGGTCTATTGACCCAGAGCTCATCCGTATGCCAACTCGGTCGCCGGCTCCCACGCCGGAAGCTTGTAGTTGCTCTGCGCGCGCTCCCACCTCGGTCAGGAGCTGCGCGTAGCTGAGTCGTGAGGTGCCATTGTCTACCGCAATGGCCTGGGAGTGGTTTGAGGCGGTTGTTTCGAGCACATCCACAAGAGTGCGAGATGTGGAGGGAGGTTGAGAGGGATATATGGCCGAGTCGGTCTTCAACTGCTGCAGGGAGCCTGCCTCGAGATCTTGCATCATTGTTTCTGAGCAGCAAACAAAAGTTCGGATGGTATCCGGGAAGATCAGAAACTGGCAATGAAACTGAAAGTACAACACTGAGAGAACCTACTTCGCACGCACATTTAAACCTTGGCTGCAGCTCCAAGGGTTAATGTCATCTCCTTCGCGTACCTCTTGGCAAGAACCATGATATTTTATGTGGCCCACTTGATCATGTACCTTTGGGGGTAATCGATGACATATTCGTTACTCTAAAATCTGAGTCACGGCTACTACTATAACTGATGTCCGATCACATCCTGGGTTCTGGAAAACACGGCACCTCTGTGTCTCAATTGGAATTCGTCGGGAATAAAGACATGTTGAGTTATGAGGTCAGCATACGTTTCAAATTTAGAGCACGGTCTAGTTAAGGTAAAGTAGGGGGTAAAAAGTATATTCAAAACAGCAGATCTGCTCTTGCACGATACGATTCAAAACCTCAAGATGGCCTATATTGCATTATACTCATTATACTCATGGTTAGCTTACAAGAAAACGTCATATTACGTGGATGAGAGAAGAGACAAGAAAGACAAGAAAATCGTACCATGCTTACACGGATGTTCACTACCATCCCTTTTTTTTTCTTTTTCTTTTTTTTCCCCAAGATCTTCAACAATTATCATGTTATGATGATCCGTGATCGCTTAGTAGTGGTCTCGGGAAGGTCGGGCCTTTTTAGTAGCGGCAGTAGTTGGCTAATGAATCCTGCACTAGTTTCGCAATCTTACTTTGTGATTGTGCATGACGCGTTAAGCCGGAGCTGAAATTTAAACATTGGCCCGGTTTCGCTCTGAGCAGCGCATCGGAAAAGACGGCTCTGCTGAGCCAATCAGGCATCAGGGTATGTGCCAACACGGTGCCGACATCCATAGTGGTAGAAACCTGTAGTATCTCGTATTCAGGGCACGTAGCAAACCGTTACACCCAGCGGCTGTAAGCATATTGCCATTTTTGGCCACAATCGCGAAATGCTGTTGGCTTTTCCGAAACCTGTTGCGACCTCGTTAGTCACAGAAATTACTACGTCGTATTTCTGTACTTTTCCCGTGGTCCAATGTCTCAGATGCGCGCTCTGCGGCTCCAAAGATGATCGCGAAGTTTGAATCGGAACTTTCTATGCCCATCACCCGAAGTTTACGCAAGGTGAAAAAGTTTCTCCTGACTCATGTGACCAGATCACTCAAGGTCATGCAGCCTTTTTTTTTGTGCCGTGCAAACTGGTCCGCAAATTTGGTGATGCACATGGCGTCGTGTTCTCAATATCCATCTACTCTTTGGCTATTGTAGTTCACGGGGTCGGGTTTGTGGGGCGCCATTTTATTCACTCAATTTCATTAGTCTTCCCTTTTATGCAGGGATGGAGACGTAAAGCCCCGTAGACTATTCTCCAGCCTATAAATCTATAGAAGATGTTCTCGCTCCTGGTAACGATGAAATATGGAGTCATCAAACGTAGATATCGCCATTCCCCATACTTTCCTCCTTCTAATCCTGTGCTAAGCATTCGCGTACGAGAAACCGCTTGAGTCATGTTGAGCTAACGAAAGTAAGACGGCTCTACTCATCAAATTTCTTACCTGCTCACCAAATTGACATGGCAATCCGTGTCATGGTAAAACACAGAAATCCCATCATCATAGAATCCAAAGTTCCTGTCCTGATGCGGAGGTGAAATTGACTCGGCAATTGCGGGAGGACTCAGATGGCCAATAAACGGCTTTATCACGTGTGCAAATCAGGTACCCACGCTATCACCCGGTAGTTTGACGGTGACGCGAAGGGATCGCCGGCCCGTGTAAGACATGCACGGGCCCTACTGGATCCGTTGCCTCGAATCACTTTTCCTTTTCTTGATTCTGATCACACCGACGGAAATCGTGCTCGGAATGATGACAGCCGTGATCGTAGTCAGCCTCCTTATTGACCAACGGTGTGCCCATGACGTCAATCGCCCCAGATTAGATCGATCGAACGGGGCCTGACGCGTCACTTAAAACTAATCTGATAATGCAAAGATCGTCGGGGATGGGGCAAAGGAGCGCACGGAGTTGTATGTATTTTTAAAATTGAAAAAATGATTCTGTGTGTTGGTGGTGGATGCGAGGTCTATTCTTTCTTAATCAGAGCATAGACCAATTTTGATCAAGTAGCCCATGTAGACAACTTTGCTCGGATTTTAATTTCTATAAAAGACCCTACTATAATGATTCTATCACCTATTGGGTACCTATACTTTATTTAGGCAGCTTAACCTGTACTAGACGCAGCCAAGAGTGTCAGTCAGACCGAATTTATTTGAGGCCTCCGGCAAGAACCACTTCCTGTCCGGTCATGTAACCAGTTTTAGCCATCCTGCGTGGAGAGTCAGCATAACTTTCGAAGCGTGTGAGATCTAATAATGTTAATCCACTCACAAAACAACTGTGTTGGCCACCTCTTCGGGAAGGCCTAGTCGATGCAGCGGGATGCTCCCCACAATAGCTAGGCCGGGGTCAGACTCCCGAAGAGCCTCCATGTCTGTATTACTCTTCCAAGTACTGTTGTATCTGTCAGAACTATGTTTCTGGTGGGTGAATGATGCTTAAAATTACGCACGTTGCTTTAGGTTCAGGAATCATCCCAGTTGAGCCAATCATGGCTGGTAAGACCTTGGAAATATAGTTAGCCATGGCGGCTATAGGTCGGTGGCAACACCAAGCGAACTGTTGACTTACAACGTTCACATTAATTCCTTCTGGAGCCAACACTGTGGAGAGATTGAGGCCCATGGAACTAGGTTCATGAATCAGCTGCAGTTATCAAATTCCCGCCAGCGGAGAATCTTACCTAAGGGCTCCTTTGGTGGCCGCATAATGACATCCGTTAATGCCACCTCCTTTGCTGGCAATACTTCCAACAAGGACCACGCGTCCCCAACCCTGTAACCTCATGCTCTCAACGCATGCTTTAGTCACGACAAACTGGCTGCGGGCGTTGATTTCAAACATCTCATCCCAGTCATCCTCCTCTATGTATCGAATATCACGGATGCGCCTGCCCAGCCCAGCATTGGCCACCAGAACAGAAATGGCCTGATGCTTGGGGGCCACGTCAGGATGGCTCAGGACCTGCGGGACTAGGTTTCGAGTTGCCTCACGGTTTGACAGGTCTGCGGCAGCTGTCACAAAGAGCTGTGAAGGGTACAGAGCTCGGAGCTCGGAGGCGATCTTCTCGGCTTTGTCCTGTTATCGGTTCCCGAGCGGAAATGTCAACAGGAGCTCGACGGCAGACGATATTTTGCAGGCATTAGAGCAATCGTGTCTTACCTGACTCGACGAATAATGCAACGCGACATCACAACCCTCGGCAGCCAAGGCTTTAGCACAGGCAGACCCGATTCCCCCGCTGAAATGCCAAGTTAGCGGGGTTGAACGCGGGGCAGATAAGGTCTAGCCAAACCTTGCACCAGTAACAAGGGCCAATCGCCCCTGAATCTTGTTGTCGGCTGCGTTGAGGTGAAGAGTGGTCATGATGGATGGATACGGGGTTGAATTGAGAAGGGCAGTTTATAAAAAGTGTGGAAAACAATGCCTTGATGAGGAGAAAGATGAAAGATGGTTGTTTGTTGGGGCACCGTCAGAATGCGCGGATAGTGGTGCGGGGGAGTTCGCACCGAAGGCCGATGTAGCAACGGGCCAATTGCCGAGTTGCATTCAGATCCGCATGGGTCAGATCCCACTAGCTGGAGTTGTGGCACTAGACATACGTTGACCAAAATAAGCTTAAACGAAGGATTCAACAGTCGTCTCATCCTGGCTGGTTCGTATGAGCAATAATTGACATTTGATTGATGGAAAGAGGATGTCTAAGTACAGGGGTCAAGATTTAAACCGAAAATTTTACGGAATTGGCTGTCCAAGGGCGGGAGAAAAAAATAGTTGGGGAAGTTGTTGTATGTGGTGGTCAACTCCAAGTCGCACCGCTAGATACTACCCATATCACCACCCCCATCCCATCTGCCCAAACCGCCCGCCAAAAACACACTGAGTAATTTATTTCCAACCCCCTTGGCGAGTTGTCGTCGAAATAGTCTTTTCCCACCGTGCTCGTACCCCAGATCCACAAGAAACCCGACGAGCGTGACACACCAAAACTCCACTTGCGGGTCTGGACGTGCGATCTTGGCAGGTAATAGCCACCGGCATCCCGACCGCGATCTGATTGGCATCCTTGAAACGCGCCCTACGAAGACCCAGATTTTAAATTATCCCCGAACTGCAAAAAAACGTGGTCCTGACATGGGGGCTTCTCCCCCGGTAGGTCACGCGGGCACATATGACTGCGCAAGTGTTGGGTAGCCGAAGCGCACACACAGGGCTGCCTTGCTTGAGATGGTGTCATTTGGCGACGAGCTGACAGGAAAAAGACGGGTCTTTTTTTGGTCCCCGGTGCTCGGCAGTTGATGGGTACAACAGCGGTTTCCCATTCCGGTTATTTGAGCATACCCAGTCGATATTGTTTTCGTGTGCAAGGTTACACTTTCAACCCCTCTGGTTCAACAAAACATAGTTTGACAGCACTGCTTCATAGTTTTTACCAGCACTGCGACCGCCCAAAAATAAAACTCACATTACCTTGAGGCTCATTTTTGCAAGTAGCCGAAAATGTCCCTGGATTTCTGGGCTTCAAATCTGGCCTCCGTAGGCAAATCTTTCCCGAATTCCCCCGTCTAGTTCTTGGCAACCCCGCAGTTCGCTGATGCTATCGATATTTTGCCGAATATTCGGTGTCCCACAACAAAACGTTGCATCTGACCTTGCTCCCCCATGGGGTTACTGCGGGGTAAGGCGATGGTGGCATGGTAGGATTTTTCGTCACGTTGATCCTCATGGTTCTCTGGCTGTCTAGCAGGGTCGTTGCGAAAAAAGAGATTTGCGTCTCCACGAGCTTGTTATATAAGGAAGGCATGTCCGATCTCGACAGAGATTTCTTCACTCAGACACTACCAGAACTCTGCTAGATCAGCTTCGTAAAGGCACTCGCCCAGACTACTTATTCACTTTTACTCGAGATATGGGGTGGACCACTCATGCATCAGGAACAAATGATCCTCCTGAAGTCAGGAACTGGCGTATCCATCTGATTGCCCTTGTGGCAAGCATGTCTGCCCTTGCCAGTGAGTCCATGTCGTTCCCATGTGGTGCATGTCGTGATGCTAACTGTTGGAACTCCCAGTGGGTTATGACACTGCGGTTATTGGAGGAACCATGGCATTGAACAGTTTTATTCGGGACTTTGGCCTTGATGCAGACAACAGCAAGTCCAGAGATACCATTCAGGGAAATATCGTTTCTACATTTCAGGTGAGCAACACGATTCTTTTTACATGCAAAAGGGTCAACTAACCATTAATACGCAGGCCGGTTGCTTCTTTGGTGCTCTTCTTACATTTCCTATCGCTGAAAAATGGGGTCGTCGAAAGACTGTAATGGCTGCTGCTTTGGTCTTCCTGCTAGGTGGCACATTAATGACTGCTTCAAATGGCAACATGAGCATGGTTGTCGGTGGCCGAGCCGTAGCCGGCCTAGGAATCGGTGCTTCTTCGCTAACCGTGCCTGTTTATATCGCGGAGACAGCGCCCCCTTCTATTCGTGGGCGATTAGTGGGTATTTTCGAGATTGCGTCTCAAGGCGGCGGCATGCTAGGATTCTGGATCAACTATGCCACCGACCGAACAATCAACGTCAACTCAAAATCACAATGGATAATTCCCTTGGCGCTTCAGCTTATACCAGGAGTTGGCCTGTTTTTGGGCATGCTATGGTGTCCGGAGTCTCCTCGTTGGCTAGCTAGAGGTGATAACTTCGAGGCTGCGGAAAAAGTCCTGACCAAAATTCGTGGCCTTTCATCCGACCACGAGTACATTCGTTGGGAAATGGGAGAGATTCGAACCCAAGTTGAGGAGCGAAGCACGAATAGAATGGGCAAAAAGCAACAATTCAAAAAACTATTCCAGAAGGGCGTCCGCAACCGCATGGGTATCGGCATGGCTCTTATGTTCCTGCAAAGCTTTACAGGGTAGGTCACACGACAAAGCAGTCACTCTGGCCAATGCTAACATAGCCGCAGCGTCAACATCATTACATACTACGCCCCCCGTATTTTTGAAAGTCTCGGGGTACCCAGCACCTCCTTGAAGCTTTTCTCCACGGGTTTCTATGGCATCGCCAAGACACTTGGCATGTTCCTCTTCACCTTCTGGGTGGTGGAAAAGGTCGGGCGACGCAAGGGGTTGATTTGGGGAGCTGCTCTTGGCTGCATTCCCATGTTTATTATTGGAGGTTATGTCCTTCACGCCGATCCGGCCGCTGCCGCAGCTGCTGGAGTGGTGCAGCGCGATGGTTTAGGGTATTTCGCGATGGTTTGCATCTATCTGAACGCCGTAATCATCTGCGCGACCTGGCAAGGCATCACGTGGACCTACGCGTCGGAAATCTTCCCACTGGACATCCGCATGCTGTGCGTGGCGCTTACGACAGCCGATACGTGGTTGGGCTCCTTCATCATCGCACGATCCACTCCCTACATGATTTCGGATTTGGGCTACGGCGCGTACTTTTTCTTCGCCTCGATTCTCGTCTGCATGGGAATTTGGGCCCTCTTTTTCGTGCCGGAAACAAAAGGTCAGTACATACTTCCCCCCCTTCTCTCCGCATTGCGTGTGCTTGGCTTTGCTGATCAGCCAATCTACCCCGGATCTTGGCTGGGCTGCGATGCATTCAATTACCTAATGACTTACCATTTTGCACAGGTGTCACCTTGGAGGAGATGGACGACTTATTTTCGCGACCGGTGTACCAGACGGTGTGGGCGCAGATCCGTCGGAGGAGGATTCCCACTGCGGCACGCTCCGAGTCTCCTCTAGAAAAGGAGCCTTAGCGAGTCATGCTGTTGGCCAGCGACTTCTTTTTTTTTTTTTTTTCTTGCTGGGAAATGATTCGGGAACAGCAATTTCTGGTAATTGAGGGGCGCGGGCCTGGCGCTGCACACATGCGGTATGGTTTCACACCCCTGTCCGCATCAGCAGCGCAGCCCAAACGGCGGTAGTCTGCTCACTATCTTAACTTTAAGGATAAGTTAAAGGATAAGTTAAAATGTTTAAACGGCTCAGTCGGGGGGGTCCCAATGTTACTGGAAACAACGCATGCGGGGGGGCGAAAAAAAAAACGATATCATTACCACTGCTCCTTTATTTCTTCTATCTGACCAATTTTGTGATTTCCATGCCCCTTGTCCGCCTTGATAGGCCTCCCAGGCCACTCCCAACACACGATCCCAGTTCACGTGTGATTGCATCTGAGCAATCCCAGTCCAAGGAAGCCAGCCGCGGCCACTGGGCCTCTCTCACCCCTCCCCTCAAGTTCGCCAAGAACTCGTCTACCCCATGATGCAGCAGGATTTGGCTGCGAATATAGCACCTTCCTTTCCTGTCAGGACCCATTTGACTGCCAAGAGCTGCATCCGGGCCTCCGGGGTGTCTGTGCCACATCGCGTTGCGATACGACCGATAGTATGGTAAGTTAAGCTTCATTGAGCTAGCTCGCCACCCCCGGCTGCGTCCCCACCTGCTGGACTGGAGATAGATGGAATCTTGGCCTTTTTCCTTCTCTCTCGGATTCGATCCTATGCTTACTGGAAACCATTACGAGAGCTTCAAGCGATATTCCGGTGGTGCTGGAGTAGGCAGGTCAGCAGCTAGTGGACGCTCGGCGGGCTTTTTGAATACGCCTCGTTGCTTCCTCGCAGTGATAGGTCGTTTATGGACAGACAGGCGGTTTTTTTTCTGGAGACCCGTCTATCCGCTCCGCCGGGACACGGATAGGCTCATCGGATGTTGGCTTAGAGTTGGCACGGCTGGCTGCTGGCAATCGTGTTCCCGTCAGTCGGGCGTTTCGATGCACGATCAATGTCCCGATAACGCTCTTCTGGAACGGCAGCCGGGCGTTCTAGAAGAGTTCATCTCGTCGCAAGCGGCCGGCATGAACCGAGAGGAGTGGTTGCAGCCGCAGTCTTCTCGCATCGCTCCAGGCCTCTTGCGGTAGGGCCTAGTCGCGGGGGGAGGCATTCCCATGTCTAGCGAACAGCTCGGAAGCGGCCTAGAAGCCTCGCCGGTGGTCAGACAGTGGCTTCCGTGCAGGCAGAGCCCAAAGGCCAAGCTGGTTTGGGATGGATGGACCGCGCCACGGGCTGATGATAAGGATTAAGGTTGCGACAATCGTCGAGCCGGGATTGGCTTACAAGACGCGGCTTGGAGGGCATGGCGCGCAACTCCAACTACACGACGCACACATCGCCTGCGAGCCAAGAAAAGATCGATGCCTCACCTGCCCTTCTCAGAAAACGGCCGCTCCAATACAAAGACTAATGTGTAACCGGTCACGCGGCGACAGATAAGCAGCAAATGGCCTGTGGATGTGGTGGAGTATGCCAAGGTGCGGGGATTCCGACAAGTCTCTTGGCGAACCGCGACACAACCTATAGTATGTGCCAACTTTATCTCTCTGGCCGACACTACGCGTAATGGCAATAATTGGATGCGCCGGGGAGCAGCCAACGGCACCCTCTGCGTCTCATGCGCTGCGCCCAATGGGACCTAGCAGTTAGCCCGTGGCTTGTCTCGTCCGATGCCCCCCCCTACCCTACCCTACCGCCAGCTCTCTCCGAGTGCCACCATCTCCAACAGATGTCCCTTTGGCATCCAGGGATCGTCCTGGATCCGCTCCTGCCTGTTTTGCCTTCGCGCACGCCTGTAGTGTAACGTCCCAAAAGTGCGCTCGGTTTTTTCTAATAAAACGTACCAGTCGCCGCCTGCTTGGGACGGGCCTTCTTTTGCTTTTTCGCGACAGGTCTCTCTCTGCGAGCAACCCAGCGTGCTCGCATTTATTTTTCTTTCTCCACCCTAGCACGTTTTATTGTGCCCAATTAATCCCGTCTCTCCTTCCTTTAAACCTCCTTTGAGTGCTTGCTTGCGCTCCCTCTCTTCAACCATGTCTAAGGAATTCGAAGAGGGCGTGGTTCCCGCCACGCCGCCCTCTGATGGCAACGATGCTGAGAAGTCTACCCCGGTCGACCACATTCCCGAGGACTTTCGCGAGAAGGACTTCATGACCCGTAACGGTCTGAACCTAAAGTCTTTCACCCGACGTATGTCTTATTTTCATTTTTTCGGTTTCCCGATTATTCGTATTGCACCTAATACGAGAGCAAGAAGCTAACGGTCAGTGCAGGTGACTTTGGTACCGGAGACATCGAGCTGGACCGCTCCATGTCCAAGCGCCATCTGCACATGATTGCCATTGGTGGCTCCATCGGTGCTGGTTTCTTCGTCGGTTCTGGTAGCGCCCTCACCAAGGGTGGCCCTGGCTCTGTTCTCCTCTGCTTCTTGATTTGCGGTATCATGATCTTCAACGTCGTCCATGCTCTCGGTGAACTCGCTGTTATGTACCCTGTCTCTGGTGGTTTCTATACCTACTCTGCCCGCTTTGTCGATCCTTCCTGGGGTTTTGCCATGGGTTGGAACTACGTGAGTGCTTTTGCGTCTGGTCAGATGAATCCACAATGCTAACACATAATCCCAGGTTTTCCAATGGCTCATCGTCTTGCCGCTCGAGTTGACTGTTTGCTCCTTCACCGTGCAGTATTGGAATAAAGACATCAATGAAGCTGTATGGATTACAGTGTTCTGGGTCTTCATCATCATCGTCAACATCTTTGGTACTCTTGGTTATGCTGAGGAAGAGTTTTGGAGTTCCGTCTTCAAGCTCATTGCCATCATCATCTTCATGATTGTTGCCATCGTCCTTGTCTGCGGTGGTGGTCCCTCCGGTGGCAAGTATGACGAGTACTGGGGTGACCGCCTCTGGTCTGACCCCGGTGCTTTCCAGAACGGTTTCCGAGGTTTCTGCTCCGTCTTCGTCACTGCTGCTTTCTCCTACTCCGGAACCGAGCTTGTCGGTCTCGCAGCTGCTGAGGCCCGAAACCCCGCCAAGGCTCTTCCCGGTGCCATCAAGCAGGTCTTCTGGCGTATCACTCTGTAAGTTTATATTCATGATTTGTCCAGGTTGTGCAAGTGAAGCTAATAGTGGCTAGTTTCTACGTTCTCGGTCTCACCATGGTTGGTCTGCTTGTCAGCTCCACTGATGAGCGTCTCCTTAACGCTGAAAACCCTTACTCTGAGGGTACTTCTCCTTTCGTCTTGGCTGTCAAGGATGCCGGTCTCAAGGGCTATGATCACTTCATGAACTTCGTCATTTGCGTCTCCGTCATCTCCATTGGTGTGTCCGCTGTCTACGGTGGCTCCCGTACTCTCTCCGCCCTCGCCCAGCAGGGTTACGCTCCCAAGATCTTCACCTATGTCGACAAGGCCGGTCGTCCCCTCTTCTCCGTCGGCCTTCTCCTGATTTTCGGTGGCTTGGCCTACATCGTTCTCGCATCCAACGGCAGTGTCGTCTTTGACTGGCTCCTGGCTTTGTCCGGTCTCGCTGCTCTGTTCACCTGGGGCTCCATTTGCTTGGTAAGTTCGCTTATGAGTGTGTTCCTTTTTAATTACAATGTTCTAACAACTGCTGCAGTCTCACATCCGTTTCCGCAAGGCTTGGATCAAGCAGGGTCGATCTATGGATCTGATTCCCTTCAAGGCGGTTGGTGGTATCTGGGGCTCTTACATGGGTCTCTTCCTTTGCGCTATCATTCTTGTCGCTCAGATCTTCGTTGCCATTGCCCCCTACAACACATCTGGAGTTGGTGATGCCGAGAACTTCTTTATGCAGTGTCTTGCTATCCCCGTTGTCCTTGCTTTCTGGGCTTGCGGTTACTTCTGGAAGGGCGAGGGCTGGCTTACTCTTGACAAGATCGATCTTGACACCGGTCTCCGTGAGCACGACTGGGACGAGATTAACGCCTACCGTGCCCAGGTTGCCTCCTGGCCTAAGTGGCGCCAGGTGCTGCACAGCTTCATGTAAATTTTCCTATGGGATCTCACAGAACCAGGCTCCAGCCTGGGACCATCATTCTTATATATACCAACAAGAGTTTCATGGCTCTCGTTTAGACATATTCAATTAGGTTTATATACCCCTCTATAATAAATCCAGTTCAGCAGCCTGCTGCTTATTCGAAATGATGTGAGGCTAGAGAACCAATCCGAGTCCTGTAAGCCCGTATTAAGCGCCCTGCTGTTTCTGTTTACTCATCGTAATCCACTTTCGGCGCCACGGCCGAGTTGGCGCGTCTAGTGTATCGTACAAATGTTGAAGTGGGATATCCGGCTCTGTCATGGATCGGCGAAAGGTGGGATGGCCCTCCGAGTGGGATGCCTGGACAGTGAAATTGCTACTAAATGCCCGACAGCACAGGCCCTGACCACTAAATTCTTCGCAAGGTAGTCAGCAAGGCTGGCATTTGTAAAAACTGACTGATGAGCAAGACGCCCCGGGCGATTTTTTAAAATACCTGACAGTTATCCTGCTTTTGAACTTTTTGTCACCTCCATTTCACGAACCTCACTTTATCCACGATGTTGGACGATACCCTGACATATCTCATCAAAGACGGATGTCGCCAAGCCGGCAACGCTCGTTCGGCCCATGGTCATTCTTGGCTACATCAACTACAGCACTATGAAGAACATATGGACCATCTAGAAGCCTCAGCAAAAGTTCGACTTGTCCAGGAGCTACTTTGTGTGCGATCGCCAGAGCCACCTCTTCCAGAGCATATTCTCCAAAAACTTGACGCCATTCTGGGTATTCAGAGATCTCATCGAATGTTGACCCAAGCTGGGTCTTTGACTCCGGTGGCTGTATCAGAGCAAGGAGTAAGGGTTGTCCTGTGGAGAGGAGATATCACGGCTCTCGCTGATGTGACTGCGATCACAAATGCTGCCAACGGACAAATGCTGGGATGCTTCCAGCCGACGCATCGCTGCATCGACAACATCATCCACAGTTGGGCCGGTCCAAGATTACGCGCAGAATGCTTTGATGTAATGCAAAAAAGAGGCGATGACTTAATGCCCGGAGAGGCGCTTGCCACAAGAGGGTATAGCCTACCAACTCCAAATGTGATACACACCGTCGGTCCACAGCTGCGAAGGGGTGCTGCTCCGGCAGAAGAGGAGAAGGAACAGCTGGCACAGTGCTACAGATCCATTCTCGAGACTTTGGAGTTGCTACCTGCGAACGAGGATGGGCGAAAGTCGGTTGCACTTTGCTGTATCTCGACCGGCCTATTTGCTTTTCCTGCTCGACAAGCAGCCGAAATCGCGACCCAAGCTGTTTTTGATTGGCTGAAGCGGTGTCCTTCAACAACAATCACAGACATCATCTATAACACCTTCACGGAACCGGACACTGAAATTTACCAAGATATTCTCACATCTTTTCCGGAGGGATGGTCACCCTATTTGGAAAAACCCACACCTACCTTGATTCAAGCAGGCTCGCTTGGCCTCGCCCGCAGATGGCTGGAGACAGCAGACGCAGTCGTTGTTACTGCAGGTGCCGGTTTATCCGCTGCTGAAGGACTTGACTATAACTCCACAGAGCTCTTCAAGAAGCATTTTCATGGGTTCTTAAAATACGGACTGAGAACCTTGTACTCTGTTTTTGGGTTTTCTAGGTGGCCAACCGAGGAGGACCGATGGGGCTATTACTTTACGCATCTCAACTTGGTTAAGCAGTGGCCAAAGTCGCCAATCTACCAGCGACTCCTCTCGTTCCTGAATAAATTTGGGCCGGATGCCCATGTTCGAACCTCCAACGCAGATTGCTTCTTTGTCGCCAACGGCTGGCCTGCGGAACAAATATCTACGCCTCAAGGATCGTACGCTGTTTTGCAGTGTTTGAAGAACTGTCGTCCAGATGCAGTTGTCGAGTCGTGGCCACTGGTCAAGGATGCGCAGTCTTCGCTAGATCCCATAACCCAGAAGCTTACCGATTCCGAAAAGATCCCGATATGCCAGTTTTGTGGTGGTAAGATGTTCATTTGCGTGCGAGCTGGATCATGGTTCAACGAAAAGCCTTTTCAAAGCGGAGAGGTTCGATGGGCTGAGTTCAAAGAGAGGGTACTCCGGGAAGGCAAGAAGGTCGTCATATTGGAGCTAGGAGTCGGCATGAACACGCCAGGCGTTCTGAGATGGCCGAATGAGGACCTCGTATCAGAGGCCGACGGGAATGTGAAGCTTGTGCGAGCTGGGCTTGGACTGGAAGTAGCGGTTCCCTTTGATTTGGAGGAGGCAGGACTGGCTACCAGCATAGAGGGAGATTTAAAAGCAACCATCTTTCAGCTATTTGATTATAATATAGAATAGATCACCCCACAGGTAGAAACTCTAGTATTTGGTTCAAAAGTTCTAAATAATTTACAATAATAATATTAGCAGATTACCTTCTTCTATTCTATTTCGTCTAAAAACGCCCATATATGAAGCCTCTGGGGTATAAGGCAACAGAGCAGCACTGGTATACTCATGAAGAGTCCAAGATGCCGTCTAATGCAAAAGGGCTATCAATCGCTATTAATCTAAAGATGCGCCTCAAAAGCCGCTGCGAAATGGGCTGTCGTCCATTTTTTCACTTTTTGTGGTCATGTTTTATATCTCCCCAAAATTTCTTGACATTCGCCACGTATTCCTTGATGGAATCCTCCAGCTCCTCCTTCGTTTCAGAGTGTGCTTGAGATTGTGTGTCGGATTGGGCTTCGTCAGCTTCGCGGCGGGCCTTCTTTTCTCTCTTCTTTTGCTCCTTTTGTTCCATTTTAGACTGCCATCGCGCAACAATCAGATCTCGGGCAATCTTGGGAGATATCAAAGACAGCTCTTCATCTAGCTTGGCTCGGGTGATGACTTTGCCGTTGCACAAGGCTTTGACCAAGCTATCGACTAAATGCTGGCAGTTGTTTGAAAGAAGACGGTAATTAGGGTGTGCATTCATATGCTCCATGCCTGAACTTCTGGTTAGAAAACGTGGGCGAAAAAGGCGTCTACTATAGACGAGGCGAGAGGGCAAAGCGTCAACTCACCTGCTTGTTCAACCTCGGTATGTGTCTTTGTCGTTTCTCCGACATAGTACGCAGAAGACCAGCTGTTTACAAACTCCGGTGTTATCTCATTCACACGGAAATAATTCTTTCCGAGAGCGTGAAACTCTACCCGATCACTCATCAAGTCGTAGCAATAGTCCGGACCAAAGCCGCGATTGATCACGCATATGGCCCAGTGGCTTACGCTGTCCAAGCTCATGCCGACATGCTTGGCTAAAAGCGAATACGACAACTCAGACAGTTCGAATAGCCCAAAGGCGATCGGGATGGTCACCAAAAAGACTGCCTTGTGCTTGGTCCTTCCGTCGTACTGCAACGGGGTCATCTCGGACGCCGAGTCGCCCGTGACCCTGCTTGATATCAAGTTCAAGAATTCATTTCTCTGGCGTATCTCTTCTGCTAATTTTGGGTCTAAACGCTCTCTTAGACCGCGTGTTGTTCCCTCCCTGCAAGATGACGGTGGTTAGCGCGTCCTCCGGATGCGACGGTAAAAAGGCTGGCTTACCATTTCTTGGAGATGGATGAATATGCGGCCCCGCCAGCGATGGCCAGCTTGGAAAAAGCATCGAAACCTCCCATTATCGATCAGCTACGTCACCTCCAGACGGGCGCATATAAAACTGGAGAGTTCAGAAGGCTCAACTTTCGAGAGCTACACTCTGCAGCCTTTGTGCCGTTTTTACTACGTGACCAAAATTTGCCATGTGACTATACTGTAAACGGTTAGCCTAGAACATGGCCAGAAGCCGACGTGGATGTTCCGGCAGTGCGGTGGCTGTGCTTGGGCTATACCCACCTCGCGAGGCAGAATTCCGCCATGATGAATTGCATTTCAGCTAATTAATTCCGCTTGTTGAAGATTTTAATAATCTGTTTAGCATATCAATATTCCAGGGCATAGGTTGAGATATACACGAGTTGTAAACTCCCATAGGCCGTCGTTGGTTAGGAAATGCCATTTCGCATTCCCTGTAGGTCAAATGGCGGGGCTGGTGTGAGAACAGCAGATTGGCTCAACCGTACTGTGGCTCATTTCGGTTCATCGCGAATTTATTGCTCCCGGCTATGACCCTTTCATTGCCTCTTAGGAGCCAACTCAGCTATTCGGACTTTGATCCCGGTGCGGGGTCGGCATGACACCATCGCCAGAAGAATGCGGGGCCGTAGTCCGGAGTTCAACTGAATTGTTCTGTTTCGCTGGATTCTGGATTCGCGTCTCACGCTGCATCTGCCCTCGTCTCGAGGGAACCAATGAATCGATGCTTGTGAGCCCAAGTGGACCCACGATGCCAAGACCTCTCCAACTTTGAAGACGGCACCTCGAACCTCACGCATCATATCACTTTGAATTTAGAACAAGCAAAAAAGGTCGAAGTAGAACGTCACTCTATTAATTTTAGCATGAAAGTTTTATATATACAATTTTTTAACAAACTAGAATGTTGGTCAGCTTTGAATTAGAGAGGCATTTGGGATACGATACTTACTTCCAATGACACCGTTAACGGGGATATCAATTGAGGTGGTGTAGCTGGCAGCGTCACTCAGGAGGTACACATAGGCACCACCGAGCTCCTGGACCTTAGCCAAACGGGGCATTCCGCCGTAGTACTTGAGCTGCTGCTCCCAGTCGGGCTGCTGGGGAACCCAGTAGGTCATGGCGGTCTCAACGAGACCTGGTGACACAGAGTTGACACGAATGTCGTACTTGGCCCATTCCATAGCCAGAGTGTGGGTCATGTTGCGAACACCAGCCTTGGAAGCACCATAAGGAGCAGAGGGCACACGCTGCAGGTGTGTTAGTGAACATCCCAGTTGTTGGTTTATCCAACCACAATGACAGCTGCACGTACCTTGTTAGGTCGGTATGAAGCCATAGAAGCTGTGAAAACAATAGAGCCCTTGATTCCCAACTTGATGAAAGCTCGAGCGGCAGCGCGAGCAGAGTAGAATGCACCGAAAAGCTAGCAAGTGGCACAGGGTTAGCTTCTTCCAAAGAAACATGATATCAGGTAAACATACGTTAATAGCAAAGAGCTGGTGAATCTCCTCCTCGGTAAAGTCCAGTGCGGCCTTGTGGTTCGTTCGGCCAGCGTTAACGACCATTCCGTGAATAGCACCGGCTTCCTCGACAATCTTGTCGACAGCAGCTGTGACGCTGGCTTCCTTGGTAGAGTCGGCTTGGATAGACTTCAGCTTTCCGGGGTACTTCTTCTCGGCCTCGGCGAACTCCTCGCCAGGCTCAGCCAAGTCGATAGAGTAAACGACCTCGGCACCATTGTCGAGACAGCACTGGGCAACACCCAGACCAATTCCTCGGTTGGCACCAGTAACTATTCCCGGATGTTAATACACAATGTTGATATCGGATCGACATGTGTTGGCTTACTGGCGATAACCTTTCCTGCCAGACCAACCTGAGTCTGGGGCACAATGGCCGCGGAACCCTCTGCACTGGTGCTCATATTGGAAAAGTACTTCGTAAGCTGGTTTGGTGGGAAATAGAAGAGTATGGAGAGATGATA
The DNA here is from genome assembly GCA_017140755.1 of Calonectria hongkongensis. Taxonomy (NCBI): domain Eukaryota; kingdom Fungi; phylum Ascomycota; class Sordariomycetes; order Hypocreales; family Nectriaceae; genus Calonectria; species Calonectria hongkongensis. Next base: position 716,868 of record JAACJA010000003.1, on the reverse strand, counting down.
CAATCCCGTGTTAACAATGAATGTCAAGATGAAAGGAAAGACAAACGAAACCCATTTGGCAGACGAAGCCCATCTTATAAGAAATGGATGCTGCGTTATAAACGCAACTCAATCATTTAACCGAGTCAGCCAAACTCTCAAAAGACCAACAACCAGTGTCCCTTGATGCGAGAATGGGTCGACAGAGGTACAATCCTCCCCGCGATGAGCGATCGGTGGAGCCGCCTAAGCGGCCCCGGCTCCACTAAACCCCGACACGCGGTAGGCTGCGCTTCCCTCGGCACGAGGGCATCACGCGCCAGGCGAGCTCGGAAGTTATTGGGTGCAGGTGCGTGATATGTTGCGACAAGCGGAACAACTTACATCGGTTTGATGTTAATACAGGAATTTTTCGAGTGCATCATTCATAAATACAATGTAACGTGTTACCCGTTACTTGCGTGCTGCCTTGGTTGGACGACAAGGTGTATCCACCATTCATTGTATGCTGGGTGTGCACACCGAATATCAGCACGGTATGAAGCGAACTTGCCTCCATAGAGAATACTATGTACTATAAGTTATCTAATATTTATCCATTTCTTTAGATCCTCCAGCCTCCTCTCAAAATCGCCTCTTGCAAATGTAAACTAAGCTAGTTTCCCCGGACTGAAAATCCGTGGAGATGGCTCACGCTAAGCTGGTGAGGGGTTGTGGGGACGTTCTTCGTAAAAAAAAAATGCGCTACCAACCTCAACGTCACAAGCTCCCACTGACACAGATACGACATCTGGTCGCTCATGGCATCTAAGTAATCTTGAGCTGAATTAGACCCGATATTAGGCCCAGGAGCGGTACCCACGTTCATGGTCGCGTATTCTTCCATGTCCAAGCCCCAGCGATTCAATGGCCGTCGGCAGTCCAGGAGCCCCCACAAGCCCCCAGCCAGAGCCCCGTTTCACCCGTAATCGCCTGTCTCGCGGAAAGGGTCTACGCAAAAAGACCGGGTGGTAGGTGGCTGAACAACACGCATGCCCTGTTTTGCCACATTTTGCTAACGTTATCCTGGCGGGGACAGCTTGACCTGCCGTCGTCGGCATGTCAAATGCAATGAGGCCAAGCCAGTATGCGGTGGTTGCGAAAAGCGCAAAGTTCCATGCGCGTACGAAGCCAAGGGCCATGTCAATAACACTCCAGGCTCTGGCAACGGAGCCGAGCTAAAACGCACAGCTCTCGATCCAGAAGACCAAGAGCAGGTTCAGCCGACCAGCACTTCGGATGGAATATCGTCTCTAGAAACTCCCAGTTATGGAGCAATACCAGGTTTTGCAGCAGCCTCTAATTCATCATCCAGCCATGGCGTGGATACACCAAGTGCCAGATGGTTGGGGCTTTTGATAGGAGATGCTGTTCTCAATCATGGAGACCTCAACGAGGTAGATTTCGCCGAGGGTAGGCTAGGGTTATTTGGCGATTCAGCAATCCAAACACCAGTGCCCATAGTTGGATCAAATCCACCAACGCCCATCCAGGTTAATCATTCGACCACAAACTTTGGGACATCCCAATCATCAAATGCATCCCTACAAGAGCGATTGCCGCGATTAGGTAGAGACCAGATTTCCGAAAAGCAAGCCTGGCACTCTGAAGAACCTATTAAACTTAGCCCGCAAGAGTGCATGATATTTCAACATTTTGTGAAGCATATCAGCCAGTGGGCAAGTATATCCCACAAAACAAACATGATTTTTTTTCCTGCTACTAACACGAAGGAAACAGATAGACTTTTTTGAGCCAAAGAAACCATTTGGTACATTTGTGCCACACTTGGCCGTAAGCCCAATGCGAACTTGTGTCAATTTTACATATTGACTGTTGATAGATGCACAGCTTTGGGTTAATAAATGCGATATTAGCCCTCTCCTCACGACATCTTTCTCTAGAAACCAGCTACTCACATAATTATGCCGGATTTGGTCGCCCTGATCCCAGTGATGCGATCAGATACTACTACAAAACCTTGCACTATAGCCAGGAGGCAATGCAATACGATACATATAAAGTCAGCTTAGAGCTATTGGCCATCTCGCTCATCATTTCGACCTACGAGATGCTCGATGGATCAAGTACCGACTGGGAGCGTCATCTCAAAGGTGTCTTCTGGATCCAGCGGTCGCAAGTCATCCACGGAGATTCGGGAGGGTTGAGGCAAGGCGTTTGGTGGGCATGGTTGTGCCAAGATGTCTGGGCTGCTTTCCGCGAGCAGCGCAAACCCCTTACATTCTGGAGACCAACTCGATCATTCGACGAGCTGGATCCATGGGAGTTGGCTGCAAGGTCAGTCTATCTTTTTGCCCAAGTAGTCGGTTTCTGTTCCAAGGAAGACATGGATGAAGACAAAAGCGATTTATCTTTGAGAGAATCCAAAGCCGATTCTTTAATGGAGAAGTGGGCCGAGTGGAAAAATTACCTGACGGTCGAATTTGAGGCTCTCCCGGCCCCGACAGACACAGGAGAGCCTTTTAAACCTATATGGGTAAACCCACCCGTATTCGGCAAGTTCCACCAAAATTTTATTTCTTTGTGGAGTGTTATTAACATCGACACAGGCGTTTCGTTACAACTATATTATTGTGCGATGATTCTGATAAATCTTCATCGTCCTGGGACAGGCGGCATCGGTGGCTTTCTTGAGCAAAAGTCATTACTAAGACAGTGCATCTTATCTGTGTGCGGAATAGCCATGACTCTCTCAGACTATGCTTCCAGTGTCATGTCATCACAATGCATATTTATTGGTAAGTTACTTTACGAAATTAACTGGAGTTTGTATGATGTCCCTAACTAACTTTGGTGATAGCTGGCATGTCTGTCGAGGAAGACGCACAGCGTACAAGCATTCTACAGCTTCTGGATGATCGTAGAAAACGGACAGGATGGCCGGTAAAGCCTCTCGGCGATGAGTTGTCACATATTTGGCAAAGTTTTGACAAGGTCCTAGCATAATTGATACCTCACCATCACCTTATAGTTAAGATGATCAACTATATCTCAGAAGAAAAAATTATATACGTGTTTCCATATAAGCGACGTAGGTGATGAGAGGCAAACACCCTATGTACATTTGGCCGACATGATGCATGGGGGTTCTCGTTGAATTTCTTGCAGGCTATAGGGTAGGTTGGCGATTAAAATGACCGCGTTTCGTGATCAGTAAATCAAACTGGAATAAGAAGCAATGGCACAAGTTTCAGGTTACCATAAAAAACAACACTCTAATTATACTACGTTACTTCTTCGCTTTGTGTTTACGGCCATTGAGATTACGTTGTGCAATCAAGTAGGGTCTGGGGTCAATTGAGTTTGATGACAGCGAATTAGTTCCATCATCTGTAACATGCAGCCTAGGCATGTATCTAAAAGACGGAAAATCTTACAAGCACCCACGGTCTATGTTATGTGGCTGTATGGTGCTAAAATTGCAGTGCAATTCGTATTATGTGTTGAGCTGATGTCAGATAAGAAGAGTAAGTGAACCAATCGCCGGAGCCTGCCGCTGGGTATGTGTGCTAGTGGTGGAGTAGCGAAGTATTGCACCTATGCGCCACGGGGCATGCCATACATGATGGCTGATACAATCGACGAGCAGGTGTAGCGCCTAGGCGTTGAGTCGAAGATGGTATCGTGGAAGGGTAACTGATAAAGCTACACATCAATGATTGAATTATCTGGCGAGTATAATAATACACTGATCTCTATTCATGTACAAAGTGAGTAGGTGTCCACCATGACTCTCAATCATCGTATTGCTACTGCCAGTATGCGCAGATGTGAAGGTCCAATAGCCACAGTTTCCAATCTTCAACCGTTTTTGATGACGTCTGTGCCACCGCCCTGACCACCAAATCATCCAATCCCACTGCCGCGTGTCAAAAACGGTCGGGCGTGTCAGTGGAGTGTTCAAACAAGGGTCGGACATCCGGCTAACCCGATGAGGAAACCGACGCGTGGATTGAGGACCAAGCAATCTTAGTAATTTCCTCGATTCCTGCGAATCCGTACATGTCTTTTGAAGGTTGGAATGCAACAACCACGAAGAGACATGCATTAATCTAGCACCATGCGGCTGGCTTTGAGATGGCTGACGTTCATTATCCTGGCCGCCGTCTTGCTGGTCTACTTTCACCAGCCGACCGGCTCCGGCCTGGAGATCGTCAAGGCCAACTTGCCGTGGCAGACCTCGACTGCACCTGAGCGGAACACCACGGAACCAGCAAAGACGATCAATGAGTTCTGGAAGATATGGGGCAATGCCATCTATCAGACCCGGCCTAAGACGAGGGCACCCATCAAGATCTTCGGTTCAGCGGGCACACTGCGACCGTCAAATCCGGATAAGCCGCGTAAACCGGCTCGCGATCATGTGCGCAGCTCTGAGCAGGACATCGAGAGCCTGCGGCAAGCGCACGAACTGTTCGTGAAGATGCTACAGTCATTGAAGACTAGTGGCGATGGTGGCGTTTTCCAAGGACGCGGCGTGGTCATGGTTGGTGGAGGAGAGTATTTTGGGCCCGCAATTATTGGGATTCACATGCTCAGGCGTACTGGGAGCCTGCTCCCCGTGGAGGTATTCGTACCAGATGAAACTGAGTATGAAACCGAGATATGCGATGTATATCTCCCGAAGCTGAACGCAAGATGTGTGGTCCTGGAGCACCTTACACAAGATGGGCCTGCAGAGTTGGAAATTGAGCATTATCAGCTCAAGGCTCCCGCGCTCTTGCTGTCATCCTTCGACGAAGTTCTCCTGTTGGACAGTGACAGCATCCCACTGCTTGACCCCAATACGACCATTTTCAATACAGAGCCATACCAATCCAGTGGCCTCATTACTTGGCCCGACTACTGGGGTGCGACTGAATCACCAAAGTTCTGGGAGATTGCTGGATTCTCATCTTTCCCAGAAAACTTGCCAGCAACATCCAGAGAATCTGGTCAATTGGTCATCAACAAGAAAACGCATCTTGCACCCCTTCTGTTGGCTACATATTACAACCTTTTTGGGCCGAAGTATTACTACTCACTCTTGAGTCAGGGAGCGCTGGGAGAGGGCGACAAGGAGACCTTCTTAGCGGCTGCCGTAGTCTTGGAGGCACCCTACTACAATGTCAAGACCGATGCATCAAGTGTTGGCAGATTTGATGGTGAGGAGGATAAATCTACAGCGATTGTCCAACACCTGCCTTCTGATGATATGGCGCAAGCAGGGGAACCTTCTCAAAGGACAATTCGTCCTGCCTTCCTGCACTCCAACACGCCAAAGATGAATGCGGGCCACCTGGTAGACGAAGGAGATTTAATTTCCAAGGATGGGAAATCCAGACTAAGGCTTCTTGGGTCAAAGTCCAAGGCCGAGGACCTGTTCGGATTCGACATTGAAGATACCATTTGGGACTTGCTGGTGCAGACTGGATGCGAGCTTGCAGGAAGCATTCAAGAGTGGAAAGACCGAGAAAACCTCTGCGACAGGTTAACTGAGCACCATAAGCTGGTCTTTGACGAGGCGACATGATGTTACCCAACACGACTAGTCTCAAAACCGGGGTAGTTTGGGGCGGGGAATCCTTCTCCAGCTAGCTTCTCCTCCTTTCCCCGGATACCGGTGATGAATGCGGGGTTATTAGCGGCATGTACGATAGCACGGGGAACATGAAAATATAGATGAGCGAATAGAATGATGAACCGAACGGACTGATACGTAATTCGTGCTCTTCTGTGCGCTTGGCGCAGTGATCAGCCGTTGTCTTGACCGCACTTTAAACTGAATCTCTGATGGATGGAAAACCCAATTCTTACGCTGTAAAAGAGTAGTTTTTCCAGAACTCAGACAAATCCTGGATTTCATAATCACATGAGCATGCGAGTACGTGGAATAGAGATGTAGTATAAATATTCGCGTATCCCCTCAGTTGACAATCAACAATTCTATTTTTTCCTCTCGCCAGCGGCGGTGTTTACCCGGCATGCGTTTCATCAAGGGATGTTATGAGCGAGTCAGGTGCTTCCCTTTCTTGCTTAGCCCCTTATTCCTACCAAGTCTCGCCTTGCGGATCTCGTGGCCGGATGTCGTCTACCTATACCGACCGGATCTCGTCCTGACTGTGGGTCCCGAACCAAGGGCCGGAAGGCGTCTGGTCAGGACCTAGACTGTTTTGCGTCACTATTTTGGGCTAATGTACCGATGGTTAGGCGTCTTTCCCCGGAATTCCTCAGCTGACCCTGACGATCACGACATTGGTGCGTTCGACCGAAATAGAAAGTATAAGTTGAAAGTCGATTCAGGTTTCATCAGGATGGTTATTGATCTGCGATATCTCTACAATCAATTTGCAGTAGCTTTGGTCCTACTGTCGCCATGGGCGTTTTTACCAAATTCCGTCTCTTTAATAGGAGACTAGCCCTGGCCTGTACCCTTATTGCCATTTCGACATTCAACTATGGCTTCGATAACCAGGCATTTGCGAGCACCCAGGCTATGGACGCGTTCGAGAAGCAATTCGGCGACTATGATGAGGCGACTGGCACGTATGCACTTGAACCTTCATGGCTTTCGCTATTCAACAGTCTCAATTACATAGGCTTTGCTGCTGGTACGTATATAGCCCAATCGAATTCCATTCTTGCTGACAAGTTAGGTGTCATGCTGGGTAGCTTGATCTCCTCCAGGTGGGGCCGAAGATGGTGTGTTTTTGTCATGAGCAGTTACGCGATAGTGACTGCAACTATTACCGTCACGTCGAAACATCGTGAACAAATCATGGCTGCGAGAATATTAAATTACGTCTACGTCGGGATGGAATTGGGAGTCGTGCCGACTTTTCAATCAGAAATTGGTACGTGTCCGTCGTGAATTATGGTACTCGAGGAAATACTCATGACTTAACAGTCCCGGCCGACGCACGAGGACTAATGGTTGGATCGTACCAACTTAGTTTGGCCATCGGTGGCCTCGTTATCAATTCGGTGTGCTACGGAACGAGCGATCTCCCCGACAATCGAGCCTGGCGCATCCCTCTCGGCCTCTTCTACATCGTCCCGACCATCGTACTGAGCGGCGTCTGGTTTATTCCCGAATCCCCCCGTTGGCTGCTGCGCAAGAACCGGGTCGAGGACGCGTGGCAGAATCTCCGCAAATTGAGAGAGGGAGCCTTTACCGAAGAACAAATGGAGGCAGAATTTGCAGAGCTTCGTACATCGCTTGACAAGGAAGTTGAGCAAGGAAAGTTTGCAGAGCTGTTCCAAGGATTAAACCTGCGACGAACAGCCATTGCCGTCTGCGTCAACTTTTTCCAGCAAGCCAGTGGACAGGCATTTATTTCCCAATATGGTGCCATCTACGTCAAGTCTTTGCACACCATCAACCCCTTCTTGTTTAACCTCATCACGGCGGGTATTAATATTTGCACCATGATTGTTGTCCTCCTGTGGACGGATTTAATTGGAAGACGGTAAGCCATCCCTACAACTTGATGAATCTCGCTGACCAAATCTAGTGTCCTAATGATCTTTTCGACCGGTCTTGTGGCTGTAGTAATGATGACCATGGGTGGGCTTGGTGTCCCGTCACCATTTACACAACAACTGAAAACTGGAGTCATTGCGATGATGGCAGTGTTCCCCGTGGGTTTCGCCTCGGGATTGGCCCCATTGACATATGTTGTTACAACCGAAATATCGGCTCTTCGGCTAAGAGATCTCACATCGCGGGTCGGTTTCACGGTTAATGTCGTGATGAAGTAAGTTGCTGGTTCGTTCATACTAGGATCCTAGGCTAATTTCACATTCAGCTTCGCCGTAAACTTCTCGATTCCCTATCTAGTTTACGATCAGTATGCAGGCCTGGGCAGCCGCGTCGGATTCATCTTTGGCGCCTTGATGGTTCTTGGTGGCCTGTTTGTATACTTTTGCGTGCCAGAGTGCAAGGGTAAAACGCTAGAGGAGGTTGACTTCTTGTTCAACAAGGGAATAGCGCTCCGTGACTTTGGGAAGGCGGATGCTGCGGCGATGATGCGTGCTGAGGGTGTGCATGGGTCAGGAAAGTTGTATGATGGGGACGCAGAGCACCACTCAGACATGAACAAAGAGACAGATTCCAAATGCTGAACGAGTTATCCTCAGCTTGGGCTAGTTTTCATCCAGGTAGCATCAAATGCGAAATTGGGAGGGCATCTCGGATTATGTCATCACTCTTTATTATTCTATTGATGGATCTCCCCAAGAAACCCAGGTAAACTTGTATCGGTATAGGCGTTCAGTTGAAGGTCGAATGGATCCATTGGGAATACTAGATCGCTCTCATCGAACGAATGACCCGACGAATCCATTAAATTATGGTGCACGATACCCTCGCCGTATAGCTGGTTAGAGCCAACTACACTTCCTCTGGGCTGATCCGATGCCTCGTTCTGTTCCGGCATTGAGAATGGCCAAGCTTCGCTACTTGTTGTACCACCAGGGGTTGACATGGCCCCAGCCCATCGCTCCTCTGCATGTGACCGCAGAGGATTGACGACCGGATCTGTCTCCTCGTCGTCTTCAGGTGCGAATGCATGCATGGATCGCCTATGAAGCTTTTCTTGCGTTGTTATTGTCCCCGGAACGGTCCTATAGAGGTTAGCTATCTGTCAAGCCAGATCGGTTTTCTTGCTTACGTCGCGTCCTGTTGTGGGCGTGTTCCCAATACAGGGATTAATTTCTCGACGTCGATGATCTAAGTTAAAAGATTAGTAGATGCAGGCTTAGGTCTTTTCACTCTTTAGCCACTTACACACCGCCCGACCCATTCTAATTTGTGTTCGGTTTTGGCAGCGACACAAATCGCCTTCGTTAGTTTCTCTTTTAGTTGAGGTAGTGAATGACCACCTTCTGGTGGCAAGAGAAAGCACAAATGGTCGATTATCTTGGTACATTGATAGAGTGCAATTGCTAATGTACCGCTCTCAATATGGCACCGTGTTTCCGAATGATAAATCTGGGACCAGAACTCGCAGCACCATACAGCACTCTCCAAGCATCTCTGCTGACAGTAGTCGATGTAGGCGCGTGGTGTTTTATCCATTGCTTCTGGGGACACTGATTCTCGGATCCCAGGTATTAGAAAGCGGAACAGATCGCATCGACAAAGATACAGGAACGTATGCAAGACAATGTAGGTGCGAGCATCTTCGGAGTGACACATGATCATCAACCGGTTAGCATCGAGCTTTAATTCTTCCGGTAAACATTGTTTGAAGGTAACCAGCTCTTGATCTAGAGACCGGAGCTGGTCTCGACTGGGGAAAGGACTGGACCCATCAAGAATGACTCGGCGGGTGTATCTAATTAAACGTTAAAACAAGCGCCTGTGGATGCAGAGTATTCTGACCTTAAAATCCTATCGCGGATATCCAGCAGTCGCATAAGATAGGCGAGTACATTCATGTCGGTATCGTTTTCCCCAGAGTCGCGCAAGAATTGCATCTGGGATTTGAGACCAAGTTGGAAGTTGCGATTGCTGTTGGGTAGTCTGACATGGAGCCGATGTGAAGGACAGACAGTCAAATCTTCAATGCCGCCCGAGAAAATTTTGTCAAATCTATAAATCGACCACATTAACCGACGCAAAGACTCTTGTTTCACGTGGTCCCCGGAAAGCCTTTCGTAGTTGAGACGCTTTGTGAAAGCGACGCGAGCCGCAACGGAGAGCAGAACCCAGACATCTCCGGTGAATTTCATGGTGGAGCGGTAGTGAACGACGAGCATCAGAGCCTGAAGGTGGGGAATTGACAACTCGCCTAAACGGCACATCAAATCGCGCTGGACTTCATCAACCCAAGCACTGGGGCCGGGATCCGATTTATCGACTGAGGGTAGTCGAATCCCCAAAGCACAAATGACTTTAAGAAGATTTTTGTCCAGTGTCTCTTTGCTCCAATCGGCAAGAATCGAGGCCTTGTGCAGGAACAGACAGTCGATGAATTCGGCATTGTCAAAATAGGCGTGAATATGATTTCGGATTGCAGCTTTGGTTTCACAGTCAAATTCGCTACGAGATATGAGTGGAAGATGTACAACAGGGACGTAACTGACCTACCGTTTGGCTGCATTATTTCCCACACTCTGAGATGTTGATGGTGTGCCAATTGAGTCGCGATACTCAGTCGGGGCGCTCACCGGCGACATGAGAGTCTCTGGGGCTCTTTCGACGCGCACTGCAGGTTTGGAAGTCGGAAATACGCAGTCTTGACCCTGCGACTCACATCGTCTACATGGGTAGTTTCCCGAACACTTGGCCTTTGTTGTCCGACACGATGTACATGCCTGGAGCGTGCGACGACGCTTTGTACCAGCCTGTGTCAGGTCAAGGCCAGTGTCATTTTCTTCTGCGACGACCACAGGCGTACTTGCGCAGACGTAGCTGCAGGACAAATCAAGACGCTCACAGCGCAGGCATCCTGACTGCCGCCGATCGCACTTGACCTGTGCTCTCTCTCAGCAAACTAGAACAGCGCCCTATTTACCCAATGGCTCTAACCTTGCGGGCCCGACACTGCCTGCAGGCGGGTCTCTTTTCTGGCGACCCAGCGTCGTGGATCTGGGGAAGTGCGTTGCTGTCTTCGGGTGACATTTTTCACATACAGGGCGAGATCCGGGGGGAGGTTAGAAAATAGCCGTGAGCTGGAGGGTCTTCATGCTATTAAAAATGGCGCGCTGGGCCTATCGCGTCATGCCGAGGTGAACAGAGCACTTGGGCGAGATCCGAGCTCCAGCGCGGGACGACTTCCGGCGCGTCCAGCACGGCAGCCGACGAGAAGAAAAAAAACGTCATCTCAGGGCTCATACGAGGCTGGGCATAAAAGAAGAAATGTGGAGGATGGAATCACTATTTTATCGACCGCATTAAAGCTCCAGGCTTGCATTTCTCACTGTGCACAACCTCGGTTTCGCTCACGATGCCTGCCCACTCTGTCCCGCCCAAGCCCCTGCCGCTCAAGGTTGACTCTAAAAATGGAGGCAACCGACCAAATTATATCATTTTTATGCCAGACCAGCTGCGATACGACTCGCTAGGGTGCACTGCCGGGCCTGATTCTGGTCTAATAACGCCCAACATTGATGCTTTTGCCGCTCGCGGAACCCTCTTCACCAATTGCTTCACTCAGGCCTCGGTCTGCTCCCAGTCGCGATGCAGCATGTTTACTGGCACATACCCGCATGTCAGCGGACATCGCAGTCTTGAGAATCTCATAAAGCCATGGGAACCAAATCTGTTCCGCAGTCTGAAAGAATCGGGCTATCACATTGCCTGCCTAGCGCCTCGAGGCGATACGTTTGCCCCGACAGTGACGGAATTGAGCGTCACGGAATATGGCTTTCTGGAGACGCCCGAATACGTCCCCAAGTTTTCAGGCGGCGGCCGGGAAAAAGATGAGAGCATATGGGGTCGATTATTTTACCGAGGCCTTCGCGACACGGATCACGCCTCCGACTACGATGATGCAGTCGTCAGATCGGCACTGACCTGGCTTGACTGTCCTCCAACAGACAAGCCATGGGTGCTTTTTATGCCGTTGATATTTCCTCACTGCCCATTCCAAGTAGAGGAGCCATATTTCTCCATGTACGACCGCTCAAAAATTTCTGGGATCAAGGCCCTTCCTGAAAAGAGAACAGGCTATGAACCACGATACATGAAGTCAATTCGCGAGCGCTATGGCACAGATCGAGCGACTGAGGAAATCTGGAAGGAAATCAAGGCTACTTACTACGGCATGATCACCAGACTTGATGATCAATTTGGCCGTGTCATGAAACGAGTCGAAGAGTTAAATCTCTGGAAAGACACTGTCACAATGTTCTTCACGGATCACGGCGAATACCTGGGTGATCACGGGCTGATCGAAAAGTGGCCATCCGGACTTTCGGAGACGTTGGTTCATGAGCCCTTGATTATTGGAGGCGCAGGATTACCTGAAGGAAAGAAGATCCAGGCCATGACGGAAATGGTCGATATTGTGCCAACCATGTTTGAGTTTTCGGGCGTGGGCGAGTCGTTTGCTCATAATGGCCTCTCGTGGGTTCCGCTCCTCTGTGGGGATGCCACTGAACATAAAAAATATGCCTTTTCCGAAGGTGGCTTTCTCACATCAGAGGAGCCGCTTTTGGAACAGGCCCCGTACCCATATGACCTCAAGGCCGGTCTCCAGCACGAAGATACAACTCTAGTAGGCAAGGCAATATCCTTGCGCGACGAGACGTGGACATACGTTTACCGATTGTATGAGCCTGCAGAGTTGTACCACCGACAAAATGATCCGCATGAGCTGCACAACCTGGCGGATGATTCTGAGCATAAAGAACTCATTGATAAATATGAAAAGGTGGTCCTCAAATGGCTGCTTGAAGGGGCTGACGTCATGCCTTGGCAACCAGACCCAAGATTCCCCGAAGTCAAGTTAAAGAGCCCAAGGGAGCAAATGGAGGAAAGGCTGAAACAAACTCCGAGTGTATGAAGTGCCAGGGAAGCTCCATAAATTGGTTTACTGCCGGAAAGGGATACTGGATCTTTTCAATTAGACGGGGAGGCCGGCAGGCCGAGTTGGTTTGGTATTTTAGCAGTCTTGAGTTTCGGCAAGAATACTTGAATTGGAAGATTTAACAGAAAACCAGCCTCTAGGTTTGCATTTTGTTCCTTTGCGTCTATAATATTTTGTATAAGGCCTAGTGAGGGACCATGAACTGTAAAATCCACATCAGCATTCCATTCTGTCGGCTGCCTCATTTGAATGTGGGGGACGTGAATGCTACACCGAATTAAAAAAACTCTGTTTGGGCCAGTTCGGTTCATTTGTCTAGGGTAATAGACATTTGCGTTTGATTATCTTTATGACATTGGATTGCTATGATATACGTTTTGACTGGTGAAATCCTCTATAACCTTGCTCGTCAGCATCTAACGGCTTCGTAACGTATATTGAATCAACATTTAGTGAAAAATTGTGATATGATTGAGCTCTTGAGAAAACTTTTGTGATCTGTCAAGACATCATTTGATTCACATACGATAAAATAATTTGATATTAAGTAGACTACTTTCACCCACGGTGTTTGAAGCGAGTTGGAATTTCCTTCAACTAATTTCCCTTGCCGAATTTCGTATCTTCACATGACGAAACTTCTACATAGTGACTTACACCTTCACTCGCCACCGAACTGGCTGATTCTGCGGATCTAGTAAGCAAGCAGGCTAGTAAGCGAGAGCGAGTCGAGGGCATCGTGAAAGAAATCGATGGCTGAGTGGGGCGAGGACACTCAGGCCGCTTTGAGAGGGTAGAATTCCAAGCACACAGCCGAAAAGCCGAATTTGGAAATTTTCAACAGAGCGTTTGGGACTACAACGTCGGTATATCCTAAATAATTGGAGTAGAGAATCATGATTTGGTTGGTTTGCAACGGTTTTATGGTAGAGGCGACTCTGGCGTGGCAGGTTGGTGTGCTCAAACAGTATAGTGTTTGTTGTTGCAGTGAACGATGTTTTCCAGCTCCAATCTTCTATACCAAATTAGAATCTAAATTTGATGTTAGAAAAGCCAAGATCTGCATTATGGAGACATAACGGCGCACACATATCCGGATGCAGATGCATCTGGACTTGGCGTCGACTTAGTAGGGATACCAGCCTCCCAACCTCCGCAAGTGGTTAAACTTTGCACAACAAAGAAGTGTTCTGACACTAACCTCCTCGTGAATTTAGCTTGGGTCATTTGTTGCAATGCTCACGCGCATATATAAAGGCCAGCGAGGCTCTTGGAATTTTGGATCAAACACACACATCCTCACAGCTCTACAGCTACACATTCCTTTCCAACTTCACATTTTTCTCAACACTCCTTCATTCAGAGGCTTTGATAAGGTCCTCCAATCAAACTTTTTACATTCCAAGAAGTCACTACCAAACCGGACATCTCCATTACAATGTTGCAATCCAAGATTTCTGGCTCAGTTCTCCTCTTCTTCGCCATCTGTTCTGCTGTCGCAGACCCGGTGGTTCACTCCAATATTAGAGTAGCTGAACACAAGCATAACGGCAGAGCCGTTCACTCTAACATTCGAGTTGCTCAACACAAGCATGATGGCAGGTGGTTTCATACTAACATTCGAGTACCTGAAAACGAGACCGGCGATTATCAACAAGGCGGGCAGAGCGATCAGAGCGAGCAAAGTGAGCAGAGTGGGCAGGGCCAGCAGAGTAAATATCAGCAGGGTCAACACCAGCAGGGTCAACACCAACAGGGTCAACACCAACAGGGTCAACATCAGCAGGGTGAGCACAAACATGGCGACCACCAACATGGAGAACACAAGCACGGCGAGCACAAGAACGGTGGACACCACAATGGTCAGCACCAGGGCGCCGAGCAACAGGGCGCCGGACAACAGAGTTCTGGGCAACAGAGCTCTGGGCAACAAAGCGCCGGGCAACAGAGCACCGATAATCAGAATAGTGCGAGAGACGTAGTACCCAATGTCAGGCTGGTCCTGGGACCACCAGAGGTTGCTACGCATGACAACCCGAAGCGTGATAGCAGCGAGACTGAGGAGGATCTTGATGCGCCCGAGCACTTTGGTGGCGTTCAAGCTCGTCAGGCTTCCACAGACTGCACCAGTGCCTTGTCTTTGCACAACAAAGCGCGCGCAGCGAAATACGTCCCCTCGCTGACCTGGGATACCGGCTTGGAGGCAAGTGCCTTGGCGTATGCCCAGGCGCTGGTCAAGAGCGGCAAGTTTGCGCACTCTGACCCTACCACACGACCTAACCAGGGAGAAAACTTGGCATATGCTTGGTGAGTCGAAGGCTATGGATGCAAAGAAGTGTGAATACTCATAGGTTGTACAGGTCATCGACTGGCAGTGTCTCGAACCCCATCACTGGCGGCACCAATGGATGGTAAGCGAACTAAAGTTTGTCGAGTCATATGTATGCCGGGCTAACCATTCTGTTTAGGTTGGGTGAAATCAACAACTATCATGGTGAAGCCATTCCCCTGGGCAACTTCTCCGGTTACGGTCACTACAGTTAGTCCTTTCCTTGGGATCAATAAGGGCTTGCATCGCTAACTATGCCTCTTAGCTCAAATCATGTGGAACACTACTACCAAGGTCGGAATCGCTACTGCAACTGATGGAAAGGGTACTTACTACACCGTTGGCCGCTACTCTCCCCCTGGCAACTACGGCGGCCAGAAGCCTTACTAGAGGATAAATTCGAGCCAGCTGGTTTTTGATCGGGGGGGAGATGGCTCTTCAATCGGGCCACAAAATGAGAAAAAAGGGGTACCAAAATTGGAGCAATGGGGCTAGGTTTGCATTTCTTCTTCACTTCTCTACACTCTTTGGTTGGGAGTTGACCTCCCATTTCATCTTTCTTCATCACTTTTCTTCACCTTCTTACATTCACTCACTACTACCCACACTCATTCTTTCTTGGGATTATTCCCTTGACACGATCGTTCATGATCTCACTTGCCGTTACAAAATCATTGTGACGCCTACCGCATGTACATAGAAACGGTCTACACAAAAATATATACATTTTCTTTTTGTCGTCACAAAATGAGGCTTCATGGAAACGCGAATGTGAATGTGGCACTAAAATTGACACCAGCCACTTTGAAGGCGCAGCGCTCGTCTCAGCCAATGCGAGTGAGGATCCACCATATCCGCGGACGTCCGACTGCGCCATCTTACGTCCATCGTCGGAGCTGAAAGCGAAACCCGCGGGTGCATCAATTTGGACAAAGACTCCATTCAGAGTAAACTCCATTATAGGAAACTCCATTATATAAAGCGTGGTATTCCAATTAATCCACCATGATCAATCAGTACCATCATCTCATCTCTTTCGCCTGTCTCCCATCTGCATTCAGCTAAGGCAGTCTAATTCGCACCACTAAACCCGTTCTACCTCCTGTCACTGGAAATAAACCACACCATGTACGCATGCAAGCAGGAACCCGAATTCACCGAAAATGACATTCCCGATTTAACTGGATATGTTGCCATTGTCACTGGCGGTATGCTCGTTACGCTAGTAGAAGAAGCGGGCTAAGACTACTGACAACTTAAACAATCAGGCAATTCAGGTATCGGCTACGAAACTGCAAACCAGCTAGCGCTTCGCAATGCGCGTGTTTACATCGCTGGCCGTTCTCAACAGAGGGTCAAGGACGCCATTGTGCAAATGCAGCAATCGTCTGGTGGAAAAACGCTCGATCTCCATTTTTTACAGATGGATTTGCAGGATTTAAAGTCTGTAAAACTCGCTGCGACGCTCTTCTCTCAGCAGGAATCGCGCTTAGACATTTTGATCAACAACGCTGGTGTATGGCTCATCACGCTCACAAATACCTCTTGGCCCGCGTCTTTGCTGACAACTTTTCAGGTTATGACTGTTCCTTACAAACTAACGGCCGATGGATTCGAAACCCAATTTCAGATTAATTACCTAGGGCCGTTCGTCTTAACCTCGACTCTACTGCCCCTCTTGTTGTCAACCGCTTCACAGTCCTCATCGCAGTACCGTGTGCGAGTGGTTAATGTCGCCAGTGACCTCGCGTTTATGGGTCCCAAGACCATACAATTTGACGACTTGAATATGACTGAAACAAAAGGTCTCACAGAGCTAATGTATGTGGTTATACTAATCCGGTAGTGTTTAATGCTTACAATTTGGGCCATCGCAGACAACGATATGCGCATTCGAAACAAGCAGAGATTCGTCATGCTAAAGAATTAAACGACCGCTATAGTTCTCAAGGTCAGTAATCCTGCGCTCAGTTCCATGTGATGCATTGCTAAAAGAAATATTTGCAGGCCTTACTGCCTACTCGCTTCATCCTGGTATTATTAGATCCAACCTCCAAGGCCATGATCCAACCATCGTCGGGAGCGTCATGAGAACTGTGATGAAGTTTAGGCCGCAGACGACGCCACTCGAGGGTGCGCTCAATTCCCTGTTTTGTGCTACGAGCCCCGTTGCGCCAGTATGGGGACAGGGAAGATATTTTGAGCCAGTCGGGAAGTGTAATCCAAGGGCAGACAAATGGCTCAACAACACAGAGACGAATGCTCGATTATGGCAACAGAGTGAAACAATCATGGCAGGTCTGCAATAGATCGGAAGGATCTCAGCATGATTGTGGTAAATGTAGTGTGAAGCTCTAGAATTTCTTGGCACAATTAGTTTGGCAAACTCGGATTGGTAGATGTTTAGTAGCATATAGACTAGCGATGTATGGAGAATCGTATTTCCCTCGTGGGATATACAAAAAGAAGGTGTCATGAAGGGCTCCTCTAAAGTGCCTCAAGGTTGCTCAGTGCTACGAGAACCTTGGACAAACGCTTCCCATTGGTCCTAGAAAAGCGTTATTTAATTTCTTGATCCCGTAACGTGGGTGAATAGATCTGGGGGAGTGAATACGTACCCAATCGACGATATCCGGGGTATTGAAGAATGAGCCAGTTCCTTCAAGACTCGAACTGAATGCGGGATGCGATATTTGCATGGGCTCAGACTGCAAGTGTGAGATCTCGAAAGCTGCAGGGTCTAAAATTGATTCCACTGAGGTGTTCCGTAAATTAGCTTAACCATTCATATATGGCGATAAATAAAGTTGGACTGGCACTTACGTGCATCATGAGGAAATCCAGAAATGTCATCGTGGCCAATTTCTCCCAGGGTCAACGAGGATTGTTCTTCTCTCGACTTCGAAATTTCTGACAACTTGCTCAGCATGACCGAAAGAACGTTGGAGGCTTTTTGGGCCTCGGCGGAGTTTGTCTTCAATTCGTCAAGGAAATTTCGAGAACGCTGGAGTGCTCCAACCATGTCCTCCTGGCTATACTTGACGCATTTGTGTTCATTGCCATCGTCGGGTGTTTGTTTATGCGCACGAAAGCTGAGTTCGATGCAGACAATCATTGAAGCCAGTAAAAAATCGTGGAGTTCAAGCGAGTTAATAAACCACCTGTGTTCATGAAGTCGACCATCTTCTTGGACTTCCTTCATAATATCCGCTTGATGTTTCAAGGTCCCCATTGCCGCCTCGACACATGCTGTCCTGGAGTAGGTATACTTGGAATTGGTGTAGGATTTCGTCATGTGATGGCGGTGCAATAGGCATCGACCTTTTAGGGCAAGAAGCTCTAGATTATATCTGCGCATCAAAAGATGCGGGGGGATTATGACAGAATCGTTGAGACTCGCCATTTGCAGACGAGGTGGCATAGCCTTGTACGCATTTTCAAGGCGGCGGTCCATTTCCATAATTTGATCATAGGCCTCGGTCCGCCCTAGGGAGACGTGGTTGAATATTGTCCGAAAGACTGACGACAATCGCGACTTTGCGATTATGTATAGTACAGGCGTCAATTCGGTCTCGGGTCGCGAAGGTGGCAAGTGGGTGGAATCAGGGCCAAAATCGTCGTCAAGTAGGTTTAGCGGCAACTGTGTGTCGCATTGAGATTCTTGCATCATTGGCGGCAGGCCAATTTGACAAGACGTAAGAACATCTAGCTGCAAAATAATGGCCCAGATACGACGTCGCATTTCTCCTTGAAATGTGGAGAGTTGGGGATGGTGTGATGGATCTCGATGATATCCCATACGCAAGGCCACTCGTATAATGATCCCACCCAATACCCACACCCCGAGACTGGCATCGCGTCGCCGTAGAAACTCGATTTGAGCGTTCAGCATAAGTGCCTCCATGGTGTACGGCCCAGGCGCTGTCGAATACTTGGATAAGATTAAGCATTCCGTCGAGCGACGTTGGAAGACCTCCAGTACTTCCATTGGATTTCCCAAGGCTTCTGGTAAATCTTGCCTGGACCGCATATAGAGGAAGGCCCCCATGGCCATGACTCCGTATAGTAAACCGACCCATGCGGGTGAATTCTGCTGCGGATCGAGCCAGAAGCGGTTATACTAAGCGGTAGCGAACTTTCTTTAGCCATCGCCCATTTGAGGGAGAAAATGACTCACCTCTTGTTCAAACGTTGGAGCATGGAGAAGTACTGATCTACGGTTAGCCATTAAATCATTCAATTAGTCAAATAACTCATCATACAGCTTGATATTTCATTCGAGCTGAAATATCGGGACACCAGTCTACTGGCAATGTTTGTGGACGGAATATCTGACAGAATATCCTCTATATCTGGCGTTCCTTGCAGCCCTTCCAGTAACATTGGGCCGCAACCCTGTGGAGGTTGTTCAGTGGTATCTTGATGGTTTACTATATTAGCTCGATCAAGATCCTCCCGAAGCTCTGTCACCTGGACGATAACAATCAGCAGTGCACTTTGGATTAATCCGCGACATCTCGCATACTTCATTACAGAGCGATGCCCAATGAGTACCCGATACATAGGTTATCTGACCATCGCTTGACATCATTCGGCCAGGCTTGATGTCGAGTAGTTCAGTCGGAGCAGAGGCACCAGAATTTTCATTCGAAGAGGTGGTTTGGCTGTCATGTTGCTGTTGCGGTGGCATCTGGGCGGCCATAGTGCTGATTAGCTGCTCCAAGCGGCGAATACGCCCTTCGAGCCGAGGGTTGCCATCGCGAACATGAGGTGATCCACGGACTCGACGATTTGAGGCATAAGCACAGTCGGTATTTCTGGCCAAACAGTTGCCGCAGGGTTGATTTCGGTCGCATTTCAACCTACGCTCTATTGATCAGCCCAACTCATTCCATCAGGATCAAAGACTCACTTTCGCTGCCGGCACGAAGCGCAGGACAAAACAGCTCGAGCGCCTTCCATATCTCAATCAAAAAGGAAGAAAGGTCTCATTGAGGCCCAAGTCTTGATTCGATGATGACGAAATGTTCTTCATGAGCTAGTGAAGCGATTGCTGACCATATTTGGTCACGTGATGGCTTGGCAACTGCTGAATCCAGAGTATGAGTAAGAGAGACTTATCCTAAGGACTCACCATTGTTTACTTGGGACATGATGCGGTGATATGAGATAATGAATTAATTATAGAATAATTCACCAACGTACCATACCAATCAAAACATGGGCTTTGACAGAAAATGTGCCATCGGGGGAGAATATCTGCAGCCGAGCAACCTAAATACATGCCGTACTGTAATTGCTGCATAGAAACTAAAAAATCTACAACCTGAGAAATTTAGCCACAACGGAGTCACCTTGAGTAGATCAGAATTGAATCCATGTTTGATTGCGTGAAATGACCCTCGTTCCCAAATTTGAATCCTCGCCACAGGGCGGGAGAACTGCACTTTAGCCTTCGGAATGATGACTAAAGGACATGATGGTACAAGTGACTAGCTAGCTGGAGCTGGTGCCTTGCACATGTCTGGCTATGATTAACTAACTCCTTTCTTTGCTTTTGCCTTACATGATCTTTGGTAGACTAAGCTTGCTGATGTTGCGTTTGAGGAAACCACTATATCGAGTCCTTTCGGCCCCTTCAAGAGTTTTAAGTTTCGCTACCCACGGCCTTCGCAATTCACGTCCTCGAGATTTCTTCTAACATCTACGAAGTGGGCCAGTCTAGTCATGAGGGGATTTGGCAGAGAAAATGATGGGACCATCCAACACATGGCACCTCGAGTCTCAACCGCTACGTTTTGTAGACCCAAACTTTTTAAACATGAATTACAAATCCGTAATGATCCTTACGCAAACCTTGGCCATTTCTTATCAAGATTAAAGTTCTGTGACTCACTGTCCGTCAAGTTCACGGAATCTCTTCCGCTTTCAATTGGGGCAAGCTAAAACGAATAAGGTAAGTGGATCGAGAAAATGACATCCGTGACGGCCATTTCTATGTGGTATAATTGGCTGACATTCCCGTGTAGAGCAGAATCCGTCTTGGCTGTGAATTCATCAGCAATAACTGGCCAAGATTGCCGCGAATAGTGTATCGTAATACATCTAGACTAGGACACGCCCAACTAATACTGAAATGCAAACGGAAATTCTGGAAAGACACCGGAGCCCTTCAAAACTGATTACGTTCTAGATCACCGCGTGACTAGTTACCCCGTTCTGATGGGCCTAATGCTCGTGTTAATTGTGCCTTACCGTGTCATGAGAGATTGATCAGCTCAGCAATATATGTGCTTCCTTAAGTGGTATATAGAAGGGGCTCTATTCTTCATCGCGAATCACAATCTATTTGCACAAGCATTTTGCACAGCATTCCTCGCCTCAATTTCCCCAACTTTCACTATGGTCAAGATAGCCACTTTCGAAGTCGAGCACTGGTTCGTCCGCTACGAGGACATCCCTGATATGCTCGATGTAGGCGAAACATGTGTTGCCTCCGTCTCTCTTAACGACCTAGTTGAGCTCTGCGAAGACAAGTCACTTCCACCGCCGATCAATAACGAAACTAAGCTTGTATATGGGCCATTACATGGCTCTCAGCGTCTGCGAGACAACGTCGCCCAGATGTTCAATGAATACGGTGCGAAGCCATTGACCCGAGATAATGTCCTTATTGGACAGGGCGCCATCGGCGCAAAATTTGTTTTCTTCTACACCATGATCAATCCTGGCGATCACATTGTGTGCATGTATCCTACCCACCAACAGCTTTGGTCTGTACCGGAAAGTATTGGTGCTGAGGTGACCTTGTGGAAGTTGAAAAAGGAGAACAACTATATCCCTGATGTTGCTGAACTCGAGGGTTTGGTGAAGTCTAACACTAGGTTCATCTTCCTCAATAACCCTAGTAACCCCACGGGAATGCATATTCCTACTGAAGTTATCGAGAAGATTGTCGCATTTGCCAAGGACCGCAACATCACAATACTGTCAGATGAGACCTACCGTCCTCTCTTCCACCATCTCTACGATGCCATCTTGCCAACTGATATTCCTCCTCCCCTTACGGCCTTCGGCTACGACAACGTGGTTGTCACAGGCTCCATGTCCAAGGCTTTTTCACTGGCTGGCATTCGCCTTGGTTGGATCGTGACGCCTAACAAGACCATACTTGAAGCATGCGGCAAGGCTCGAGAGCACACCACCATTAGAGTATCTATGCTTGATGATGCCGTGGCGACCTATGCACTGTCACCTGCTGTGCGCCGACCCTTGCTGAGGCGAAATGTGGCGTTGATGAACGAGAACCGACGCCTCATAGAAGGTTTTGTGAGCAGACACAGAGATATCTGTAGCTGGGTCAAACCAACTGCTGGAACAACAGTCTTCGTTGAATTTTGCAAGAATAATGAGTTGGTCGACGATAGCGCACTTTGCGCGGATATCATTGAGACAACAGGTGTTATGTTGGTACCTGGTTCTAAATGTTTTGGGGATGATTTTAAAGGTTGTGTGAGGTTTGGCTATGGGTGCTATCCATCCGTGTTAGTGAAGGCACTTGGGAAGCTGGACGAGTATCTCGCAACAAAATTCTGAGTGCAAGCTAGTCTAGTTTGATCACTTATATATCAGCACTTTGTGCATACCTTTTATCAATATATGCCTTAACAGATCGATTTGAAAAGCTTTGCTGTGCATAACAACATATCTGTAAGAAACTTGAAGAACATGTTCGCTATCTAGGGGAGTTATTTTCTGATTGTTGAGGCAAATGCTTTTCAAGCCTTAATCTCGTTTCGATGAATATCAAAAGGCTTCCACTATTGGATTAAATTCACGGCTATTTAAATCAGACTGCAAGAAAATTGGGAAACATTTTCGTTTTTGTCATCGCCAAAGGCCAGGTAGGAACTTCATTGTGCCTTCTAATGTTCCACGTTGCCTCAACTGGCATCCACTATTCTATTCTCAATCGAGTGTGTCCATCCATTCTAAGAATAGAACGAATAAGGGATAATTCCAGTATCGACATATTTTGTTGGAATAATTTGTTGATTTGACACAAAATGATCATTGGTTACAGCCCGTACGAGATGTGTCTATTGTGGTTTCCACGTCAAATATGTTGAGGTCAGTACCCTAAACAGGCTTTAGATTTCGCTATCCTAGACATTTCGGTCGATGGAGATATTTCTACAATTGTTGTAATTGGTAATCTAACAAATTAATATCCTGTGTAACTGATTCGGATCGCGCCCCGGAAGGCGACCCTTGCCGATGCCCACAACTCCCGTCCCACAAAAAATTAACCCATCGCTCATTGGCCCAATTTTCCGTCCTCACTAACCTCATCGCCATTCTCGAACCTCCACAGCCCCGGGTGGCTCGGCATTTCCGGCCTGGACAGAAACCTCCGGGTGTGAAGATACGAGCCTGTACGGAGTCTATTCTACAGGGAAAGTAAACGCTTAAGAACCCGAGTGCACTTTGACGAACCAACATTCGCTTCCACGAGCCGCAGAGTAACTGCGCTGTCCGTCACTCCCACTCATCCCAGCCACGCAGGTTAAGCTTATAAATCATCCTTTATTCCACATAAATTAGAATAGTACTAAATTTCAAAGAGGTGATATTTATTTTCTCAAAATAATTGGCTCGCAATACCTCACTAAAGAGGAGCTAATTATAGGGCTTTTGACTCTTACATTTCGAATTATTACCAATGGATCATGATGTATGAAAGAATTACAAGTAAAGCCAAGGAATATCTACATTCTACATATACTTGGCTTGGCTGGATAGATTCTGTTGGGCGGGGGAAATGATCTGAATGGTTTGACAAAGTCGAAGGGAATTAATCACATGCTAGACGGGATGGATTTCCAAGCTAACGCATGAGTCTTTGGGGCAGGCGCCGATTGGGTTTCTAAGCGATGATACTAGAGTAACTTTGAATTGAGGATAGTGTGTTTGATGCCAATCAATTCGGTGTGCACGTGATCGGATCAGTATCCGATGAGGCACCCTTGCCGAGAGTCCAACACCAGCCTCTGCCCAGAAACGCTAGACGCCCGCTTAAATAGTTCATTGATCCAACTTTACATCTCAACCTCCCAAGCACACTGCTATTTGGTGAATTTGGCTTACATCATTTTGACATTTTCGTCTTCTTCCGGAACATCTACTGCTGATACAAGACTCACCCGCATCAGAAAATGAAGCGTAAGTTCTCTCAAGCTGACGACCCGACATCCGAGAAATTACAGTCCTCCGCCAATCGGCGACGAGTAAGTATGTTTCCCTCGTAGGTCTGAGTCAGTCTTCAGGCATCCTAGTCACTCTTATGCGCCTTTAACGCCCGATACGATGGGCAGTATTTGATCTTATTCCATTTTCGCTAACATGATCAACTAGATGGGCGAGCTTGCATCCACTGTCATCAACTGAAGATCCGCTGCGATATGCTCGAGATAGGGACCCCATGCACAGGTTGCAGCTCTCGCAATCGACCAGGATGCCGTATCTATGAAAAGAAAAAGTATGGAGGCGTACAGCCACGTGATCCCGTTCCAATCCGTCCTCGCCAGTCTAGCCCTCCGCCGACGCCTGAGCGTACGATTGACTCGGTTCAAACCGCATGGCCAGCAGGGAAGGATACTGATGGCCCTACTATGGACGAAGCCGAAGAATGTGATCATGGCCACTTAGCCGACTTTTTTAACCGCCAAGATGTGAGAGAAGCAGATTTTGGCAACCTTACCCGCATGTGCTTCATCGGTACTGGGATGTCTAATTGTCACTACCTAGTCCGCCAGAACCCGCTCCAAACCGATCACGACAACTTCTTCCACTTTGGCTACCGCCAGTTACGTCCCCAGGATGGCTGTTATTACCTTCATCGTGTTCCACCCGAAATGCTCGAGCGTCCTAGCAAAAGAGTGGCAGGTACCTTGATCCGAGCATATTTTGATCTCGTGAACCGAGGATGGCCGATAGTCGACGAGGAAGGGTTCATGGCTCAGTATGAGGAACAGGATCCGGAAGCCCCAGTGTCTCTGGCCCTTCTCAATGCTGTATTTCTTGTTGGAGCCCACGCTTTAGATTCACAGGACGATAGCATGCAGTCTTTGCAACCAATCTTTTTCCACAGAGCCAAGACCCTAGTTGACTGCCGCTTTGAGCAAGATCGGCTTGTTCACGTACAAGTTGCGCTTCTGATGACGTGGCATTCTGCAGGATTAGAGGAGATTGTTGCCAGTGCATGGCACTGGATCGGAGTTGCCACCCGGACAGCTATGGTCATTGGAATGCATCGTGATGCTACTCGGTCCAAGATGCTACCAGTCCATAGACGCGCGTACACACGATTGTGGTGGATTCTTTTTCAATTTGACACCATCTCATCCATTTCATCTGGTCGACCACAGGCAATGTAAGCCATACTCGTGACTCGAGATTGGCTGTGTTTGGCCGTTAACATTTGCTAGAAATTTGGACGACTCCGATGTTCCTAATCTAGATGATTGCCACTTTCAGGGAGTTCCTGGAGCAGAGAAAGATTTCGTGATTTATCAAACCAAACTCTGCATCATTATATCCCGGACGATGAGGGAAGGTTGGGCACTACGATCGTCCCTTCAAGACCGAGTTCGAGCTACGAGAAAGGCCGACAAATCTCTCGCAGAATTCATCCTTGAACTTCCCCAGAGTATTCAACTCAAGATTTCAAGTCTTGATACATGGCAGTCGATACTCCATCTGACCTACAATAACTTTGTCATTCTTTTGCATCGACCTCCACCAAAATACAGCGTTAAAGGTGACCAGGCGGCAAAGCAGTGCAGCGATCCTACTTTATGTGCTGATGCTGTAGGAACAATTTCTTGTATCTTCGAAAGTTTAGTCAGTAAAAAGGCGCTCTCCACACTATGGCTCTACAGCAACAACGTTCTTGTCACGGCCATGATCCACATCATCAACGAGGCAGAGTCTAGCAAACCTCTTGTAGCGGCCAAATCTCAACGCATCTTGGAGACGCTCATCTTGTCTCTTCAAGGGATGTCACACTACTGGAAATACGCACACCCTTGGCTGAAGTTCTTTGAACAAAAGGCCTCGAAGCTAAAACAGGAGCGAGTGGCAATGGCTCAGGGGAGTTCTGCAACATATCAACATCTTGACGAGCACGTGCAACAATCTTGCATGCCCTGGTGTGGCTCTCGAGCACAAACAACGCCACAGGACGTAGAAGAGTCATCATCTTGCCACGAAGCTGAGACTCGGCATCAAGCTGGGTCAGAAAGGTCCTTTCAGGATGCTGAAGAAAGCGGACACACCGCAACATTCGACCCGGCAGTGGATGAAAATATTATTGAACTGGGGACTGACTTTAGTCTACCTGATAACTTATTTCCTTTCGATCCATTAGCATTTGACCTTTTCCAAAGCTTTTATCATGGAGATTTATGATGTTTATGATGTACCTTTCGCCGGGCGCGGGTATCCTTCATAAGTGCACGAATTACATTGGCATAGTAAACTCAACAGCTGAAGTACTGGCGTGCCATGTCTCGACAAGATACAGCAAAACTCAGAACTAACTCGGTCACGGACGTTCAATCACTTCGGGCTTGGTGAGAGCAAAAGTTTATCATGTCTTGTTTCTTGATGTAGTGTCTTACAGAAGGCTCGATGTCGGAAGCATTTTTGACACTCGTTTAATGAGCTCTTTTGGATTAGATGAGCTCCAGGAGGTTGATCTTGTTTGATTGGGAGCTTAGTTTCACGGTAGAAAGGAAATATGTCCTTTTAAGTGGTATAAATTTGAGCATAATTACAGACTTGTGTCTTGGTTATTTTCTGCGCTGAGCATTGCTTTCATCATACTGAGGCCTTACTGCATTGCATGTGTGTTGATTTAACCAAATAACAGTCTCCCCACAAGATTCTTATTTAAAGAATTTTTCCATTATTATTGCTTCCGACAACCGTCCAATTGCTTGATCACACAGTTTGACTTCGCATTGATTTTGTTACATCTGCTCGGCGGAAAGATTTATGTAACTCATTTACGTGTTCAAATCGGCAATGTGATTGGTTCAACTATAGTGGGTGATAGAATCTGTTAATTTTAACCACAGGATCACCTCGCCTAGTTTTTCTATGTACAGAACCCCCAGCAAAATTAGTTCATCTCATTTAGCGCGGACATCAATGGTCAGACAGAAGCTGCGCATCATCATTTACTCAATCATCATCCTCATTCATTCATTTTGGTGCTAATCTTAGAACGAAATCTAACTCTCTCTATGTCGTCGCTAATGTTCGGATGCATCTTTGCTAGTTCAATCATATCTCATATATACAAATCATGGCTCTCAAAATCATGGATCAAAGATGCGTCGATAGAACATCATGGAGGCTGCCGTAAAGGTGACTGCAGAGACGGCGATTGTTAGCCGATGTTGCAGCACATAGGCAAGGTTGAAGCTCATCTTGGTGCCCCATGAGTCCTCCTCCGAGGAGTGAGATGCCCCATTGAGCTCAGCTATCTCGCGCTCATACTCCTTGTGTTCGATCAGCTTCATCGAGACCCAGTACTGACGGATTGGGTCTTTTGCGAGGAAGGCATCTATACGCTCTCGCAAATCTCTATCGCCATTGAATCGGGTGTTACCGATGTAACGGTAGGCCACCCATTCAATCTCGGTCCAGCTATTCAATGCGTTGGCAATCAAGAAGCCGCCACCTTTGCTCGCCTTCGACCATTCTCTGTAAAGCAAATCATAGCCGTATGCGTCAATTTCACGTGCTCTGACGGCAGCCTGCAGAGTTTTGAACGAGTTGAGCCACGCGTGATAGTTGGCGGGCAGTGCAAGTCGTGACGTATCCTCCATGGCCAACCAGAAAGGAGGCACAAAGTGCTGAACGGGTACAACACGGCTCCATTCCCAATCAAGAACGCATGTGATCTCCATGTTTTCGTTGACGATCAAATTGTGCGGCATCAAATCGTCATGGACCAGGACAAAGGGCCCTTTGTCAAGGCGAGGATCCATCCATTCTTGAGCGGCGCGGCAGAAGAGTTGGTGATGATACAACGCCTCATTTCCGATTTCCGTGCTGAGAACGGTACCGCGGCTCTTCAAGAGGGCGTTGTAAGCAATGTCCAACTGCATCTCGAGGAACTGGTTGGCCGACTTGAGAATCCCGTCGGCATAATATGCATCTTGGATCTTAGATTGTCCCAAGCCTTCCAGCCCCTGCATATTGGTATCAATTGAGATGGGTTGCTTCGTGACTTTGTAATTGTCTCCCACTTTCGTCAAACGTCCGATAGATGGGAATTCGAGTCGTCTCAATTGAGTGTAAATGTCGGCGAGGGAGGCATGAAGCTGTCGCGACTGCGAGCCGGAAAGCGAGCGGAGGGATTTGAACGAGCTTAGTTTCGGGCCCTCGACGTATTCGAGGATGAGGAAGGTCGGCAATACTGTAGGACCACTACCGAGCTCGTATGCGAGGATTTTGGGAGTGGGAATCGTCGTCTTCTCGGAAATCAACCTAGAACGAGCGAGTTAGCAAAAATGCGGGACATGGCACCAAAGTAGAGGCAGACATACTGCATCGTGGCAATCTCACTCCTCAGCTTGTCGCTTCCGTCGACAGCGAGACATGGCTCCAGAGGCACGCGCACGACACACTTCAGTCCATCATCGAATTTGACAAAGTAGCAGACATTGTAGCTGCCGTGAGCCTGCGGCAGGAAGAAGCGGCAGCCAGTGCCATTGCGGTACGACGCAGCGAGGGCGCAGACGTCGGCTTCGGTGATTGAGGCGATGAACTTGTCGCGCTCAATCCGCACGCGGTTCTCGACAATTTTATCCCGGAATGAGCCTACCGCGGTGGACATGGCGAAGTCGTCGCCCAGCTTCAAATCCGGCGAGGCTAATTGCGGGAAACGGAAATGCGGTGGTGCTCACATCACGTGATTATCGAACGCTCTGTCTTAGTCGAGCCATGGGACGCCAAACTGTGTTGAATTAATGATGACCTCTGCAAGACTTGCGATTACGAAATAATTCATTTACATGATTCTGTGATCATTAAATCTCGTCAAGTCAATCAATCTTTACTTAATTCCAAAGCATAACCGAAGTTTGTTGTAGGGTAAACGAGTTGGGGACACCTCTCAGTTGATGGCTGCAATACTTTCAATCAATAGTCTCGTTTAGTGGAGTCTTGGCCGCTTATCGTGCTATGGATTAATTATCCCTAGCATTTCGGGTAGTCATGGGATTCGGACAATGTGTGAAAAAGCCCTGTTCGTCATCCTTATTCAGTTTTACAATTACGACTCAGCGACAAGGATTGGTGGTAACAGATTACCACAATGAATGACGCATCCCCATCCCACAGACAGCGAAATTGTAGCTGAGTATGAGGAGAATCAAATTAATGGAATTTACTCATAGACACTTGTATAACAAGCAGCCAGCCACAGAGTCATAATGACCATGATGTCTACCCAAGGCTGGCAAGACTCCCGGAACACCTGGGTCACCCAAGCCACCTGATGGAGGTATTGTGAGTGCTGTCAGGTCTGGAACGGCCTAAATAGGACCAGGAATATCAGCGCTCTTTAACCGAGAAACTATCGATGCGGAATATTGAATGTTGTGGAATAGTCGAGTATCTCATTGGCCGCCACTTTACCAGGCTCAATAGCTCCGCATGTTCAGCTTTTGTCTCACCACATTCATTAATCAAATCAATAACTTTTCGTGAAACGTGTTGTCAATGATTTCCTCTATAAAACCATGGCGGTCCTTGAACCTATGGGTCTAGTATTCTATCCATCTCCAGACCATTCAATCATCTTGACATTTACTTTTCCTATCATCTTCCGGTGTCTTCATCACAATGGCAACCAACACTCCAATCGATCAGTTTATGGCCGGCTACATAGTTGGCGAATACACTCAAGTAGCTGGTCTGGCTGAAGCAATTTGTCGCGAAGTTCTCAACGCGAAGGAAATCCCCGCCATCATTACGTCCCGCGCCAAGGACCCGAAGCGACTTCGAGACAAGCTAGCGCAAAGGAATGTATCAAAAATTATAAAACTACTGTTATAAAACTACTGAAGCTATTGGATCTGATCTATTTGATCTCATTGGAATACGCATCGCACTGTATGTTCCTGGTCAACTTCACGACGCGATGAAGGCCCTAGCCGGCCTAATCACTTTGGATGGTAAATTGAGCACTGGTCAGATTCCGCAATGGGGTACGACCTCCGGGAGCTTCCCCTTCAAGTTCGAGGATAAAACCAAGGACAAGAAAGTTCACGGAGGGGATGTGGGGTACAAAGCCGTCCACCTGCGCATCAAAGTGAACCATGACTACAAACCAGAAGTCCCCTGTGTCAAATCCTGGCCAACAGGACTCAAGAACAAGAAGTCTGGAACTTCAGTCATCGAGATTCAGATGCAATCACTTGTAATGCACGCATGGTCTGAAGTGAACCATGACATGGCCTACAAGACGCTGAGCGGACCGCTGTCTACTCTCGAGCAGACATGTTTGGACGAATTGAACCAACATATGAGAAAGGCAGAGGAGATTATCAACAAGCTCAATATCGCAACCAAAGCTCGACTACTGGAACAAAATTCTACCGTGCCCGTTCGGGATTACTCTGTGGCTTACGCCTTGTCTTTGGATGTCGATTAGACCGAAACATGATTGATAGATAGCTTATCAAAGGTAGTGGTAGTAAGATCCATGATGGTTCAGGGCCGAAAATTTTCTGATCCCAACCCGTGCAATGATGGTCATGGATGAGTGCATCATGTTGTATACGTAAAGCACTGCCACCTGATTACTGACGTTTTTGCGAGAGCAACTGTTCATGAGGGTTGGACATTGCGCGTCTTTTAGCCACAAGGTAAGCGTATTTATCCCATTAATGTCTCACAAGACATTTATGCACAAAATGCGGCATCGGTGTGCATATCTCTATGCTGGTTGGCTGGTTTTATGAAACGCACATCATTTATGCAGTGAGACCAGAAATCGGTGACCGAGTAAGCCATCCCATTAGCCAGAGCCGAGTTCATCAGAATCATCAGCCAAGTTGGCAATGACATCACAAAATTCCTACTGGAAACATCTTTCGTTCTCGTGATGCGGGGAAAAAGATTAAGATTTTGATTCATCATCTATGGTAGCTAATTCCACCGAACGGTATAAGCTGCATACGCGTGACCTGGTACCGAACACCACGAAAGGGTAACAGTAAAAAGACCCTCCGTACATGAAATCCAGTTACATTTTAGATAGATGATGTTTACATAACAATCATAGCCATCACCACACTGGCCATCAAAATAGCCGTAAGAGTCATCCCAGTTTCACGAGTGGCGGCGTTGTCGTCAGCAGTTTGGTTGGAGTCTGTATCAGCAGAGCTGTCAGACGAACTGCCCGCAGTGGGAGTTGCGGTAGCCCACGACAATGAATTGCAAGTGGAAGTGGCGTCGTAGGGGAAACCTCCTCCCCATCCACCAAACCCGTATCCATAGCCACCGCCATAGCCATAGCCATAGCCTGGCCAATCCTTGGTCCAAGAGCTGTAGCTGTCGGAGCACGACGCCCAAGCGGAGGAAAAGTCGGATTGGTGCTCTGATTGCCAGCTGTAAACTGAGCTCACCCAGGAAGTGTACTCCCCAGCTAAGGAGCCGGTCACAGCAGGAACCACACAGGGGTCAGTGATCGTAGAAAACTGAGACCACAAGGTTTGCGAGGACAGGAACGACTTGAGACTGTCGTCGGGAGTAGGGTAATCGGTAATGGTCGACCAGGCAGCGTCGTCGGAGCCGCACCAGCCGTGATCGCCCCCTCTGCCATGTCCAGCACTAACAAGAGAGGCTGATGCTATGGCAGACAGAACAAAGAGGTGATTGAGATGCATGTTAACGATATATCAGAGTGTGAAATTGAGTTGAAATATAAGTGAACGGGAAAAGTAAGTTCGCAGAAGATAATTTCTGTATTCTAGGTTGATGTCTTAAAACATAGCTCTGTATTATACCTCGAGATGTCTTAGTTGGTAGATGACGCGTTAACGATGCACATTGCTACTTCGATGTCCGAAGACATCATTAGGGTGTGTTTCCCCACACCATCTCCAAGAATGGGCTGCCTCTCGGCCAAATGTACCCTAAAGATGTACCTGACGCGCTTCATTTCGGAAATCAAGTGTAAAAGCCCGTTATTTGACCAAGAAAAAACAGTCGGTCAATCGCCGGATTAACATCTAGACCCATTTAACCCGATATACAGCTAAGCGAATTCCGCCTAGCTATTTTAACTGCACTAACACCTAGCTCGGCACCTTGATGCTTTGTTCGGACATCGAAAGTCATTTCCACGTCTCACCTCAAAGGATGGTAAGCCGAGTCGGTTTGAATCAAGCTGAGCTGCTTATCAAGCATCATACGTATCGGTCCACTTAAAAAGCTCACCCGACGAACCCTATAGGGCACCGAGAAGGGGGTTCTACGTGGCAGGTTACATCTGGATTGAGCTGAAGATTAGCGCAACGGCATTTCCTCAAAGGGGATTGGCATTGTCTCGAGCCTGATTACTCGACTTGGCCAGTGGCTTAAGGAAGAAGATGGAATCGTTTACACGCGTTAGTTACGGCGCATACCCCTCCACACAAACTGTGTCGCAAGTTCGAGGGACCTATCAAATTGAATAAACTTGCTTAGCCGTTCGGCGCACTGGGCTTAGTCTGACAGAGCCAAGATGTCGTATGCATATCCTACTAGCCTCCATCAAATTGACGCTGACGTTTCCCTGACAGCAGCCACTGCAGAAGTTTGTTATTCCGTGGCTTCTAGCCTTTGTTCTTTTGCATATGTTACACCAACCTAACTTCGACTTCCGCGACATTGTCAAACCAGTCCATCCTGAACAATTGAAATAGCCCTATGCGAGAAAATCTCCCACCATCTTCCAATTTGAGCATCAACCCTTGCGTAACGGTGAGCTGCAAGCACCACACCTCTTGAAGACTCTCGGTTGCAAAATCAAAAGTTCCAAGGGCCGCAAATTGAGGCAGATTCGCACTCGTGACCCCATAGTCAATCCCTTTCTGTGCAAGTAGCCGCCCGTGCCTGAACATGCCCGACGGTGCCGTTGTCTGTCGCCTTACCATGTTGGTGATTTGTTTCGTAATTGTGGTGGTGAGAACAATAGCTTCCACTATGCGACCTAGAAGTTGCAACTCGCAAGACGGCATGTGCAGAACATTAGCATCGCAATGATTGTCCAATGACCAGCAATCAGGGTTTTGGAGCTTTGGCTTCACCTTGATGAAGTCCTCTTGACTCGTACATTTTGACTTTGTCATGGCAGACCGAAAAGAAGGTATCCTGGTGGGATAAACGCCGCCTTGTATCGCTGCCCAAGACCAAGAGGGTGCCCTGACAACCGGAGCGGGTGCAAACTTCGTTGGCTGGGGTCTTGTAGCCGCTGCCTTATAGTAACTGGGACTGACTATGTATCCCGGTAACCACAATAAGCCTCGGACAAGATCGCATTCCCAGAGACCAGCTAAGTATCGGGATTCGATTGTCCTAGAAACAGCGGCTGCAATTGAGGCGATGGCCGCGAAGACATCGTGCGGGTTCGATAGCTGACGCCTCGAGAAGTCAACTAAGATTGTGTCCCATTCCTGCAACAGCCCATCCCTCTTTAACGAAACGCTTGGCTTGGTCGTGAGAAGGGCCGTGTGGAGAGAAAAGTTACTCTCTCTTTCTAAGTACCGGTCTTCCGAGTATTCATCCTTGCGACATGAAAGGATTAGTTGCTCCTTGCCAAAGATCACCATACGACGACTTAGTTTCTTCTCTTGCAAGCACCACCCACGGGTTTCAACAACACCATAGTCTGACGACCTCCTGAAACCGACTAGAACTTTTCCTAGACTGGGTGTATGCAAAGGTATTTCACAGTAAGGGGCGGGCTGTTTGTAGTCATTGATCAGAAAGGGATTCCGAGCATCGCCCGTTTTCCCCACGACAACAGTCAATGTGGCGTTACCGTACACTCTAGCCATGAGTCGAGATTCGTGCTCCCAATCCTTGGCGTCACGCTGTATGATGCACAGCGCATCGATCCAAACAAATCGGATCCCCAGCGATCGAGCCAAAGCGAGAGTGTCGCGATGTGCCGCAACAAGGTTGGTTTCATCTATTCCATCTAGCATTGTCTCCATTGTTTCGTGGTTAAGGGTGTAAGTATCTTCTGCAGGACCCCAGCAGTAGGATAGAGCAAGATATTGATCATGCATGCCTGGATTCGTGATGACAAGCCGTGGTGGCTCTCCAGCACTTGGGTTGCCGACATCAATAACTCTAGTTGGCATGTCACCTCCTTGTTCCAAGTCGCACACTCTGTGTGATTTGTTGCATTCCTGTATAAACTGCTGGATAACAGTAACATGGGCACCAGGCTCCTGGTCTGCTGTGCAGATTCGTCCGGGAGTACGGCTACCTGCCGGGGTCCCCTCCCTTCTGGATATTTGTTAGATACCTGGCGAGGGAAGATTGATGTCGGTTGACGTTGTTACTAACCCGTAAACTGCAAGATCTATACGATTAAGACCAAAACTGCTTTCCTTCCCACCCGTGATCGGATCAGGTTGACCGCACATTATCGAAATTTGTGGCTGAGACTGTCGAGGCGAGTAATCTCGGAAATGGACGTATATCCAGATACTTGGGTCAAATCCCGTCACGCCCTCTGGCGCCTCTTCTCTAAGAACAGATTCAATTTGCGCAGCAGTCCACTCGCTCTGGAAACCTGCCCAGCAGAGAAGGCAGAAATCGCAACCATTTTCAGCACTCTTCTTGAGGGAGCTTAGATTAGGGTGGAACAGTACGCAATCATATTCCTGGTCAATGGTGAACTCGCGACAAAAACTACACCGGGACATGATTCTCGTACTTTGATGTCTTCTAGTTATATGCTGCGGGAAAAAGATCAAAGTGAGGGCCACGAGGCTACGCGTCAGCCTAAAACACAGAAATAAACCTGTTTTTATTCGCTACAGGGCCCAGCCATGACAGGGGTGCCGTCCAATGATGTTGGATTTGACTGCTGCAAGGCTCGAAATGATTTTGGTGAGATTACCCATGCCATGGGATATGGAAACCTTTTATTATACACCCGCATATCGTCGGGCATTAGCGTTGCTTATCAACCACCCTCGCTGTTCTCATTAAGAGCAGTGATAAGAGGCAAAATTAGACGATCGAGGCCAACATGGTTTGTGAATCCTGAAATTCCCTCACACGGAAAGACCTCCAAGAAGCCATCGACGCTAAGGATGAGCAACATGTACGGGATGTAATTCAGGAGTAGGAGAAGTTTGCGGCCAGGCTAGCTGCCATCTAGTAGGGTCTTGAGGAGCTGGGAATCAGCATAGAGGCCCTCATGACCGATAAGTAGAAGAAGCATGCAGATGGACTCGCACGTATCAGTCAGGAATTGGCTAAATCTTAACAACAGTCTAGAGAGCAGCTGGATGAATGGCAAAGGTTCCAGGAGCAAGCGAAAGGCATCGCAAACAGAACGAGGCCGAAAACCAAAAAAAAAAAAAAAACGCAAAGAGGCGCTTGAGGCACTTGAGGCACTTGAGGCAGCGAAGGCTTGAGCCGACAATGAGCGCACGGAACATCTAGTAACTATCCAAATCAAGCGAACGCTTCCTTCGAAGCATCCTCTAAAAGCGCAGCTATTGGCACTGGCGTAGGGCTGGCTACAGGGGCGGCACTTACTGGTGCAGCAATGCTGGGTGACTGTACCCTGATGTAGATAAGTTAAACGTTCATGTCAAGTCACATGAGTATAAAACATCATGCTAGGTGCTTGCATTTGTGCCACATTACCTCTCCTCCTTGAACTTACTGGGAGATATCAACCGAACCATCCTGGGAAATGATATAAATAAAAGTTTTATCTATTCACGCATGGGTTCATATGGCAAGTCTATTAATTTCGCTATCTGAGTGATGAATTATAGCTTTCCTCTTGGACCCTCCTGTTCCTTTTTGGCTCTGTCGACTAAGAACCTTCTCAGAATCTTTCCAGCTGCACTCTTGGGCACTTCATCAATGAATCGCACACCTCCTCGCAATTTCTTGTGATTAGCGACTCTCTCACTAAGCCATTCAACTATGCGCCGTTCTGCTGCGGGTGTCGGCTCAATTCCCTTCTGGAGAACTACATATGCCCTTGGCAGTTCTGTAGCCTGTTCCTTATCGTAGACACCAATGACAGCCACATCCTTAATTTCCTCGTGGCTGATCAGGATGCCTTCAAGTTCCGCTGGTGCAACTTGAAAGCCTTTGTATTTGATCAGTTCCTTGACACGGTCGGTGATGTAAAAGTCTCCTTTCTCGTCTTGGTAGCCAACATCCCCTGTCTTGAAATAGCCGTCTTCAGTCATGCAGTGCGCTGTTGCAGCACTATTGTTGAAGTAACCCATGAACACGTTGGGGCCTTTTAACCAAAGCTCACCAGTTTGTCCAGCTGGAACCTCTTCCCCGCTCGGCGACATGTACTTTGCAACCATGTTAGGCATTAGTGGTCCAACAGAGCCAATACTCTCGTTCCATTTGTCCCACACCTGTGTATGAGTTCCAGGAGAGGTTTCTGAAAGGCCATAGCCTTGTCGAACAGGCGTTTTGATCCGGTTGTAGACGCTTTCGACCAGCTCCTTTGTCAACGGCGCTGCACCAGAACTAAACATGCGGATTGTGCTGAAATCGTAGTTTGTAACAATCGGGTCCTTGGCTAGGAGGAGTAAGACCGGAGGCACCACCGTGGAAAAAGTGATTTTGTACTCCTGGATATGAGAACAGAATTCCTGCAAGTTGAACTTTTGCATGACCACTAATTCGATGCCATTAAATAGAGCCAGATGTAGGCAGCAAACCAGCCCTGTTATCAAGTTGTCAGTCGTCATACATGAGCAATAGCAAAAGGAGAAATACCGTATATGTGATAAAATGGAACAAAGGCTAACATGCGATCACCTCCATCCCAACTCAGGTTTTTACCGTCCGCTGCATGAATCATAAGGATGTTTGAAACGATGTTCCTGTGGGAAAGCATCACGCCCTTAGGAAGACCAGTGGTGCCGCTGCTATATACAAGGAATGCAAGGTTTCTGTTACCCTTGGCCGGTGTTCTGTGCAGCCCCCAACCGGAGTCATGAGTGAGAAGCAGGTCTAAGAAATGGGGAAATTTGTTGTTCTTGTCCCTTTCATCTCCAATCAAGATAATGCACTCCTCCGGAATCCCAACCATCTTCGCGGCAGCACATGATGTCGGCAGAAGTGAGGCTTGGGTCACCAGGACTCTGGCTTTAGAATCTCTCAACTGCAATGCTAGTTCATCCACTGTGTACGCTGGGTTTGCGGATGTCACAACTCCTCCAGCCCAGAGACTTCCAAAGACAATGGCCGATGTATCGATGCAGTTGGGGCTAAACACGGCCAAAGCATCGTCTTGCCTCCAGTGAAACACCGACTTCAAAGTTTTTCCGAACGCAATGGAGAACTTTCGGACTTGAGCGTATGTGTATGTCCGCTTAGTCACCGCATCTCGATAAATAACTATACCATGTTAAGGTTTGGTAAACAAGGAGTGTAGTTGAGCCGGCTATATACCTTGGTTATCTGGGAAAGGTCGGTCTGTCCTCTCAAAGAGCAATTCCCAAATATCGATATCGGGCACATGTATATCGGGATATCTACGTGTGTTTAGATCAAATTCCCATGTATTCTTGGTTTTGGGGTCAACTTACATCGACTTCGTGGGCATCTTGTCGTTGCGGGTCCTTTCAGAGCGAGAATGAAAGAATACAAGCTGCGGACCTTTGGCATGAGCCGACCGCCTAAATTTACACGAAACATTGTTATATAAGGCGGAGAAGAGCGTCTCAGTATTGAATACCATAACCGAGAGTCGGCGTCAAGATCCACTTTGGGACATGGGCCAGGACGCGGAGTGGCCCTTGTAAGGCGGGGGAGCCGAGGCACCTCGGAGGGCACTGCTTGACCTGCATAAACTCCCTGTTTCTGTTATCTCTCTATTCATTATCCGATGTTGTTCTTGGAAGTAACAAAAAATAACGATGATAAGATAAGGGTGCTGAATGCTTTGTATCTAATTGTGATCCAGCGTTTCTTGTGAACCGACTCTAATAAGCACCAGACAAAATGTTCCGACTTGACAACATCATAGCAAAAATTCGTTAGTTCAGTCTGCAAAGCTTAACCTTGTACTCATTGGCCCATGTGGACAGTTGGTCACCTGGGCAGTGGTTCTCCTCTTTGTATTCTTCTCTTACCTTCCCCGCAATCCCTCAAAGAAGAGCTGTACAACAGGACGCCCGCAATCAACCCATAATTCCCCCACACAGCCATCGCATCTGGTGGAATCTTGTTCAAGCGGTCTCATTTTGCGGGGATGCGGGGAGATCACCAGGTGCCACGCCCGGCCGCACTAGTGAGTTTTGGGCCACAGCGGGATTTGTCCTCGGCTGCTGTGCTCAACCCGGGCACACACCAAACAATCAAAAAGCAGCAAGTCACAATTCCAGTGTGGCTGCTCACACCCATCCAGCTCTGGGAGGGTGGTCATGATGCGCCAAGAAACTGGGAATGGTTATCTTGCGTCAAGCCTTGGCGATTTGACCCCAGCATGTTATATATTCTCCCTGTGAAGCACTTCGACCAGATAAGCCCTAGAAACCTTCATACCTGGTAGGCCATCCGGGGAAGCTCCTTGATTCGCCAATGGCCGCAGCTAGCCCATTGCATCGCAAGTGGTTATAGTATATTTGAGGCCAAATCTAGCAGCGTTTGGCAGAATAGAATGAAATTCAAGAGATCAACCAAGCGCCTGGACTGGCTTGCACAAAATGAGATCCTTGGGCCACTGGGTTAACCGACACAGTCTTTTCCCCCTGTCTAATGCCGATGTTAAACCGAAGCTCAGCTGTGGTAGTTGGCGGAGCCTGGCGCCAAATAAGTATCGCATAGCAACAATATATGCTGTCCGCGCTTCCGTTCATCTCTAGCTAAATATGTATTGATATATACTTATTTCAATCTCAAGGCCAGAGCCCCTACTTATGGTTGGGATACTTCGACCACGGTGGCGGGCACACTCACCAGGGTGGACTCAACCTACCCTATAGCTAGTGCTGCTGGGATAAAAATGGTCTTTGGGGTCATTTGTAGGCATCACAAATCAACCAACCACTGAAATTCTTCACAATAGCCACTTTTAGTGATTTAGTGCACTACCTTACCTCAAGCTACGACCATCAAAGTTATAAGCCTAACAGAGCTTTTACAGGTACTGAATTGTGTCTCTGGCTGGCGTCAAATCATCTTCCAAGATTCGGATTGGGGAGGCGTTTGAACATAATTACTGTGGCTGGGCTGTTCCTTTCTCTGTTTGTCTCTATTGAATGCGGCATAGCGGTTTATTATGGCCGTGAAATATAAATTTACGAGTCAAATAATCTTTCTTCAAGAGCCTTTAAGCTCACGTGTCTTGAACAATTTCCAAGTCACCTTGGCCAAGTCACGTGTGCCCCGTTGTTGGCTGGGATAAAAGTACCTCGTCGAAAAGTCATTCTTGATGTATCTTATGTCACTTAGATTCAGTCTGTTCATGGCTAGCAGGAACCAGTTACCAGTCGCTCTGCGCCCGCATAGCGAGATCACCGTTCGTGCTCAATGCAATGGCCAACCTGGGTCTCCATGCTGACAAGGGTGAAATCCCTGCCTAGAATCACACAATATGTACGTATCCTCCTCCTTGTCCTGTGCCGCTGGTTAGAGCCAAGAGGATAAATGTGGCTGGCGGATTGCGCAAAAAAAGCTCACAGCTAAGGACGGACCGAACCGCATAGGGAAATGAACTAGCCAGGACCCTGCAGATATCACAAACTAGTTTCTTACTGCCCTGTGAACTCCACCTGGGCGTCAAACTATTGTTGTCAACATTTGGCTAGCGGCTACTAAAACCATAGTCCTAAAGGCGTGTCCGAGACATTCTTACGCACTGCTTTCGAATGTTTTCAGCCTAGAGAAAGTGGCTGGCTGATTTGATGAATAGTTACAGGGGCATCGCACCAGTCTCTGAGCCACTTTCATGCCTCCTAGATAGCCTCAGGGTCCTGTTCTAGGCTTCCAGAGGCTTGGTCAAGGTGATGAAAAATCTTAGCGGCTGATGGTATCATTATCACGAAAGCTCATAGCCTACCAAGCATATTCCATTGTAACTAACAAGGGGTGAAAGGCACGGTGTAGACCATAGTCGGATTTCCGGACTATTGAAGCAACAGTGGTGGCTGGCTGATTAAACAAAAAAGGAAATCGCGCAGGCTGGCTGAAAGAGTACCGGACTGGACTCCAGAACGCCATTCAAACCATGCAAACCATTGTGACCGAAAACTGTTTTCTTATTGGCAGGAAGGTGTGATGAAGCTGAGTCTGTTACA
Organism: Calonectria hongkongensis; assembly: GCA_017140755.1. Classification (NCBI taxonomy): domain Eukaryota; kingdom Fungi; phylum Ascomycota; class Sordariomycetes; order Hypocreales; family Nectriaceae; genus Calonectria; species Calonectria hongkongensis. The sequence continues at coordinate 676,396 of JAACJA010000003.1, read as the reverse complement.
TTCTCATGGACAACACCGTCACCAGATGTTCGTACGGAAGCACGTGGTACTGCGAAAACAAGTTCATTGTTTATCTTCCAGGCTGGCTATAAAGCCAAGGTGCTCTCCCTCCAAATCAATACTTTCCCCAACAGCTTCATCAAAGCATTCCAACATATTCGAATTTCAATATATTATCTCTCTACCCTTTCAAAAACCCTCTTACCGCTTTTTACAATGGCCTCACTTGTTCCCATCAAAGATCCCAAGATCACCGCCACTTACCACGGCTTGGGTCGGTACCTCCGCCTTTCTGCCCAGGGAACTATTCCTGGATACTTCCTCACGCCCTTTTTTCAACGTGACAACTGGGTTGGTGGCCTGAGCTACTCAATCAAAGCCTTCAGTGGCGGTGTTGGAAAATTGCCTCCCACAAAGGAAATCAACATTGAGTACAAGGAGCACATTCTCCTCCCAATTCAGCACTTCGACAACAAGACTGTCCTGATCGAGACGGCTGAAGGGAAATCCTCAATTCCTATTACATACATTGACTGGCCTGAACCGGAGGGATTGCAACCCTCTGATCCACCGGTCGCTGCTCAGTTGGCTACTACTGAAACAGTTCCCAATGATGAGCCCCAGGAGGGCGACGTTGTCACCAAGGTTCTTCCTTCTGAGGACCTTTTGCTCATTGATGATGGCACTTTGTCCATTTCAGTGCCACTGCCCGGAACCAAGAAGTTTGAGGTCGACACCTCCTACAATCACGAATACTTGAAGATTAGTGCATGGCGCATCGCCGATGGCGAAATCAAATGGGATCTCAAATGGGCCAAAATCCCCAGCCAAGAGGCAAACCCCCAAATTGTGAAGATTACAAGGACTCTCCATCGGGATGTTGTTGCTCTCCCCATGCCTAAGATTCCCCTCACGGAATATATCACTCAGCAGCTACGAATTCATCACGTTACTCTCAATAAGAACTAGTATCTGAGTAATGCCGAGCGTCTGTTGAGAGATTTTCTTGGTGGCTAGGGGAGGCTGGGTGAAAGCTGAAGTAGTGGTAAATGTGGTTTTATATGGGGTTTATCTAGTAATATTCAAATCAATTGAATAAGATCTTCCTTTCGACTAGAATAACATTCGTCTGTGAAGGCCATTGTGTGTCTCTTCCACGAACCGGGAGCACTGCAGTTTAGAGAATGACTGTCATCATTTTATTCACTATATTGTACAACTTAATTGCACTTATCTGGCATCTCTCCCGCTGCGAGATAAATTCGGAATGCACATAAGGCATCCTATACTCTTTCTTTCTACCATAGGTCATTGAGTGATTCCTCGTGCTCACCACACTATCGTTCTAATTGGAAAGAACTCTATGGCGTGTTGCGTAAAGAAGATTGTCACTATCTTTTTATACGTCCTTGAAGGATATAATTTAGCCCTTAACAGCATTTTCTCTTATCTTAATAATGCGATCCTATTTCAACAAAAGGTAGCATATGGTCGTTCTGAATCTAGGTTCTTAACGGTAAGCGCTATGTAACGACCTAACCTCTATTAGCCTGAATTTCGTCTCATACAAGCGTTGTACTATGTCTGAGGTTATTATGCACAGCAGACCTCAAATTGATACTCCAACTCGACCTAAAGAGTTTGGTGGTAATACTTCGAAAGAGTGTAGCACAAAGACAGACAAGAATCACGAAATGATGTATAGTGTCACATACCGTAGATAGCTTCAATAGCCTAGCCTGACCAACGCGGTGATGAGATCATCTAACCGCTAATGGGTTTGCCACGGCTGTCCTCAAAGGCATCAGACTGAAATAAGGTTCATCGGACCGGAATAGAGTCAACGGACCGCAGTCGGGTCAACGGACCGCACAACAGCTAGACTAGCAACATCAGCTATAAGAGACCTAGATAGACCCTTCAATTGAGAGGACAAGAGCTTCTACATGCATCTGGAATCGTAGCTATCCATTGATATATAGTAATTGGAAAGCAAGATTTCATCAATTGAAAATTCTATGTAATCTATCTTGTCATTGATTTAGAGCTACTCAAACACTCTGTGGATATCTGCCATTCACCTGGTTGATACCTTGGACAAGCTGGAATCCGCATCTAGCTCTGCATGGCCTTACAATCTGAGCGACTTATACAATGACATTACAACTTCTGGTTAACAAGACAAAGGTCTCAAGACACGGAGCAGATATCTATCATTTAGCGCTGATATTCATGGAGTATTTGAGACATCCGGTCTGCACAGAACCTCCAGTACCGGCGTTGCCTAGAAAATATTGATTAGCTTGTAATTGAGCAAAAGAAATACATCAGAACCAGAAGCTCACATTTATCCCAGATCAAATTCAAAAACAGATCAATGCACTCGTCGTCTACGCCGAGCAGTGGTTTAATGAGGGCTTGTTGGCCAGCAATACCCCCATCAGTCACACAGTCCTTGACCCACAATGTGGAAAATTCAATGGAGGTGCCCGAGTCTGTCCCCTTGTCCGAGAAGCTGTAGCCAGGCTTGGCAAAGTTCCCAATTACGCCGTCGCCGCGGATCTTCTGGCAGTACTTGCTACCAAGCTTCTCAACGCTCGATCTCGTGTTTGACGTGTAGCTAGGGGACTTGTCCTTCTTCGAGTTGCAGTGCTCTTTGAAAATCTTGTACTCTGTATTGGCCTTGGACTTAGTTGTGGTACTTGCTGGCTTGGCCGTAGTTGTCTTAGTGACCTTTGTAATCGACCTTTCTGTAGTCGACCCCCGGTGCTTTGTTGTTGATGTTGCATACTCCGTGGCCTTTGTAGTATGCTTCGTTGTTGACTTGGCCGTGGTGCTCCCTGAACTAGAAGTTGAAGTCTTCTGGCTGTGTATACTTGGCGTAGGGTACTTTGAAGAGCACTTTCCTTTGCTCACTGGCATTGTGGTCCGAAGTGTTGACTTACCAGATGTAGAAGAGCATATGCATCTACCGTCGTGCTCTTTGCAGTATCTTGTTGAGCTGGGGGCAGTGGTTGTTGGCGAGTGTGTTTTGATAGTTGTAGGCTGCTTGCGAGTAGTCGTCGATCCTTTGGTCATGGTCTTACTAGTCTTTATCGTACTCGCGCTAGTATATCGCGAACATTTCTCTGAATCAATAGACTTATCACTGCCATCGCGCTTGGAAACCTTGCAGGACTATATCCAGCATCAGTAGGTATGAAATTGACAGTATGAAGGTCCACAAGAGAAGCCGTGGAAGAAGGAAATCCGAAACGCACCGATTCTTCATCATATTTAACACCATTCCAAACGAAAGGGAGTCCAGGAGCTCTTTCCCAAGCTAAGCCGAGTAAATACTCTCTCAGCTTCTTGGGAAGCTCTTTTCCCCCTGCAGGAAGTTTCTCGGGAATTTTCGTCTTGCCGATGCGAACTCTGTGATTTTGGCCATATTGCATCAAGTAAGCAGCTATTCCAGCGGTAGCTGCAGTAGCTTTTTTGCTCCTTAGCTAGACTTTCTAATGGACAAACTGTATTGAGGGGGTCAATATTAAACTTACCAGGAGAGGTTCCACTTATAATGGCATAATAGTTCGGTTCCTTTTTGCTGTATTCGGCACATTTGACCTCTTCTCCAGGCGCATATACGTGGGGCAGCTTCTTGCCTGCGTCTATATTTCCTTTTTTCCAACGGGCGGTTCCATCGTGGTTGGTCGCTCCAACTACAATAAGCTCAGGAATATAGGAATCTCCCAAGCCCTCGTGTGCTAGCTCTGCAGGAAAATGTTCAATTGTCGACTGTGGATAAGAATTTGAGTTGTAGTTCTCCTTGGAAGAGAGAGATTTTGACTTACTTTCCCCCAGTTTCCGGCTGCGCAGAGGGGTAGAACGCCATGTTGCACAGCCTCCTTCAATAAGTCAGCGAACTGAGCGCGGAGACGTTCATAACAGTCCTTGTTATGCACGTCTTGGCAGAGCATGATTCCATCATCGTCAATCCTCCGGTAACCCCATGACATTGACACAATACCTGGTTTTCCAGTCTGCTGAAGATGTTCAATGACCTTTACAAGGCCATCGAGCACGACCTGTACTCCTCCAAAATCACCAGTTCGCACCATGATAGGGTTTACATTTTTAGCAGCACCGTAGTAATGCCCAGCCGCACGAGTGAGCATGCATGTGCCGTGCCCACCAAGATCATTTGGGGTGTTAGCTGACGGGTTTGGATACAGCCATTGTACGCGCTCGGCAATGTTGCGTCCATCCGTAAACTCCTGCGGGTTCGTGTTAAATGAACGCGTCTAATTGGCGTTGGATGGAGTTTGGAACTAACCTTGTGATTCAAATCTGCACCACTATCAATGATATATAGGTTTATCCCCTGGCCAGCTGCTTCATGAAATACATATTGGCCATCGTACTTCTCCAGAGGGATGCCCTTGGCCTGGCCCAAGACAACCAAATCTGTAGTGCTTTCCTGTTTGGTATATTCCATGAAGGAAGAAAAGATGGACTTTCTCTTTGGCACCCAAACTAACTCAACCTATTTTCTCCTATGTTAGCATTGCCTTTCTTCAATAGCAAAAATCTATTAAGCTCATCACGTGTTACCTTAGAGTGCCCGCTGAGCTCCTTTGCTTCCGAGATGGTCATCTCGGCAACCCAGTAAACAACACCAAATCCTCCAGATATTGAAACAGTTTTCACAGTCTCTGGTTTAGAAAATGTGAGCATTTTGGCATGTATATCAGCAGCACAGACAGAGTTTCGACAATTTGACTTGGGATACACGTAATATTCTTGATCAACCAAACAGAAAAGATTTCCGCCGTCCTCTGTTCGACGACGAACGCCATGAGAATCATTGGTTGCAGTGCATGAATTGGTACTGGTGGTGGTTGTCGATGTCTTCTTTTTCTCAGTGGTCGTAGTTTGCTTTTTGGTACTCTTTGGCGAATTAGAAGACTCAGCACCCTTGGAATGCTTTGTAGTTTCGTGACTCTTTGTAGTTCTTGTATTCTTCTTTGTCGTATGGTCTGAGTCGTCCCCATCATCCGATTTCTTACTCGGAGGCGGGGGCGGAGGAGTAGGAGCCGGAAAAGTAGGGAATCTAAGGCCGGGACCGGCCTTTGGAAGCCACCACCAGCCCCCGAAGCCAATGATAATGGGAACATCGGTAGAAGTAGACTTTCCGCCAGAGGAGGTCTTGACGGCAGTTAAGGTAGTAATTGGTTTAGTGATCGCAGAATACTTGCTGTTCCTAGTGCGGGTAAAGCTTCCAGTCTCTGAACCTACAGTAACGATTGTCTCGGTACGTATGGCTTCTGTTGTGGATTCATGACTAGTTGAGGAGGGAGCTTTCGAGTTCGTTTTGGTAGTCGGCCTATTGGCACCTTTGTCTACCGTTGCGGTAGTCTTTCGCGCATTGGTTCCAGTAGCACTGTGGTGGGTTGTAGTTGGATTGGATGAATGGTGAGTACTCTTCTTTCCAGTTGATGAAACGACCCTCGTAGATAACATGCTGACATTGCTAGTCTCCTTTCCAGCATGCGAGCCAACTGGGGTAAACCTTAGGGTTGGGGTACCGGATTGATGAGATGGAACACTCTTGGCGGTGGTGGATGAACCATGAGATGTAGATAAAGTCGAGGCATGACTAGGCTTTGTCTTGGATGTCCCAAAAAGTAATGACGCAAGACCCTTGATACTAGAAGGACCAATGTTGTAGCTTGTCTTTGAGAGAATTGATGAATGAGGTATCTTAGACGAAACAGGGGTACCACTTATTTTCCCCGCGGCTGATGAGCCTCCCGACGGAAGTCCCGACGGAAGTCTCAGATCCGTGGTAGTGGAAGCTTTAGGAGACTTGGTGATCTTTGTGTTGCCTGATAAAGTCCGCGATCCAGGAGAAATAGAAGTATGATCTGTCTTTGGCTTGTGAGACGAGTCACCAAGTCCAGAGATGTGATCCACAGTGCTGGATGGTTTAGGAAGATGGGATGTCCCTTTGCCGCCTTTCGATTCACTCAGTCCAAACGGAACGGACGTGTGATCAACTTTTACTCTGATAGATGATTTAACGAGCGTAGAGGCAAAGTTTGCATTGCCAGATATTCCGGAAGACTTGGCCGTCTTAGTGTATGCTGCATTGGTCCCAGTTGCGGTTTTTTGAGCATTGATAATATCACCAGATCCTGTAGACCCTGGAACTGACGATGTCTTCTTCAGCGTATATGGGCTTGAAGAGGATATGACGGTCGCAAGTGAAGATACTGGATCAAGAACATCCGCAACGCCTTCCAATTGTGCTTGGGTGCCGATTCCATTGAGAGCGAGTAGCAAACCCAAGAATGCCAGCTTGGATAACATGATTACTTGAAAAGGGAACAAAAGAGATAACAAAGAGTGAGCGACAAGCGACTTTAGCAAGAAAGGAGTGTTGAAGAAAGTGATAGAGAATGAGATTGTTTGATTTAGTTCAAAACATTGTTCTTTTCTGGTTTACTTATACTCGAAAAAATAAAAAGCCAGATGAGTCGTCTGCCAAGTTACTCACACGTCTATACTCCGTCGCCCGCACGGTTTCAAAGGCTGGGTGAAGGATCAATCCTTGTGTTGGATGTGTTGCTCCTGCCATCCCCGCGCCCAATAGGCTGTTACTACAGGCTCTAAATTACGGTTGTTGGCTCCGAGGCTTTAAAGTATAGATTTAGAAGACCAAGGCTTCGTAGATGAAGGGGGATTTGATCGACACAGCCATGAAGTGAAAACATTGCATGGGTTCAGAGCGATCAATGCAATGGCCAAGATAAGTTTAGCGTACGGTTTAAAGAGAATGCGACTGGGGCGAAGGATGTGATTGTTGGTGATGAAGTTGTTGGTTAGTTAAATAGCCCCGTGACAATCGGCAATGACTCAGGAAGATCATTTTTCTTAAGCTTAATGTTGGTTTAAAGATGGATTACCTTGATTTACTTCCGACGAAGAATCGCAGATTTATTAACTGCTGTTTGATCAAGATTGAGATCTGGGGCAGCTGAACAAACGCATGGTATTGGGGAAAGCTCTAGACTTTCAGGCTACTAACAACCGAAGTTGACTGTGCCTCGTGCACCTTTTCAAGGCTATCACTATAGATGGAATTAATTACGCTTGTTATGAGGCAATGAAAGACCTCATCTATCCCTTCGTTTTGCTTTGCCGATGTAATCCAATGGTCCGCCCGCAGCTCAATCATATTTTCAATGGGTTCTTCAACTAGTTCTTCAACCGGTTCTTCAATAGGTGGGACCTCATGCACGTGCATGCTCTCTTTGCGAGTGCCTAAGCCAAGGAAACGGCGAAGGCGCTCAACTGCACCGGGTGGCGGAGGCGGCGGCGGCGGCGGCACAGCCGCTTTCTTGGAGCGTTTGAGCCGGTCAACGATATGGACCCTGTCAGCGAACTCTCGACCACGAGCTAAGACGTCCTCGCAGCGCTGTACAATCGCTGGATCGTCCATTCCTGTCGCGACGACGGCCATTGGCAACGGCTGCGTGCGCGTCGCCAAAGTAGGACCGAGAGTCTTTTGCCAAACTTCGCTGATGAAATCCAGGCTTTCAGGCCGGGTTGGGTCGTAGCAGAGCATCACGGCATCAGCTTCGGTGTGGACCTTTTTCAGGCAATAGTCGTCATCGTCACCGTCGACACGATACACAGCCCAAGGATGTGTGACAATTCTCACACAAACATCGTCAAAGTCTATCGTTTTGTCATACTTCGGGAGCATGCAATATGGATTATAAAAGTTTTCCATCCAGAAGTCTCTGTAATACTGTGCCAAAAATGGATCAGCACAGCATTAGTTTCATCGTCGGCATGTTAAGCAGGATATTCAAAGGTCGCTTTATTGCTTACACGTAGCGCTAATAATTCGGCTTGTCCTTCGGATTTGCTGAGTATAAATATTGAGAGGGGTCGCTCTAGCAACTTATTCTGAGAAGACATGTTTGTTGATGGGGCAGTTTGATCTTGAGGTGGAGGGAATATTGCGCAAAATAGCAATACCCTCGGAGGAGAAAACAATGAGTGCTGCAATTGTGTACAAATATGACATCGACCAACAGGTCATGGAACCAACTTTGATTTATATCATTGCACTGTTGGTCGTTGCCTGAGGCATCTAACAGAGCACATGGTGCCACGTCGCAGGACATGAGCCAACCGCGTCACAACAAAGGGAATGCTTGTAGGTGTCAGTAGTATTGGACTAGAAGCTATGATACACGAGCACTTGACAATCTGGCTCTTTTCGCCAACCCCCTTTGAGACGCTGCGCTGACTTGATCGCCAAGATCACCGTGACCGAAAAGTGAGCCAGCCAGCAGTCGATCGCGAGGGGCGAAGGCGTTTTGTCATTGGGATTAAATTCTTTTAGTATGATAGTTCTCTCATCCGGGCAGAAGACCCTAAACGCATTCAAATTAAAACATCACCCTATACCTTCGATAGAACCGGCAAAGAGTCGCTCGGCAGCGTGGCTGAGTCACCGGCGAACGGGTTTTTCTTGATTAGGCAACGCTAACTCTCGAAGGATGCCCATCCCCACTAGATTGACAAGGAGGATTCATTGCTGAACCAAGCTCCCTAATCACCAATTCAAGGCCCTGAATTCTGGTTGTAAAAGGTCCCGAATGCAATGCCTGGGCTATTGGCACCATGTATTTGGTTTTCGGCCCGTTCCACTTGGTGCTGACGACCACATGTCAAGTATGCAAACATAAAATCTCACCCTCCGACCAATTCTTTCTTACAATCTCTGTCCACGCATGCTTTCCTGCGCTTTCTGTCTATTCTCTTCTGCACTTGATTCGCGAACCATCATGCTTGGGAATTCCTTTTTTGCCATTATTATGTCATCGGCTCTGGCGCTGCCAGCAGCACCGCGCGACCAGGTTGCATCCATTTCACTCCCCAATCATGCTGTAGTTCAATTTCCCGTCGGAGTCTGGATTGAGAACATCGCTGTTCGACCCAACGGTAACTTGCTACTCACCAGCCTGGCGCCGAATGCGTCGCTCTATGAAGTCGCAGACCCGACGAGCAAATCTCCGATCGCGGCTCGCCATTTCACCATAGACGCAATTTCGGGGTTGCTTGGCATCACGGAGACAACCGAGGACGTTTTTGCCGTGGTGGGTGGAAATTCCAGCACATCTACCGGCGGTGTCAAGGGAACATACGGTGTCTGGAAAGTCGACTTTTCTGGTGACCAAGCCCAGGAACCCGAACTTGTCACATCCATCCCCGAGGCTGTTTTATTGAATGGTGCAACCACGGTTCCCCACAACAAGAACCTCGTTCTTATTGCAGACTCTATCCTTGGTCTTGTCTGGCGTGTCGACGTGACTTCTGGGAAATACGACATCGCAGCCCAGGTCCCAGAAATGGGAGCCCAATCCAACAGCTCGCTTACAGTCTCTATTAATGGACTGCATATCCATTCCGACCATCTTTGGTGGACTAATTACAACCAATCCACTCTTTATAAAATCCAGGTTGATAAAAATGGCTCTCCGATTCCAGGTGCCAAAGCTCAAAAGGTCGCCAAAGTGTCGGGCTCGGCAATGGCTGCGGACGACTTCATCTTCGGCCCTGAAAACAGAAACGTCGCTTGGGTAGCCACCAACAAGGGTAATCAAGTCGTTGCGGTCAACCCAGCCGGTGAGATCACGATTGTGGCTGGTAGTTCAAGCTTAGACGAAGTTCCCATCGCAACGGCAGGGAAGTTTGGAAGGACACCAAGTGATCTGAAAACCCTGTATGTTTCTACTGGAACTGGTACGATTAATGGGAGCTTGGTGGGAGGGAAGGTCCAAGCCATCAACACGACTAATTTCAGATAAGCCTCGTTTGGATCAATCATAATCATTCTCATTTCTATTCAATCTAAATATTGTTCAATTCTTGCATGAACTACTTTCTAGAGGTTATATCTAAAAGACTTGTTTTCTCTATCCGTCAAATCGTCCAAACCGTGGCTCAGTTCCGGCGGTCCATGCTCGCGATCTCTATCAGCGTTTTCCTTGGCCAACTTCCAGCGAAGCCCAAGAGAAACAAAGATGCAAATTGCAAAGCAAATCATAATCCCCATGAAGCTCTGGTCGTATCGCGGAGCATACTTGGCATCAAACATCAAAGGGCCAACAATATTTCCGAGAGAATATCCGATGAATGTCCCTGCTGCGTATACGGCCTTCTTTGTGTATCCGGCGACATTGGATGTGCCAAGTCCGATGCATTGCACCCAGGCTGACGAGAAAAAGTTGAGAAGATAAAATCCAGCAATGCGACCACCATTCATTGTGCTGGGTAATTTCCACCTGCAAAATGTCAGCTTATCATCTGAACCAAAGCGAAGGAATACTTACAAGAGTGCACAGCCTAGGATGACCGGAAAGCAGGAAGCAGTAATGAGATAAAGGCGGGCGTTTGGAACAGTACGGCCAATGTATCCTGAACCCAATACGCAGATTAATGCCATAACACCAACAGGCATATTCAGTAGCAGCGAGTTGTAGACGCTAAATCCCATGCCGTTAAATACAATAGCACCAAAGGAGCTGATGGCACCAGACCCAGTTGTAGAGACCGTTGACATGATGATGATGCACCATAGTTGGTAATCAAGCAGCGCTTCCCGAACCTGGTACAGCTTGACCTGCTTGTTTTCCATTCCAGCATTGTTCTGGCGCACTCGTTCGAGAAGCAATTCACGTTCTCGCTCATCGAAGCCCTTTGCGCTCTGGGGACTGTCGGGGAATAGCCACCAGAGTGCAATGCCCCATACGAACGTGACACTTCCTGCGAACAGGTACATATATTTCCAAGAGCTAAGGCCACCAGAGATATGGCCGAGACCATAGTTGATGGGTGGGGAGATGAGAAGCGAGCCACCGCTGAAGGAATACCACCAACTTGACCGCAAAACCTGTTCCGAGTGCGTGTACCACAACCCGACAACAAGCATAAAGATTGGAGAGACACCAGCTTCGATCAGGCCCAGTGCGAACCTATTTACCAAGAGGCCGGCGTAAGATGAGCACGCCGCGGTGCAGAGGGTGATTATGGCCCAAATTATGCAAATAATGGTACAGACGATTCTCGGAGGATACTTTTGTGCAAGGAGAGAGATCGGATAGGTTCCGGCGATGTAGCCAAAGGAAAAGATGAGGGTGGCCCAAGAGTATTTGAGACCATCTTCCAAGCCAAGATCTTTCCGTAGACCAAAAATGGCCGCCTGGCTCATTGTGGCCTTGTCATAATACTGCAATGCATACGTAAAGCAGAGCTGGAGGGTTCATCATGCATTAGCAATACTTCCGAGAGAAACAAATTCGCATTCAGGGCCCTGAATACATACCACGGGCATCAGTTTCCAGTCAATCTTCCTCAGAAGCTTTTTATTTGTCGCTTCATCAATAGTGACAATATTGCTATCCTTAGACACATCGTCAATAGTGACAACGGCTGGCTTGCCGTCGTTGGGGTCGACAGCGTCCTGCACCGGTGTCCTCGCGGAGGACATTTCGACTGAAGTGCAGGTTCAACAACTAGGGTTGAAAGAAAGGGAACTCGATGGGTACAGAATAAAATCGAAACAAGAAAAACAAGGGGACAACGCAAGGTAATTATAGCTGAGAAACATGTTGAGAACCATGAGCCCCAGTCTGGGGTGTTTGCGTACCCCAGATTTCCCCGCATTGGGCGCGTCCCAGCGAGAGATCGGTGCAACCTCCGAGCCCAGATCACCAATTATTTCCGAGAGAATCAGCATTAGATTCCGATATTCCGCTCCACAAATGGGCTAAATGTGGCGAATGCGGGGAACCTCAAACGTTTTGCGTATGTTTAATTATAATTTTGGGGTTTTTATGACAAAGAATCCCACACTCCAGACCGTCGCTGCTGCTTTTTCGCATGCAATTACCTGGCTCGTAATTCTTGTCAGGTGGGTTTTTTGCATTGGCCCATGCCCAGATTAAGTTTCGATCCCTTCTTTTATTATCCCTCCCTCGAGGAAGGCGGTATCAACAATTAGAGAAGAACTCCCTTATCTCATCCTTTTGCTATTGGTCATCATGATAGCTGTCAGATAAATATCCACCTGGGTAGCAGACGCTCGGTACTCGGAACATCTTCCGTAACAGGACCCAGTGATGTGACTAGTAACCGAAATTATAACCGACAATCACCTACGGATGCGTTGTTGGGCCGTACTAAAACGCGGGAGGAGCACGCTAATGGCGTGAACGCGCTACATTATTGCGCTTACCTTTTCATATCGAATCAACTGTAGCATGTGATTCAGATATTACCCATGAATTTCCGACGAATCCACATAACAAACGTTCTACTGGCCCGCCAATAGGGGCTACAAAGCTGTAATAGGAGAGGAAATTCATTTCCCGGGTCTTAGAAATAGCCCCGTTACTCCGGTGTACCCCCACTTCTGAGGATGACTGCTCATCAAACTAGCCCCACGAATTAATCAGTCATCATGACCGAAAGTCTTGAGCCAAGGTAAGAGTGAGTGTAAAACTACCATTTATATATCAATTTTAAGTGTGCTATTAACGCCGCCAGGTCATCTATGATAGGTCGAAGCTCAAATCTACAACGGATGTTCTAGTATATCAATAAACCTTTCATTAATCGACTGTTCACAACCTCAGGCCCCTGCTAGGGTTAATATATCTACTGTCTCACTCCATCCATTTCTATAAGCCCAATCCAATGCTGTTAGGTCGTCACGGTCTGTTGAATTCAAATCCATCTCTCCGCTTGCAAGAAGGAGATTTACCACATGGCTATGCCCATTTTTAGCAGCAATTATGAGAGGTGTCCGAAGGTTTTCAACGTCTGGTGTGTTGACATCCACACCTTGCGCTAGAAGTAGTTCCACAACTTCATAATGTCCTTGCTCTGCTGCCGACCACAATGGCGTACAGCCAGATTCAATATCTAGAGCGTTTGGGTCGCATAGCTGAACTTCGAGCAAGGCCTTTAGCTTTCTATAATTCCCTGTTGATGCTGCTAGCCATAGTGGTGTTTGGTTCTGATCATTCTCTTCCATATTGCCAGCGCCATTTCTCTGAAGCAGCCTCGCAATAGACCCATGTCCCCATTCAAACGCGGTTGACAATGGCGTGTGACCGCGATTGTTTGTAGAGTGAATATCGACCCTGTTACTTTCGAGAAGCTGAATTACTGCACCTTCATGCCCATTTAAAACAGCAATTGAAAGTGCTGTTTCGCCATGTATGTCGGGTACTGTTGTTTCGACTCGAAGGTCATTAACGAATAGCTTCACCACATCTTCCTGCCCGTTCATCGAGGCATGGAAGAGCGGTGTGCGTAAGTTGTTATCCAGTGTGTTTACATCCACATTAGGATGAAAGAAGAGAAGATTTACAACGTTTTGGCGTCCTTTCTCTGCTGCATATGATAAAGCTGACCTCCCCTTACAGCATTTTGAATTGATATTGGACATCTTCTTATCTTTCAGTAAGAGTTTAGTAACATTTGCCCATCCCTCCCTTGCCGCCTTGGATAGCGATGTCTGCCCATCCGGATCTTGAAAGTTAGGGTCCACATTATCTTGATCAAGGAGAAAGTTGACAAGCTTTTCGTAACCACGTTCTGCAGCCTTCAGGAGTGGCGTGCAATGAACTAACGCCGATGCGCTTGAATTTAGATCAAATCTGCGGGATCGGAGCAGAGTAAGAACATCCGATTCTGTTCCCCATTGGAAAAAGAATTGCACCACAGATGTGCCCGGGCTATTCTTTTCGTGGAAATAATTGTAACTATGAAATAGAGAAGTGAGTTCCGATTCACTTGGACGAGACACGGGAGAATCGGTCTCCTTATCAGCCCTGGAAGTTCGTTTCGGGGCTAGGAGGGAGCCGAGCGCTTCAGGACTGCAACACGCGAGTGCAATTCTTAAAGGTGAGCTATCATCTCCTGCTTCAATATCAATGTGAGGATCAATTCGCAGCAGCGCTTCAATCAGGTAGCCAAGATCCTTTTCAGCCAGTATGCTGAGAAAACTCAATGCTGAATAATGGTCAACTTCGGCAGCTTGAAAGTGCTTTTGTAATTTTATCCATAGCTCAACGTCAAACTGTTGAAGGAAGGAGGTTTGTGAAGTGCCGTGAAATTCCGCAGCATTCGCATGAAAGAGAACGCTTGAGAGGGCATAATCAACGAAAGCCACATTTTTAGGATTCAATCCTTTCGGATTAGTTAAGAAACCTTTCTCAATCGACGATATGCAATTCACGCAGCATTCAGTTAAGGAATTGTGTCCATGGCTCCAAATTGACTCGGTCGTGGCTTCTTGAAGATATTTCATCCCGTCCTGTTTCAGAAAAAAGTCGCGGATTGTCTCGTGCACGAACTGAACTGTTTTGGGAAAGCCTGTCAACTCCGCAAGCCCTTTGGAACAGCTCAGGATAAATGCTTCCATTTTTTCCTCGGAAATTTTGCTATACCCCCAGGATTCCATGTCCTGTTCTGTTGTAAAGATTATGCCGAAATACAGTTCCTCTCTTGATAAAGGTCTTGTGGCGAAGAGAATCCATAGAATACATATTCGCATGTAATCCATGTTCTGATTATCTCGCGTCAAAATGTCTCTGAATATCTCGCCCAGGTCGTCGGGTATCTCTTCAAGCTTCTTCACGAGGTTAAAACATCCGTGGTCAGAAGCCTTCTTGAGGATCTTAACAGCCAGGACAGTCCAAATAAAGACTCCAGATGCGCGTCGCTTTACTTCTTCTCGAACATTCTGGAACATTGCCGAATCTTCTTGATTCTCGCCTCTCAGCTCATTGTTGACGTAGCAATTGATATCCTCAAAATGCCCATGTTCTTTTTCGAGAAACAGTTCCACCTTCTTGGGAATTGTAATTCGTGGATAATAGCGGCTTGAAAATAAGACGCGTATATTAATCTCAAACTCTGCAGCGAGATCGCCAAGGACTTCAAAGAACGTAACCATCTCTCTGACTGAATCTTCATCACACTCATCCAGCGCATCTACATATATCCATAGCCGCGGCGCTCGAAGCTTCTGAATCGCATGTAATAAAAGTATCTGAAGTTGCGGTATTGTCCACGTGTAATCTGGTGGTTGAGGTAGGCTGATCATGTTGAAATAGTTGAAAGTCTCCCAAGTATCTTTCTGGTTATCGCGGTTCGTCAAGAGTTGGAACAAGAGTGACCGGTACATTCCCAACGTTTCTTTCTCCAGTGACGACCCTCGGGCGTTGAAAAAGAAATGAATATGAATGTCTTTCTTTCTCAATTTCTCTGCTTCCGAGATGACGAATTTCATGATTGTTGACTTTCCGGCTCCTGGCTTGCCCTTCATCCACATAAGTCCGTGGTGTTCAGAAATTCGGCCTTGATCAACCCAAGATTGGTAGCTCAAACTATTCCATACCCATTTACAAGTCTCACGGTGTGCTGGCTTGATGTTATTGTAACGGATCTCGAAACGAGGGAATTTTAACGAGTTGACCAGTCGTTCTCGCGCTTGCCTGATAGTTGCTTCATTTCGAAGTCTATCTGGCGCTAGCTCCTCGCCCGCAATGAATTCCTCGATGAGATTTCGTTTCTTCTCATCGATATTATTGTAGATTATCGTGTTTCCTACCTGCACTCTGGCTTTACCTTTGGCTCGGACAACTTTCGCCCGGTTTGACATGATAGCATCCAACATCTCCAGGAAAAGTACAGCATCAATTTCTGTTTTAGATTTCGGATACTATTCTTGGTGGCGTTGCCTTTGTTGGATCTAAAAACAAGGTATCACGCGTTTTCTGACGGTTAAATATTGTCAGTATCAAGGATGTATTACCTAATAAATGCAATGCTGCTTCAAGGTTGTGCAGTCTCCGTTGAAAAACCTGGTCTCAGCCTTGACTTTGCGTTTTACGGCTGAAGATGTATCTTACTTATGCAATACACGCCATTAGACACCTAGAGGGGTGTCAGCGTACATTATTGTCACCGGAAAATCAGATGAAGGTCGACTGAAAAACATAACATATAGTCTTGCAAATGGCCATAATTTACAAATAGAATTTGCATAACATAAGGAGGCTCCCAGAGCCCGTTTTACGTAGTATTTGAGACACACTTGTTCTGTTTCCACGGGGTGTAGGTGATATTACAACAGAGCCGTGTGGTGTGATCTTACATTGCATAAATACCCTGCTAAAACGATATGACGTCTTCTTTTAGAAGCGGCCTGAATGTTGCCAAAGAAAATCCCTCATTGCAGCTGCGAGGCTGACACACAATGATTTGCCTTGCGCAAAGGCTTTGCACATAAATAGGTCTAACGACCACGACAAGACCCAGACGACCGTTTTCAACACAACAGATACAGGGCTATTTCCCCTAGTATTCCGTCGCTTTTATCTTGGGTAGTTGAAAGTGAGGACCGTTATCAACAGTGCAGCACTATGGTTCTCACTGGCTGGGTTTTGACATGGGCGTGCTTTGTTATTTAAGACGGGAACAGAAGAACCTAGATCGGCCAATTCGTTCATTTTGATTGATTGCATAGGCCTATCTATTCCCCGTTCCGAGCAAAATCCTAATTGAGGTTTAGTTGGGCCCAGATCCATGGGGATAAGATTAGCGCTGCCCCGCCCTATACACAGGCAGAATGCTGGTTTTCCAGTGTACAACAGTAGATCCCCTTCCTATTTAAGTAATCAACCAAGACCTGGGATCTGCTGTGGGACCTCAAAGGCAAATCAGCGAATCCCGGAGTCAAATAGCGAGCAAAATTGCCTGGGTCGTACCAAAATTGCAACCTACCCCCCATCAATGACAACCGGCTTAATTCCCCCGCCCTGGTTGTTTTATTGCTCACCGATAATTCCTTTCCCATAACGGCAAGGATACTAAACTCACCACAATCAAAATTATCGGACGAGAGCGCTCGATATCGTTAATAAGTTTATCTATCGCTATCACTCTTCCCTGTACATGCATTTTCCATTATCTAGTTTTTACCTAGTTTTACGGTCGCACTTGTTTGGCGGGCTAAAACGATAAGAACCATCGTGAATAGGATAAGACCTGGCTATATCAAGTTGCGGACGGCTCACCTCAGACCCTCTCTATCCACCAAGTTTGAGTTGTGCGCCACCGACAACTGCTCGGTCGGTCCTCAATTGAAGTGCTTGGCATCAACCAGCTTCGATTCCTAAGCCCATGATCATTCCTCAAAACATTCCACATAATATCCAAAATGAATTTGCGGGCAATACTTGGCGTAGCGGTCGTGTTTACCGCGGCGCATGCGAATCCGATAGTTTCAGTGCGAAACGGAAGCTATGAGGGACTATATCTACATCAATTTGAACAAGATCTCTTTTTGGGCATGCCATATGCACAGAATACCACTGGAGAGAATCGATTCCGGATCCCGCAAACTCTTACAGAGAAGTGGTCTGGAGTCCGGGACGCGAAGGAATACGGCCCTGCATGCCCGGATCAGTCCGGATCATCGACGTCTGGCATGAGTGAAGATTGCTTGTCGCTCAATGTTATCCGACCAGCCGGACTCACGGCCGAGTCCAAGGCGCCAGTCATGGTCTGGATTCATGGAGGGTCGTATCAGTACGGCGCCAGCTCGTACCCAAATTATAACCTGACCTACATTGTCCAAAGGTCAGTGGAAATCGGGAAACCAATTGTTGGAGTCAGCATCAATTACCGCAAGGGAGGCTGGGGGAACATGTATTCGATAGAGATACAGGTAAAGACTCTAGATGTTTATTCACCCACACGATTACTAACTCAAATACAGGGCTCCGGAAACACAAATCTGGCGCTGCGAGATATGCGCAAGGCCCTTGCGTGGATCCAAGAGAATATCTCCAACTTTGGTGGCGACAAATCCTCCGTGACAATCTGGGGAGAATCTTCTGGGTCTTTTGCAGTGGTACGTATATGTTCATTTGATAGGGTTAATTCCTCGTACTAACTATATTTCAGGGCCAATTATTAATGAGCTATGGAGGTCGAACAGATGGGCTATTTCATCGATCAATCCAGGAATCTGGATCAGCGGCAACAGCATGGTAGGTTCTATCCTGAGTAAGAAAATCCAATTGCGGACATCATCTTAATAGCCTTCCAGGTATAACGGCTCGGAACACTATCAACCTCTCTACAACTATGTCGTCGATAGTGTGAATTGTAGTTCTGCGAGCGATACTCTGCATTGCTTGCGCCAGGTTCCATATGAAACACTGTACCCCTTCATGAATTCCTCCGCTCTGGGCGCAGTGGGTTATTATCCTACAGTCGGTAAGTTTGGGTTTCCGAAAATGGGGTAGAGATGGCTCCCGGCTTACAATACTTAGATGGGGATGTGATTCCCAACTATCCTACTGAACTGCTGCACTCTGGACGATTTGCGCATGTGCCGCATCTATACGGCACAAACTCGGATGAGGGTACGGATAATGCGCCAGCCGGCATGAATACAGACGAGGAGCTCTACACGTACCTATACCAAGGCTTTGGCTTTGGTTATCCAAGTTCGGTGGTGAAGCGCATCATGGAGCTCTATCCTGATGATCCAACACAAGGAGTTCCCATCAACACTGGAGAGGAAAGATTTGCAGATCAGGGTTGGCAGTACAAGCGCGTTGCAGCGATTGTTGGTGACATCTTTTACCACGGGCCTCGCTTGGACGACGCACGCCATTACTCGGCATATTCACCAACTTACATCTATCGGTTCAACACCCGGCCTTTCCAAAACAATACCAATACTACGTATACGGATACCCAGGGCAGCCTTGATCCAGCATACGAGGGCGTCAAGCACTTTAGTGAAGTTGCATTTGTCTTCAACAACCCAACCTACGTCGGACCGTGGCCGGAATACGTTGCGCTCAGCAACGAAATGAGCAGCCAGTGGATTCATTTCGTACACTCTGGAAATCCCAACGGAGACGGACTGCCTAAATGGCCCAAGTACAATGAGGATGCTCGGGGGCTCAATCTTGTTCTTCAGACTGAGAAGCAGGGCGGAGCCTACGTGGAGGTAGATGACTACAGACTGGCAGGCAGAGAGTATCTCACTGCATGGGCAAGGCGAAGACACGTATAAGTAATTATGAGACTCCGGGTCATTTTGGATGATGTTTTTTTGAGCAAAGAGGCCGGGTGAACTGTTACAGTGAATCTCGGCAGTAGCCACATCCAGATAGGCATGTCTAAGAATAGAAATCCTATACATTCATTCATTCACAGATATTGACCTTCAGGCACACAATGTTTAAATTCAAAATCCCTTTTATTCTCCATCAATCCTAGAAAAGAATGATCATAATCCCTTCCAAGATAATCATTGAGGCCCTTTTTAAATAGTACATCAAATCATTACAGTACATCAAAATGCAAAGATCCTCCCATCGTGGCATCATAAAAAAAGGTGTGAGCAAGGGTATCACAAAATAAAATCCCACTAGTCCTCAATCAACGCCAAAATGCAAGTCTCGTAATGTCCCCTGAGATAATCCTCGACATCCCTGCTGAGCGTCACGCCGTATCGCCTTACATACGCATCCTTGGCCTCTGAGAGTCGGCTGCGGTCCCAGTAAAGGTTCACGATGCGGTTTATGAACAGTCGGTCTTTGCGGAAAGTCTTTTGCAGCGGCTCTCTCAGTCGTGCGGCGTCTGCGTAGGCTCGGTTGACGCCATGGGATAGTATGTGCAGCAGGGCATCTTCCATGTCGCCGCGGAACTCCTTCTCGATAACTTCATGGAGGCTGTGGTGGTACTTTCGCTGGTAGGCCTCGGCCAAAGCGCGCAGCTGAGCGTTGTTGCAGCTGGTGAAAACCTGTGCGACGGCAATGGCATTTGCACCAATTGTGCCCTCAGTCGCGTGCTGGACCTCAGTAACCTTCTCATCAATCTCGGCTGCATCGACGGGCGCTGCATCCTCGGTGCGGGTTGCAGAGAGAATCATGCTGTAAAGACGGAACATGTCATCGTCAACGTCATCTCTAATGTCGACAGCTAATTCGTTGCCACGGATGCGCTTATACTCGGCGGTGATGGCCTTGATGTCGGAATTGCTGCGGTTAAGAAGAACATCGTTCAGAGCATCCTCGTCGGTGCCGGCTCCCACAAGGGCCTTTTTGAGGGTCAGGGCATCGTTCTTCAACGGACCGTTGACCAAGGCGAGAAGACAAGTCTCCAAATCTCCACGGGTCTCATCCTCAATGTCCTTTACAAGCTCGCGCATAAAGCGCGCGTTGTAGTCATGCACAAGCTGTGCCATGGCCCAAGGGTTACTGTACTTTGTCTGCGTAAGAACGCGTATCAAGGCGCGATCGTCGCAGCCAGCGCCCTTCATGGCCTTTCGAAGGGCTTCAACATCGGCAGTGGTATCTACAGGCTGTATCCAGGACTTCTGGGTGGGATCGTAGCCCATAGATGCTGGGGTTGCGGGGTAGAGGATGCTGGGAGGGTGCGCGACCAGTTGAGGGGTTACATATTGGTCAGGGACTTGAGCTGGGAGCTCAAAGATGGCCTCGGGGGCTGGTTGGTTAAAAGAAAGTTGATGAGGAGGTTGCTGGTGGCTGAAAGCAGTTTGAAGAGGATTTGGTTGATGATAGAGCGTCTGAGGAGAGGGTTGTTGGCCTAAGGACGCCTGAGGAAGAGTTTGCTGGTGAGAAAGCGTCTGAGGAGAAGCCTGCTGAGCAAAAGCAGCCTGGGGGGAAGGCTGCTGGTTCAAGGGAGTCTGAGGTGGCTGTTGGCCTATGGGCGTCTGGGGAGGCTGTTGCTGGGTGTATGAGAGTGGAGGTTGTTGTTGGCCATATGGAGCTTGATGTTGGCTGAATAGAGGTTGTGGAGAGGGTGGTTGCTGAGCGTATAAAGCCTGTTGGGGACCTTGTTGTTGCTGAGCAAACACAGCCTGCTGTGGAGAAGGCTGTTGACCAAATGCAGCCTGCTGGGGAGAATGTTGCGGCTGGGCAAATGTAGCTTGCTGAGGAGAAGGTTGTTGACCAAATGCAGCATGCTGGGGAGAAGGCTGCTGGGCGAATACAGCTTGCTGAGGAGAGTGCCCTTGGCCGAATGGAACCTGCTGAAGAGGTTGTTGGGCAAAAGCAACGCCCTGCGGGAATCCGAATGCTGTAGAAGGGCTTGGCGGGTATTGTCCCTGGGGTGCAGCGTAGAACTGGTTCTGGAACTGCATGCCCTGTTGTAGGCCTTGTTGTAGGGGCTGCTGCTGTTGGCCCTGCTGTAATAGGCCCTGGTCTTGGGCCTGAGCGGGATAGGGCTGGCTCTGGAAGTGGTCCTGTGGCGGCACATAATACGAGGGCTGCTGATACGGCGCCTGCTGGCCGGCAGGTGGCGGCGCCCCCTGATAGGCCTGATACGGGACGGCCTGGCCACCAGCGAGCTGCTGGTAGTACTGTTGCTGGGGATCCATCACAAGCAAGCAAACGCGCGGTGTGCTGTTCTGTTCTGTTCTGCTTCGTTGTCACGTCGTCTATGCTATGCGCGAGTTGTGAACCTGGTGGCTTGATATATCCTCGCATTGAGGAGGCCTCGCTTCACTGCCTTGCCAAAGCCTGCGGCGGCCAATCACAGGCGCTCATCCGGCGGACGTACCCCGCTCTGCAGCCGCACGTCGATCCTTTTGTGGACAAGCACGACAAGGCGCACTGAGTTGGCCATCCAGCACAGCCACCAAGCGCCTCTTTTTTCTTGCTTGCGCCCAACCGGAAAAAAAAAAAGAGAAGAGGAACCAGAGTGGCGCTGTGATTCACCTGCTAGCTGCTTTGGTTGATTGATTAGTTAACCCACCACTAGTTAGTGCGCCTGTGGGAACTTGCACTGAACTAAAATGAACTGCCAAAAAGTGCTGCGCCCACGCACGCACGCACAGGCTCAATGCTCAATATGCCTCACACCTGCAGGCAGCCGTGCTGAGTGAGCGAGGGGTTGGTGCCATTGGCAACGCGGTCTGATGACGTATTATTATCTATTATCTAGGTAGGTAGGTTACTCTAGTGAAAATATGTACGCGAATTTCCGTGGTATTAGTTGTATCGTCTCGTCGCAAGTTCAAATCATGTGCACAGGAAAAACAGAGCCGCGCCCGCAACCACACTGGCCGCGAGCGACTGCACGCTGCGTGACGACGCCGCGCTGTCGGCATTGCCAGTTGAGGTGCTGCTCGCTGCACCTGCGCTGGTCGATGACGGATCCTCCTCCTTGAAGACGCGGTCCGTCGACTTGGCCGAGTTGTCGGTCGATGTCGCCGTCGAGTGCGACGTCTTGGTGGCCTTGGTTGCAGACGTTGATGTCGTCGAGTCGGCCTTGGCGTTCTTGATGAGCGGCTTGATGATGCACTCCTTCATCAGCTTGTTGTCCTCGTACGAGCCCGCAGACCCCGTCGGCACCAGACTCATGATGTAGTCCAGGTCGAAGCTGCCGGCTCCCCAGCCTACAAAGCCGATGTAGACATCGTCGTTCTCGTTGATGGCCGCGTTCTGCGCGCAAAACTTCTCCATGCACTACGCAATCCCCCTTGTCAGCACATCTCACTCTCACTCACTATCTCCTTTGCGTTCCATCACCGCAAAACACACAAAACATAAACATGGGGAGGGGGATGGCTTACCGAATCAGACATGGACGCTCCCGATTCGGACACAATCGCCTGTCTCTTGTTCTTGCGCAGCCAGTCGGCCGTCGAGTTGAAGGCATCCACATTGTCCGTCGTGCATTCCTCGTGCGTGCCCGAGTTGTTGATGTCCAGGTACTTGTGCACATCCATAATCAGCCCGTCCTTGCTGCCGTCCGGGTTCGTGATGGCCGCGAGCGCCTCGGCGCTGCCACTCGAGACAAATGTCTCAACGCTAGCAAAGTTGGTGCCCGGCAGGAGGATGATTTGGGACGTGGCGCCCGCCTTGCGGATCGCCGTCACCGCCGCCTGGCATGTGTCGGCCCAGAGGTTGACGTCGATGTCATGGGGCTCGTTCATGAGGCCGAATATCACCTTGTCCTCCTTGGCGTACTTCTTCGCAATCTGGCTCCAGAGGTTGGCGAACTCGTCGTTGGAGGGGCCTCCCTGCCCGATGATGCCCCCATCGTAGCGCGCAAAGTTGTGCAGGTCAATCATGCAGTAGGCGCCCGTGTCGAAGCAGGCCTGCATCAGCTCGTCGTACCTCCCAAATAGCTTCGAGTCCAGGTCGCCAATCTTGCTGTTGGTGATGTACTGCCAGGGCGTGGCTGCAGAGTTTCTGGTGTTAGGAATGCATGCCCCTTCTTTTGTCTCCGGGTCGACGGTAAACACTTACGAAGACGGAAAACATTGAGTCCGGAATCCTTGACGAAATGCTTCATCTGCGCAGCTCCATCGCTGCCTCCATACTGCTTCAGCGGGATCCTGATGGGATCGTAGGCGGGTTTCCAGCTTCCATCAATGTCGCAACCAAAGTCGATACCGGGAATAGCAACACCCTGCCAGCAGAAGATGAGTTGGTTAGCCAATGCTGCTTCTTGCACAATTCATAAACCATAAAAATGATCCATCTCTCTCTCTCAACTTCTGCATATACTCACCACATACTCGACTTTGGCCAATGCGCCGGAAGCCAATGCAAGCAACGTCAAGACGGACGACCCTGTGCGCATGGCGTGGTCGGGTTCGCGGGCGCACACCCCACGTAGTGTTCCGAAGAGGCGGGCTTGAAATGAGCAAGATGCGACGCGGGCAAGGCGACGCCAGCAATAGAATAAAAAATATAGCGAATGCGCGAGCGCTGCACAAAAAAAAAATAGCAGGGCCCAGGGATTATAACACGCAGTCCAAAAAAACGAATGACGAAAGAATACGAAAGGCAAATGCTGCTTCAGAAGCGCATCCCGGTGAGTGAGCGACAACGGATAGGACGGATACGAAACAGGGTTCGCGGGGGGTGGCCCCTATTACTACTCGCACGAGGAAAACGGCTGCTCACCCAAAACCATCACCTCCTCCTCTCGCTGCGGCTGAAGGCTCATCTCACTCGTTTAATTGAATTTGGCGAGACGGCCAAGCCGCCTAGCGGTTTTGCCTCCTCTAGTCAGGAGCCTGCCCGTAGTTTATTCGTATTCAAAAATAGGCGCCAGAGGTCCACTCCGCGCCGCTGGGCCTTACTCGTCCTGTCCTGCTGTCACGTTGCAACCCGCGCCCCGGCCCGTCAAAAAGAACGAAAAGAGCCCTTCTGCACTTCCCAAGGACCCTACCCTGGCCTCTCTCTCCAGACGGGCTCCGTTCTGCCTGTCGCAGCCCGTTTAGCTGCCCTCATGACTATGCAATACGGTGCAGCCGGTGGACCCCCGGCACAGTTCATCACAATATTCAGCCATGCTTGGCCGCCATTTAGGGCTTAGTCCCGGATGGCGTACCGAATCGGGGCCCATGGGTTTGATGACCTGGCGTCTCCCAAGCGACCGGGGACCTCGTCCAACAGGTGTCCCTCTCGAGTCCCTTTGGGCAGCCAGACGGAAGCGCTAGGCCCAGATCACACAGAGGTCGAGCCGCTTCGAGACTAGACGCCAATCCTTTGCGTGAAAAGCACCGACCGCCTTCTGGCAATAGATCCAGACGCTGCTCGCATCCATCCGTCAATAGCGCCAGCCTAGACTGGACCCTGGCGGCACCCGCTAGCCATTTGCCCACGTTCTCTGATACGGACTCTGCACAGACGAGAGATTTGGTGGCGTCGATAGCTCGCGGGGCACGAATGCCGAACTATTACGAAAGGCAGACAAAGAGATAAGGACCAGAAAAAAACAAGCAGAGTCATGTCAGACAGTGACACACGAGAGAAATAAAAAAATAATAAAACTACCAGTTTAACAGCTAACGACCTGGTAGAGAAAAGAAAAAAAAGGGAGGGGCTGGCCAACCTGGGTAGGTGTCTTGACTTTCAGATTCTTGATTGGGTTAGCAAATCTCCAGGGGCAGTCCCTGACATGATGACGTGAGACCCAGGAGGATGAACCCATCAAATTGAGTGCACCAAGAACGGATAGATTGAATGTAACAACGGGAAATTTATCTGGCCAATGAGCCTGGAAATTTCCCGTTAGTTTCAGAGCCTGTTCGTCGCGACATGGTCCCTCCTCGTCCGGTTCCCAATTTTGGCAACCGCCGTATGTGCGCGCTGTGCGTGTGTGTTGTGTGCGTGTGTGGCCCAACCAACCTCCGGCATCAACCCGCCCGTTGAAGGTTTTTTAGCATCGTGGGGTTCTGTTCCGGGGTGTCCCGGACTTCCGAACCCAACCCCGCATGTTGGCGACGACTGCTGGATGAGACATCGCATCCACCCGGGGTATGGAGGTTTTGAGTTGAGTGGGTTGTTGTTTTTTGTGGCCCGAGTTTCGACATTTTCGTTGTTGTTCTACAGCAATGACCTCAGACGTCTCAGACCGAGTGTTTGTTTACATGCCTGGGCGCCAAAATCGTGTGTTGACTTGTCTCACACGGGAAACGGGATGCCACAAATGTTTGATTCGAAAACTGCTAGAATAAAATTTGCCGCCCTTCCCTCCCGTTCCTTTTTTTGACTATACTCGTGCAAAACGCCTTGACTTGCTAATCTTGATTGCTGAATCACAATCCATCAAACCACCCTTGAGCCTGTGTTTATCCCGCTTCAACTAATGCATTATTCCGATTTCTGAGACTGTTGAAGCTGCGTTTGGTTTGCTGCATATCCGCATTAGTCATTTATGGTGCCCCGGGTTCAGACTCTTATAACTGGAAGTGTTTACCATGTATCTGGCGATACCTGAATATTCGTGTGGCGTTGTGATCGTGTCCGGGAGGGCAGTCAAGGTAATAACTGAAGCAGGGCTCGTTGTGGCATTTGGGATGCAACCACCCGCAGTAGCCCATCTTTTACATATTAGTTTGAACAGATATGTTTTGATTCTTCATTATACACGCACCACTGCGTTGTCCGTTGGAGCAATTGGAGTCGCGGCAACGAATCCGACAAGAGCTGCCGATAGCAAAAGAGATAGATTCATAGTGTGGATATCCTCGGATGGCTTGGAATTCAAGATGCAGCAGGTGGTGTTTTCTTTCTTTCTTTTCTTTCCTTTTTCTTTTTGAATCTGTTGATTGAACATGGCGACGAGGCATCCACATATTTATACGTCGAGGCTCTCCCCTACAAGGTTCACTGCACCAAGGTACTGCAAACTTAGAAAGCGGAAGATTCATGGTTGGGGTTTCTTTTTTGGGAGCTTTAGTGTTACGGCTTCATTTGATTCTTCCAGGTGAATTTTGGATCGAGCCCTTTCCAGTGTCATAATAAATATGGTGGTTAGTTGATGCATGGATACTCTTTAGACCCTGTGGTTTGTGGGGCGGCTAGCTTGTGACAAAAAAGCACAAGAATACAACACTCAATAGCTATGTGATGTAACTCTCAGATTTTTGGGCTCTGGTCACTCTTAGCGATAAATAAGATTTTTTTCTCTTTCATTTTATTCCAAATCTGACATGAGATCCTCCTGGTTGCCCTCACGTGGTTTGCTCATTATTGCCTCCAATATGATCACGGCCTACCCTACACTTCCATTTCAGGAAAAAATTTGAGGCAAAGTTTTTCCGCAGCCTTGCATCAACTTTTGCAGTAAACCACGCCAAGACGCGAGAATACCAAGGCACAGCTATGGCGCTTCAGAACAGCCCCGTGGTTGACGTCACGTCCACCGTATACCGAAACCTTGAGGACCAGCATGATTGGGTTTCGCTACAAATCCACGCAGAGCCCGGCCAGCGGCCGCTAATTCGAGGCCTGCCTCCTCGGCGGCTATATGTGCACCCAGACGACCAGATTGCCGCCCTGGAGCTGGAGAAGCTGACAGGCGAGCCGATGAACCAAGATCCCGAGTACGAGTGGGTGTTAGCAGTTCATCTCGAGGAGAAATGGACTCCTGGCGCTTTCGCTGGCGTTTTTGATTCTATTCAGCATGTCGGACCTAGAGCAAAGAGAATCCTGCTGGCCACGGTTCACAACGACTCGACCGTCGTATACTATTTCATGCACGAGGGCATGGTGAAGCCCCGACAGAACTAGAGGCCCTTCGCAGCTGGATCCGACACGATATTTTGTACATGCGCAGGTTTCCTGTCAAGACAGCTACCCCACTTCTCAACGATGGGCGTGGAGGTGAAAGATGGACAATGTCCGTCTTCTTTATCTGCCGGGAGATTTGCGCTATGATGAACTTCTCCGCATTAAATGGCGACTGTGAAAAACAGTCGTTATTTGAGTGCCATGACCCCGGCAGTTCTTCTGCGCCTTCATGACTTTTTGCCCTGGAGAAAGTGGCTTTAAAGCGTGCCGCCTGCATGGCATGGGCGAACATGGGAAGAGCTAGTGTATCTCTTATTTAGTCACCAACAACCATAGCACTTCCCGACTGCCACTGAGCTGCTATCCGTATCAGTATAGAATCTATCGCTGGGCGCCAAGGATAAATAACAAAAAGAAGGAATGCTATGCTCAGAGGAGTTTAGCCAACTAACTCTACAACATGACGCTGGGATTAGATGGATTTGTCATAAGATAAGGGGTTGGCATCTTGGCCTCAGATCACGACCTCCTTGATACCCAATGAGTGAAGACAAGCAAGCATCTAAAATACATCTTTAACGGCATAATAGTCCGTGTTTTGATACTTTTCCTCTTGCTAGAGCCGGAACCCATGCCGATTTCACTCAAATACTACTGAGTCGTGACGGACCAGACCTACGCACGCATGATTGGCGACTGAGCAGTGATTAGGCATTCTTGGGCAGCACTAACACTTGTTCTCATCGCAATGATTTGAGCATCTTGTAGAGTTCTGTCCTCGTTAGTTCCCTTTTCAGGGCGATTGATTGCTACATATGCTCCCATACGATATGTGTATGGCAATAAACCTATTAATATTTTCATGGGCCACCAATAGAGTACTACTAATTAACAGGAAGAACTTTGATGATATTCTATGCTGATTCTTCTTGAATAAGTGATATGAGGTGATTATGAGCAGGTGTAATGGTACATTAACTGCCGCAGCGTAGCAAATTCTCGGAACCAAAAAACACTAGATATTGATCGGAACTGCCCAGAAAAGTATGACAAGAAAATGAATCATATCCCAACCGGGGAAGATTATTGCCCATGAAAGATTAGGTCGCTGAATAAAGAGTGATTTTGTATTGCTACTATAATATGAATATCAAATTAGATTAAGATTGAATAATAGTTGGTATAACTTCAGACCAGCTGGCCAGTATTTTTTGAACGTTTCAAGAATTTCTTTGGAAATTTCACGACGAGTATGGCTTCTGTCCCACAATATTGCCCGCGGTGTAGTAGCGTGCGACGATATAAATTCCTCCATTGGCGCCGGTGGCCCACGCCATGCCGATTCGAGTTGTAGTGCTCCAGACGATTTGAGCTATTAAAGGGTTAGAATATGGTGCCGTGAAGAGTGAATAGAGCAAGGCTTACTGTAATGGCCATAGGCAGCAAAGTTTCCATTAGGAATGGTCTCGCCATTGTAATTGCTGATTTCAGCCAACCTGTATACTTGCTAGAACTACAGCAAAAGACTAGAGAATATTGAACATACCATCCGGTGGCTGCATTCTGGAGAGGAGTTGTGATAGAATTCGTGGAGGAGCTGTTGGACGCAACTGTGATTAGCATTTGTGAAGAGATCATTTCCATAGTATGAGATATCTTACATGATGAATGCCAGGTTTTCACCCTGGTTGGGTCGACTAGAAGCCGCTGAATGAATGAGGGCGCCCGTTTGAGCCAGTGTTGCAGCATAGGATGCAGCAGCAGCTTGCAAAGTGGGATCCCAGATCAGATTAGTCAATTTCAGGAGTTGTCTAGCCTGGTTCTGCAAGTTTAAGGCGTTGAGTTGATCGGAAGTCAAAGATGTGGATGTGGCAGTGCTAGCAGCAGAAGTGGAAGTGGTGGAAGTGGCGGAAGTGCTCGAGCTACTAGAGGAGCTGCCAGACGAACCAGTGGAACCGCCGGAAGAGCCACCAGAGGATGAACCACCAGGAGAACCCGAGGAAGAGCCGCCACCAAAAATGGATGAGACCACACTAGAGGCAGTGCCAAGGAGGGAGCTGCCGGTTGATGAACCACCATTGGAAGAGCCACCAGTTGAAGAGCCACCGGATGAACCAGAAGAACCGCTAGAAGAACCACCACCACCAAAAATGGATGAGACTACCCCAGAGACAGTACCAATAAACGAACTGCCTGTTGACGAACCTCCATTGGGGGAACCACCGGTTGAGGTACCACCAGGAGAGCTGGGTGCCGAAGAAGTAGCGGTAGCAGAAGAAGTGGTAGAGGTAGAAGTTTTGGTTGAGCTGGAAGAGGTGGTTGAAGTAGAAGAGGTAGTGGTTGAACTGGTCGTAGTGGAAGATTTGGTTGAAGTGGGGGCAGCGGCCGGACTGGATGAAGTTATCGGGTTGGAGGGGCAAGAACACGATGATGAATCGAGTATGCTGGAACCCCCAATACTGAGTGAAAGTGGGTCTCTTTTATTATTGAGAGAGATGGCTTCTGGCCCGCCAGACAGAAATGTCATTCCTCTTGGAAGATTTCGATAACCCATTGATGGAGTCCTTTGCTCAATAGCACGTCCTGCAACCAGGGAAGTGATCCCGAGCAGCAGGTAGCATCGGAGAAAGATGGTCAGGGACATCATCTTGAAGGGTGGTTGATGTCGATTGGTGAATATTGAAGAACCGAATTATTTGACTGTTTGGTGAATGGATTGTTGAGGATGGAAAGTTGTGTCAGTGCTGGGTAATCGATGCCGTTTTATAATGAAGTTCATTTTGACGGATTGAGGTTATTGTTTAACGATGGCTCGTCTTCTCGGAACCGATTGTCGGTATACAGTCAATACAAAGATTGATTGACTAGAATAGCTTGACTAAAGAAAGTATAGTTCAACTTCCCATATGGTTGGGCCCGGGCTGGCCCATGAGCTTGTGTGGAGCGGGCTCGTACTTGGAATGTTGACGCGTATCGTTGGAACTCTGTGGCTGTGGGAACCGGGCGAGACCAATGATGCAACTGCAAACAGTCTGTTCTGTCCATGATCCATCTCGACCGATGATATCAATATGCTTTTATCAGAAAGATACTCTGAATCGCTTCCATTGGTTTAATGATTGATGCTGTAAGGATCAGCAATATTTTGTGTTTTTTCTTGCAACGTTGACGTCAGCCACCAACAGCTTGGTCAATTCTCTAGACAATTATTTGGGATGATCATTTTGCCACCTCAACACCGTCATAGCCGTTGTTGCTTCAACTTGGAAAGCATAATCCGAACATGGTATCCGAAGCTCTTCGGTAGGTCATAGACATCTAGAACCAGATCTTGTCCAAAAACTTGGTGGATTCCACTGGCGGCGTGTCGAGACCCGATGAATAATATGATGAAAGAAAGCGTTGGTGAAATAACCGGCGAACCAGCAGTCTGGATCGTAAAACTGACCAATTAACTGTTGGATGTTAGATTTGAAAAGTCAATTATTGCAGTCTGGAGGTTGGAGGAATGGTGGATGAGGAAACAAGCGTTGGATTGGAACCGGGATAGCCAGAGCTAATGTCGAGCTGAAAATTGTACCCGCACATTTCAGCTTGCCAAGAGTTAACCTCAGATCCAGACCAGATTTGTGGCTGGATCTACGCTAAGTCCGGGATGAAAAATAAAAATGGAGAGCTGCCTACGTAAACTATGACGAAGGTTTGTGGCTCACTGGGGTGTTTAGTAATAGTTGGCGTGAAGTAGCGCAAAGTTGTTCAAAAATATCAGCGGGAGATTGGTATGGTATCGTGAAGACATGATGTATGTAATCTACAAATGCTAGAGGTGGGACCATTTATTATGGCCAATCCGAACATGGTATCATTTCGGGAGTCACGATGAGACGGCGCGTAACACAAAATCCGGCAGGATTTACATCGAGTAACCTTGAGGAATTTTGACTACTTGATATGAGAACAGAGAAGATAGAAGTTATTCGCCGATTTTATTCATCTTTTCCTTTCTAATGACCACTCTCGCACTGCAACATTTGCTGGGCGGCCTGTGGAACAGCCAGCGACAAGACAAGTTGACAAACGCCCTTTGTCGGGAATTACAATGAAGCAAACCAGCTCCATGGTAATTTTTAAACTATTTTTATTTTTTTCGTTGAATTTCATAAAGGGCATCTCTATTTCAAAGACCTCATTGTGGTAAACATCTTCACATAGGGGGCTAGAATGGTGATCTTCGCATTGACATGGTGAATATTGAAACACGTGTCCAAAGCCGAAAGGAGCCCCGAAAAGAGATTAAAAGGACGAAAAGAAACTTTGCCAGTTTTGGTAGAAGAGACATGGCTCGCCCTGCTAATAATTCCGACGGAGGCTGTCACTGGAATAAATTGAGGGACTTGGTTGTTCATCGCACAACTGAAACATGCAAATGACTTTCAACGCCAGAAAATATTTGAACTGAATTAAAACAGTCATCTCAAACCCGAATTTGCGAAACCTCCTTCTGCCCTCATTATGATTTCACGATATGCCTTGCTCTACTCGCGTTTCCTCAGGTTGGTGACCTAGAGTCTCATTGGATGAACTGGGCGGAACAACAATCTTCCGGGTGAATGGTTTGGTGGCATTATGCTCCCTCAACATGATTTGTTCATCTGGAAGAGCCCACCAACAATCATCCTTTCTTTTTGCCATATGATCCTAGATCCCAGTTTTATATGAATGCAATTCGGAGTTGCTTCTCTTGTTTCGCTCGGACATCGCAAAGCTTTTCTACAGCACATCATAATTACACCGCATTTGGAAAATTTAACCGATTCGCCCAAACCTGACTCGGCTTGCCCGCCTCAATCTCGCTTGCTTGAGTCACTGTGGTCATAGAGTTTCACTTTGGCGTTGTCATCTAGACTCCGCCAGCGCCATCGAGTTTTAGTCCAGAACCCAATCGTGCGAAAGGCGTGACAGCCGGTCTATTATCAATATGAAAGAAAAAGGGGATAAAACAGCTCCAACATACGGTAACCTTGCCAACCATGATGATTGAGTAATGGTATTCGCGTATTGTGGGTTGAGTCGGTAGGGTATCATAAAAGTACAAAGAGCATCTCCACCTTGAATGCTGTATCATCTCCAGAAAGCCATCTAATCGTAATGCGCCATGGGGAATAAAGTTCCTCTCATGACCTCGGCTCTCTCAGGGTATCCCAACCGTCTCCGTCTATAGTGTATTAACCAAAGAAAACTTATCCTCCATGACTCCGGGAATGCATTAGGGGTATATGAAATCGTCAACCGTAAACCATTCGCCCAAGTTGTTCAAAATCCCCACTTCTAATTAGTCACCAGTATTACACGCCATCATCCGCAGGACGGCGATCGGGTTATTTGAACGATTGTCTCGTTTCTGACCAAAATGCCACCTTCGGTTTGTGGCTCCATCTCCTCTCGGCTAGCCTTGATGATAGATGTCGTCGAGTGATTCGTACCGCCCAAGACATGGGGGTCATAGTCGCTGACAACGGATCCTGTCTCCATATCGTTGGCTAATGCGTTTGTCGAACATCCCGTGTTGCCCCTTTCTAAACTTCTAGTCATTGTTGAAAGGTTAATGGTATGCTTGCCATCACCCTGGTCCTTATTATGTGGCCATGTCGGGAATGATGAATCGTTGCCACGACCGGTACATGCGAACAGGTAAGCCAGAGCTGGTCTGACAGTAGGGAGGCATGCTGCACAAATTAGTTCATCATTGTACTTTGGTGCTCATTGCGATCAAAACATACCCGAGACGGTGGCTAGATTCACTTCAGCAGCGCCCCACAGGAGAATATCCATGATGTTCCACGTAATGTCTAGCGAATGGCTATCCAGCAGAGTTGTTTTGGCCATAATCACAACGGCAATAATACACACGCTGTCGGACGTCAGGGATTGCATCCGGAGTTGACAACGGGTCACTTACAAGATACCCAGACCAAATGTCAAAATAATACCAGCCTTTTGGACGGGAGCAAGTAGTAATTTTTGGATCTGATATATCGGCAGCAGCATGATGGCAATGCTGATCGCTACGTGGGTCGTGACGCATCCGAGAATAAACTTTTTGTCGTCGATTTCGCACTTTGCCTCAGTTCTGAGCTCCAGATTCCAAAAGGCTTGTACAGGCCAGCAATGGAAGATAACAATAAAGTTCTCGAGGTTGTTCAGTAACGCCGCGTTTGCGAAACAGGTTGATGGTACGTACCCAGCAGAGTGCCCAAATCAAGGAGCAAACAAAAAGCACAATAATTGGTCGTTTTATTTCTGACACCTCAAAAACTCGCCAATACAAGAAGAGGAGAGATGCTTTGGCGAAGGATATTGTCGTCGAATATATAAATTCTCCAATAAAAAGGTACAGCAACGACTTGGATATTACTTTCTCAGGGGAGAGCCATGTAACGTCCAGAATATGCATCCCAAGTCCATTCTTCGTCCCTGAACTTGTTTGTTAGAATACGCTGTAGAAAAGAACAGATGGCGAGAAAACCCACAGCGCGGAAGCATGACGGCGCAAATGATGTTACAAAACTGTTCGTTCCATTAGCCTCCCGAAACCGTAAAAAGTGATGGCAGAAACACCCACGTAACATCCAAAGGCGCAATAATCATCCCACCAGAAACTGGCCCGTTTTACCCTTCGGCTTATGACACGAAGCACAATGAAGACGGTGGCAATCGAGAAGTTGACATATTCGGCAGTCAATATGCTCGCCCGTCGGTCGTCGTTGGGATTTGACATTCTCAAGGTACCAGCGGGTGGAAACCAAGCGACCGAGGGAGGTGAATCACCAACCTCTGTTCACTTCCACAACCACAACCGCCGTGGTGTTTTCGGATAACGCTTATGCAGCGTCAAATTCTGTGAACAGGTGGACCGTTCCAAATCGAGATGGGAATCAGCTTTTCTTTATTAGGAGCCTTTGCAAAGGGGACCCTAAAAGTGTCGTCGACAGGCTAGCCCCAAAGGGATTAGGATTGCGAGTCGCCTGCTCCATAGTGCCAGGTTGAAAGTGGAATCGCCCAAGGCACTAGCCTGGCAATGAAACTTCGGCCGCCCAAGCGCTCGGACAGAACGACGCCACCAAGTCTTCGAAATCAGGCCCGGGAGGCAGGTTCCCGCCTTTAGTTTTCACCCGAGGCCCCAGGAACGAGGAGCGACATGGCGGTCATGGAGAAGATGCGAACTTTTGTTCGAGAAACACCCGTTTCCCATTCGTCCCCGCTTGCAGATCTCGATGCGGCATGCGCAACGTTCGGATGCTGCCGCGCTAAGCTCGGTATTACTGCGACCTGATCAACGTCTTGGCTCTGCAGGAGAGCATCGGCAGGTGATGCATCGCAAATGTCTTGGCCCAACAAGTCAAGTTTATGGGGTAACTACTACCGCAAGGCGAAGGATCTGGCCAAACGTCACCGTTCATTCTAGATCCTCTCCCAGCCATAGTCGTTCTCCTCTCCTGGTGCCGTGGCGGGCCTGGCTCGAAACCAAACCCCCGGTTCACGCTGGATTAAAATGGCCCGGAGAATTAGACCGTTGTCCCGCCCACAACGCGACGGTTGAAAGGTCGGAGAAGCTCACAAGTCGCTTCTGCCCTGGCATCCGCGTCAGTTCGTGCCAAACGGTTGCATTAGTCAGTGGGGTGTTCCGGGGTCCCCGTCGCGGTTCGAGACTGTTGGTGGTGCTTAGTGCCTGCCACTGGACTCGCACGAGAGCCCTTGGAGCCCGCTGGCCCGTTTGCTCCCAGGGTCTACACCAACCCCCAGCTGTTGATCGTATTTTTCCTGCCCGCGCTTTGTCCGCAAGCCTCCCGATTTGGTTTCCCTTTCTGGCGGTACCTTGTTGAAGGGCACGTAGTGTTGAAGCGATTGCTGGCAAGGATTAAGCGATGGCAACCGTGCGAAAGAGATAAATGGACTCGGTCCCGGCCGAGACACTTGCACCAGTTTCCCTTCTAGGTTGAACCTGGGATCTTCACTCTCCCCAGCCCGGTAGTTAGCCCTTCCCGGCACTTGGTCCATATTTGATTGCAACATGACGACGTGTATTCATCATCCTCTACCTAACCATTCTCGTACGATTTGATGACCTCCGGATATGGCCTGGACCATGATCATCTCGTCTGAGTCTTAAAATAGACCCACCGTCCTTGCACACTTAGCGACGTTGCAACCTTTTAGTTAAAAGCCCTTACCACCCACCTTCAATTTCCCTCTCGATCCTCTCAAATACTTTTGGTCCCTGCTTCCCCAGGCCCGTCCCAATAGCCACCGCAAAGGCACCCACTTCTCTCATCCTGCGGTAGCCCTCGCCATCTCGCACTCCACCAACACCGATCACCCGCACGTGTTTCAGATCCGGGGTGGCATCGAGAAGCTTCCGTATTGTTGACACATTACCAAGCGCAATAGGGTGCAGAGGCGGACCGGCCATGCCACCCACACCAGACTGCGGGAGCTGAGGTTTCAGCCCGTTTGGAACATCGCTCTCCAGGATTAGACACGATCCCAGAGTATTGGTAGCTGTGATGAAGCTAAGAGAAGACGCTTTGCGCCCCAGAGCCGCTATTAACGTAGAAAATTGCCCATGATATGTGTAAGGAGGTGTTTTAATCCCAATTGGCAGTTCTGGGCTATCTGGCAGTAGAGCAAGGTACGCGGCGAGCGCGTCCCCGTCATACGCAGGTGGCGGCGACCCTGGAATGTTGGGACAACTCAAATTGATCTCCATCGCAAGCGGGAACGGTACATCCTTTGTCGCAGCGGCGATGCGTGAATAACATATTTGGATGTCTTCAGGCGACCCGGTGACGCTCACAATAACTGTCTTGCGCAGCGTCGGGTGATTTTGCGCTAGTTCGTGGAGGAAGCCAAGATACCCGTCTAGCGGGATCGGGCTGTAACCCAGGTTGTTTAGGCTGGCGGTGGCTTCTTCCGTATGGCCGGCTGGACGTTCCTGCGACGAAGAGGTTCCCTTATTGGGCTTAATGGTGGCGGGATCGAAGAAGAGGTACTGGTGCTTGGCATGCTCGTGATCAAAGCCATTGATAAGCGAGGTCCGTGTCGTAACTGCGCCAGTGGACGGTGAGGTGAAGATTGCCGTGAGATCTTCGAGATTTGTTGCCCACGGAGTAGCCGAGTTGAGGAGCGGGGGGTTAATTTCTAGTGATGGTGGCATTTTTTCTACTGTAACTGGTGAACTTGCATGGAGTGAGTTAACGAGTAGCATCTTGAGATGAGGGGTTCGATATTGAGATTAAGATAAGGATTGTGGTTATGTAAGCCTGCCATTTTCACACGCATTGAAGCCTTCTGCTTTATAAACAAGAAATAATGGAATGAAAATGGAATTTAAAGTGTGTTAGTTTTTTATCTCTCTCACTTT
This sequence comes from Calonectria hongkongensis, assembly GCA_017140755.1. Classification (NCBI taxonomy): domain Eukaryota; kingdom Fungi; phylum Ascomycota; class Sordariomycetes; order Hypocreales; family Nectriaceae; genus Calonectria; species Calonectria hongkongensis. Next base: position 639,820 of record JAACJA010000003.1, on the reverse strand, counting down.
ATATTTTAAAGAAAATACATTCTAGCTACATTCACAACACCTCAGGTGGTCGAATTGAGGCGGGTTGGTTCACGGTATAGGGTAGTTCAGCCCACCATCTCTCTCGTCATGTATAGTCCTTTTTAACCAATCTGCTGCAGATATTTTAGGAAATATGGATCCTAGTTTCTAGTTAGGGTTTTCCATTTGTTACATAGAACACAGATAGTTTATAAATGAGAATCAATTAGAGACCTGAGCCAAAGACGCACCCTTGCAAGTAAAGTGGACGACAGCCAAACCACATGCGTGGGGCATTTCGGAACCGAATATCTCAAATACTGGGTATGCTTGTGTTTTTCAGTTCACGAAAACCATTCTCATACCAACTTCGAATTATAGTTTTTCTAATTATGTAACTCCTTACTAAATCGCTATACCTGAGAAGGTCGAGCATACAAAGCACCGCCGTCAACTTTGATAACCTCGCCTGTCACGAATGCAGAGCGCATGCTGAAGAGGTACGCTTCCGCGGCCTCACCAGCAGTGCCAATCCTTTTTACCAAGGTAGATTCTCCAAATTTATGTATCATAGAGTCGTCCAGCGCAACGAGCATCTCGGTGTGGATGGCCCCCGGAGCGACTACATTGACGCGTACCGGAGCTAGGTCGACTGCGAGTCCTCTTGTGAGAGCCTCGACCGCTCCAGCCCAGCCGATGAAGTCGGCAACACCAGGAATAGGCTTGTGCGCGAGACCACCAGAGGTCAGGGTGATGGACGAGGCGGCATTGACCTTGAGATAGGTACCTGGGTTGCCGCTGAAGATTTTCGCAAACAGCAATGGGCCCAGATACCGGACATTCCATTTTTTGAAGTAAGTTTTAGGGTCCAGTTCAGAGAGCGGCTTGCCTTCGAACCCTTCGCCCGCAGTGTAGACTAGGTGGTCGACGGGGCCGCCCAGAGCCTTGATAGCTTCCTCGAGGATATGCGCGACGTTCTCTTCGAGCGTATTTTCGTCCGACAAGTCGGCTGCAGTGCCAGTGACTGCAGCTCCAGGGTACAAGGCTTTAAACTCAGCGACCCTGGCTGCAATCCTTTCCGGATTGGAGGATGATATGTGTACGCTCCCGCCGTTCGCCAGCGCTGCCGAGACCACCGCTGCTCCGATGCCCGAAGTGCCGCCAACGATGAGCGTTCGGCTCGTGGCGAGAGTGTTTGGATGAGCTTTGACTGGGAGAGACATAATGATAAAACAATTTGAGAGAACGACAACTTAATAGGTGGTATTGTTGGTGAGTAACTGACGAGTATGATCTGGCGAAGTGCTCAAAGATCTTTATAACGACTGCTGGGCCGTGACGTCTTCACCGCATTAGCTCACGTCGACGCCGTTCTCTAGATTTTTGGGGGTATTTTTAGGTGTGGGTCCGGCTTTTCGCTTTAGTGTTGGCCGTTGACTCAGACCGAACAGACTATTTCCACTGGGAGGGAAAGCCAGGGTGATGTGAAAGACACTGCCTCTGAATTTGCTTAGTTAGTGCTATGGGTATTCTATCTCTTACTCGAGCAATTATGTGTCCCGTGATAACAATATTTGCTTCCTACTACCATGCTAGCCATGTGGTGTTTTCCACTGGCGGAACGTATCCACCTCAAGCTGATGATGCCTATGCATTATAAACATTTATAAGCGGTGATAATAAATCATGTCTACAACCAATCTCGAAAGTACAGTGTAGCGCCTGGTCTGCTGGGATCAATATCGCTAACGAGATCGTCAAGGCTGTTAAAAAGAAGTGTTTCAGTCTCATCGCACGTCATGTGTGTGAAAACTGCTAAAAAAGAGCTTTGAGCAGGATAGACAGTGAGAATGGAGATTGCGTTGTTCTACAAGACTCATTTCCAACTATAAAATGGAAAATGAAGTTATTGTACTTAGAGTAAATCCCAGATTAAAATTTGCTCGTCACTGAATGTTTAGCAAAGTCAATTAGTGTAAACCAGATCAGCGACGAGAGAGCCCACTCAACTAACTTTGTTTAGTTAGTCTGACAAACTAATGACGCCGGCCGAAAGCATCGCCGAAATCCATACGATATCAGGATCGCCGAGATCCACGCGAAGTGAAGATCGCCGAGATGGGGCATGGTGCCAAGGCCAGAAGTGCTTTTTGCAGTCAAGCTGAATTATTTTGTTTGGTGCCTCATCTGGAGCTTAGACAGAGCGAGGCTTAGACTGAGAACTTTGACATCAACGTGCAAAAATAGAAATCAATGTATCATCGCTCTGTCCTCGTCTTCAGTGATGTCTCTCAAAACACCACAATATTTCGCTAAGTACAGATGTATAGTGTGTCCGCATAGTTTTCCTCTTCATGGGGATCTATATTGTAACGTTGCGGGTTGGAGATCAGGTACCGCGGGCCAATAATATAAAACATTGTCATGCTTAATGCCCGATCCCACTAGTTGATTCCCATGCGTGGTTATTCTCTTTTTTTACTTATACACATATCTTGCTCTCCAGCAAGGCCAATAAGCCAATACACCAAATAAGGCTTGCAGATGCAAACCCAAAAAAAGAAATCTACCAAATATTGCGATAACCTAGAAATGTCATCTCGGGTTTAGCTAAACTGCTTGCCAATTCGGAAAATAGCCAAGCTACTCGATATTGCTGTGGTTAATGTTTTTATTTCAATGCGGTCACTGAGTGATACTTATGTGAGTATCACTTATTCGAGGAACAACATATTATTCTCTTTTGGCATTCGTGATCGATTATATGACTTCGAGACACATAAACCAGGCACATATTTTCCGACTTCTAAGGAAGTCTTACAAACCAGGTTCTAAGCTAAACGCAGTTATAATTTGGGTTCCAACTTTTATTTCTATTGATAGAGAGGTAGAGTGCTTAAAGAAGTTGAATGCTTGTGAGTAGTCGTTAGGTTCAATGACCCCGGGGCTCTCAAGTCATTGCCGACTTCCGGACACGCGGAGCTTTTTTTGCAGGGTGTAATGGACGTGAGTGACGCCAAACAGATTTGGAGAGTAAATTTAGTATACTCGGTGGTGGGTGTAGGAATATAACTCGGCGAGTACTGAAAGATTGTGTCACACTACGGTGGTCACTGTCGCTGGCAGTGGGTTTCTACTACGTCACCATATGCAGCTCGGCATAATATTCGGTGTAAATATTACTCGCAACTAAGCTCATTTTCAACCATATTCATACCACAGCTACTTTTAGCAATCAGCCTAATGTATGGATAAATAACCTTGCTTACATTGCAGGGATTGCAATGGTTCCAAATATTAAACCCAGCAGCCCTACATGCTAACCCATTTACTCATCTGTAAGCGCTTTATTGTTGAGGCCTATGTATTTGTTTCCGACACAGCTGTTAACTACCAATAGCGAAATAAACCGTTAAATACTTCTCTATCTAGGATTAAAATGAAGATCCTTTGTCTACATGGGCGTGGTTCTAATTCTGAGGTAAATATTGCATTTCTCCTATTCTTCCATGGTCGTGTATACAAGAGAAGTTCTCACACCGCATTGTGTGACAGATATTCCAGGCCCAAACTGCATCATTGAGAAGCAACCTGGATGACGACTTCACTTTTGAATTTGCCCAGGGAACGGAACTACACACAGAAGGTACGTATAATAACATGGGCGATATGGTCGAATTTTGAATGTAACCTCGATAAACTAGGCAACTGGTCGATATATACGAACCAGTTCTCCGATCTACCACAGTATACATACTACAACCCGCTCGTTCCTCTATCTGTGGTCGAAGCAGAGGCACAATTACTAGAACTCATCGAACAAGATGGCGGATTTGATGGAGTACTGGGCTACTCGGGGGGTGCCGGGTTTGCTGCCCAGGCCATGATACGGCACAGCCAGCAGGACCCAACCGGCGATCCATTATTCAGATTCGCTATTTTCATCAACGCAGCGACGCCTCTGAAAACTTTTGCGTTGAGCGAAGAGACAGTAGTGGAAGGAGTGATGGGGTCGACCCCATTTGACAAAGAACTAGAAGATGTTTATTTGCGGCCTTCTAACTTGCGGGTGCGTAAAGGTGATGGGCGAGATGCAGCCGAGGAGGCCATTAATTCGCGAAAGAGGGAAATCAAAGCGGTTCGGACAGGGCAGCTGAAAGACGGAAGATATTTCTTGACGGATGGAGAGATAGGGCTGACTAGGTACGCGGCCGAACTTGATGGTGCGCTTATTGATGTACCAACGCTTCATGTTCGCTCTCCGATCGAAGAGGATCCCAACAACGGCCTTAATATGGTGGGCCTTTGCAAGCCAGAACTGGTAACGGAACATCATCATCAGTTTGGACATGACTTTCCCCGAGGACAGGCGGAGATGCAGAAGATTGCGCAGATGATTACTGAGCTCGCAGAATTTGCATAGGTACTATACACGGGCCACCTAGCTAAGGGAATACAGCAGGGAATGCGCCGCCCATAGCAAAGGGAAGGGTTGTTTTGCCAACTTCCTCATAGTTAGGGCTGTGCTCTCCCGCGGCAACCACTTGGACCTCCGCAACAGTAGCTCCAAGGCCATCTGGAACATGAGACCCCTCTATTGTTAGTTTTAGAAACCGAACTTGACTTTCCTCAGACAACTGTACTTGTGTTATATTGCCTCCTCGGATTCGTACCAATTGTGCTTCTGCCATATCATATGGCGCCGATATTTTGACCTCTTGATTCGCAGATAGTTGTTCAAACTCAGCCTCGGCCGTATCCTTTGCCCAAAGGCTCAATGTGGATGGAGGCACAGCTGCCCAGTTGATGATTATTCTAAAGACGGTACGGATCTTCTCAAGATCAATGACAACAGATGCCTCTCTTGGGTTGGCGGGTTGCCAAACTGTTGAATAGGAGCCGTCGACAATTGCATAGGGGCTATTGCCGGGAGCCCAGTCGCTGTCCGAGGTAACTGGCTTGCATAATGCCGAGTCATTTGGCGCATGGGTAATATCTGGACGCCTCGTGGGGATTACAATCGAGTCCCCAATTTTCATCTGGTAATCTGTCTGCTTCGTATATCCGCCAAGGGCCCGCACGGTTACGTATTTCTTAGCGAGGTTGATCTTGGTTTTGGCCGGTCGTCTAGTCACGGTTGTGTTCTCCAATTGAATCGACACATCGAATATCGCACCCTGCCATTTCATACCCTTGATACGGATCCCGTCTGGCAGCTGCGGCGGAAGTGTGGGATCCAAGTAGAGCACGTCCAAGTTGGGACGCATCCCAGTGAGGCCATGAGTAAACACTTGTAGAAAACCGCCAGCGCCGGTGAGAAAGGGATATGCAGGGTTGAATCCAAAAAGAAATGCTGGGTTGTCGACCCCAGGAAGCTGCGAGTCCGACATGGTCTCGCTAAACTGGAAGTATGGCTCACGGATATATGGTTCTGATGACCGTTGAAGATAGGTATACGCGGCACACCCCTTTTGCTGGAGCTGGGCTTCGGCGATGGCATATATGGACCATGTCATTGCTGGACCGTCCGCAGTATTAACAGAGGAATACTAAATAGGTCAGTCTCTGATGATTGAATCATAAACATCATAGCTTACATAGGCGACGTCATTTCGGGCCTGTGTCTCACTCAGCTGGAATTGTAAGGGGTAGTTAATTAGGCCAACGCTGGCTTGCTTCACCTGCCAAGTTCCATCCATGCCATCAAACTCAATAATGATTTTCTCCTTTTCGTTGTACGGAATGTACATGTTTTGCGCAATGACAGACCAATTTTTGGGAATATCGATTTTGAGCTGTTTTGCGGCAGATGGTGCCCAATTGCCGAGTAATTGTTTGATGGCGACATTGGTGAAGGCGCCGTTGTTGATGTTGTATGCAAATTCATCCTATGACCAATCAGCGAGTGCGAAGTTGAGGACTTGAACAGGCCTAACTGGCTCTCCGAGTAAAATAGTTCCATACTGTCCTGAGGAAGCATTGTGAGAAACGTAAGCAGCAAACATGTTGGCTACATTTTTGATGACTGTCCATCCTTTGTGGGCAAGCCATTCGAGATCTTTTGTTTGCAAAAAGTACTGCCAATGGGCGAGGGCAATATCCGTGTTGAGGTGATATTGATAGCCCCAGCAGACTCCAGTTCCGGTACAATTACCGAATCGGCCACTTGTCCAAGCATAAAGAGCCCCAGACTCATTATAAAACTGTGCATTACGAAGAGCTTGATCAAGCAGCTTCTCGCGATACTTGTTGATGGTCGAGGCGTATTGGGGATACAGAGCCAATATAGAAGGGTAGATCCACGTCTCGGCGTCCCAGAAAATGAGCCCGGCATAGGAGTCGCTGGATAGGCCACCGACTGTTATCGAGTTATCTGCATATCCAGTGTCCTCCGGCAGAAGACTGGACAAGATGTGAAATAGAGACGCCCGTGTGCGGAGTTGAAGATTCCGGTTAGACGGGATGACAATGTCAGCGTCATCCCACGTCGAGTCCCATTCCCTCGAGTGCTCTGAGATCAGCTGATCCCATGAGGTTCCCAGGGCCTTTTCAGCCGTTCCCTTGGCGACAGAGAGAGTGTCGTGTGGGAACGCTGTTGTGGACGCAATGCCGACAAACTTGTAAACAATTAAGGTGTCACCCTTTTTGAGGCTCCAGTCCCAGCTCTGCGCAATGGTGCTCGAATTAGTCGACACCCAAGCATAGGAAGTGGCATCATGCCTTGTTTTGTGGGCATGAGATACTGCGCCTTGGTTGCTGCTGTCGAATCTGACAGTGGAAGCTACATAGGCGGTGCAGTAATTGATCCCCCATGGCTTGACACTTGTCCAGATGCCACTCTCCTGGAATTTCTTGTCATTAAATTCTGATCTCACCGCGCCAGCGCCGTCGAGGACATCAGTCACTTTGAATCTGGTGTTTTGGTCAACGGTAATGTCCATACGGACGATGCCGAGGTTCAGTCGAGTCCGGTGGGCTAGGACGGTGAATGCAATCTGATACTGAGCATCATCTTGGGACGGAGCCCACGTGACGTTGGTTTGCACAATCCCATTCTGAATGGATTGCGATTGGCGGAAGCTCTTGACTGTTGACGCGTCTACGCCAGGCTGATAGGTCTGGCCGTTGTCAGTCGTCACCGTCAGCCCTGTCCAATTAGGAATGCCGCTGATGACAGACTCGCCACCACGCTTCAGATTGTCGGGAAGAATGGTATGCGTGATATTTTGCTGCACATCCCAGAAGCCGGATACCGTTCCAAAAGTGGCCCGGGGCTGATCCAGCGGCCAAGCTACATCATAATTAGCAGTTTGATAGGCATCAGTGTTGCACATGATTTGAGAGTCCACCCACAGTTAGCAATGTAACCACCCGTAGCATTCCGATAGATCCAGTGACCAACCCCCTCTGCTGGTAGCCGCTGGCCAAAGTAACCATTGGCCACGTATGGCGAGCTTTGGTAATGGTTGCCAAGAAATGTGTCAGTCGAGAGTGTCCAGGCATCGTCCGGATCAGCGCTGGAGGAGCGGATCGCCGCAGCCAAACCACCGAGAAGTACGACTAGTAACAAAATCATTGTTTCGGAAGGATGTCGCCTGCTAAGCTCGGCTCAGGTCTGACTCTTGTTCAAGCTATAAGTTCTCTTTAGAGATAAGTCATTTTTTCTTTCACCCCGTCTCTCGTATGCGCTTATGGAAAGCAACCGACATATGCCCGCAAGCGGGTACTGGAACTCGCCGATGGTGTTGATGCTTCTCAGCTAAGAAAACTGCCTTCTGCGTTGGGCGTATTGTGGCGCCGCTAATTGGCGTACGTATTTTAGGCTATATATAAGACGGGCGGGATGGCGTAACAAGGCTGCAAAGATTCAGCTCTTGAAAACTTGGCATCGTGACTACGCTCGTACCAGAAACCACTGAACGAGCTAGCACGTTCAAGCTGAGCAAGTGGGCTTCGCCGCTGACAGGCATTGGGCTACTTTCTCACCCATGCAGGACATCGGGCCGACCCCGCAGTTGAAAACGGGGAAGAGCCGAAACAAGGGTAAGCCATTTTCGCTATAGCAACGTCGGGGGCAGAAGTTGATAAATAAGTTAGTACTCCCAAGTCGGGTAAATCGGCGTCTATATTAGGTATATTATACCACTAAAACAGATTGGGCTACTTTCTCGCTTATCCAAAAATATCGGGCCGACCCCCTAGTCAAACCTGGGGAAGGATCAACTCAAGATCTAAGCCAAAAAGATCTTTATTTCGTGAGGATGGACATCCTTGCCAAGATACACAGCCTATTGTGCTCGTAGGGCATAGGCCCGACTGGTAGAGTCAATCACAGTTCAAAAAAGGCGAGTCAGTAGCAGCCAAGTAACTTGAGGGTAATAATCGTATCACTTGACGTGGTGGGACGAATCCACAGATTCTGGGTTCTGTGATTCGATCGGTTCACCCTGCATCTTGTACTACAAGCCATGCTTTTAGTAACATGCCGCCGTGTGTAGTAGATTATAATAGTTGTAGAGTCCATCATTACTCAATGCAGACTTGAAGGTAATGCCTCATGTCTTTGAATCACACCTTGACCCTCAGTCACCATGGAGCCCCTTGCAATCATTGGCATGGCCTGCCGGTTCCCCCAAGAGGGTGATTCCAATGAGAACTTTTGGAAGTTACTGATGAGTGGGCGGTCTGCCATGACGCCGTTTCCGAAGGACCGCATAAACATGGATGGACATTATCATCCCGATCCGGAGCATGGCGGTTCAGTATGCAATTCACTGAGACTCTGGCTTTGTCTTTATGTCTAACTCCATTGTTAGTTTCACGTCCAGGGCGGCCATTTCATGCGGGGCGATCCGGCTGACTTTGACAACCAATTCTTCAACATACCCAAGGGAGAGGTCTTGTCACTAGACCCCCAGCAGCGATTGTCTCTGGAAAGTGTCTATCATGCGTTGGAAAATGGTGAGTATTTCATAGGTCACCACAATAAATCATATCACTCATCAGATTTCAGCGGGCATTCCTTTGGCCAAAGCAACGGGCTCAAATAGTTCCGTCTTCAGCAGTGGCTTCAACCATGATTGGCTACAGTTGGTCAACAGCGACCCAGAGGTTAAGCTCAAGTATAAGCCCATGGGAACCAGCAACTCCATCATCTCAGGCCGCATAAGCTGGTTTTTTGACTTCAAGGGGCCCAGTCTCACAGTCGATACGGCATGTTCCAGTAGTATGGTGGCTTTCCACCTAGGCACCCAGAGCCTGCGGTACGGCGAATCTGACATGACCGTTATCTCTGGCGTCAATGTTTTTACGTATCCAACAGATTGGTTCTCTATGGACCACCACGGCTTTCTATCTGGTGATGCCAAGTCATATAGTTTTGATCACCGAGCCAGTGGATACTCGCGAGGTGAAGGAGTTGCCACTGTCATTATGAAGCGATTATCAACCGCCCTTCAAGATGGCGATACCATTCGTGCTGTTGTTCGCGCCAATGGTCTGAACCAGGATGGAAGAACAACAGGCATTACATTGCCTAATGCGATTGCTCAAGAGCAGATGATTCGAGATGTATACACCAAGGGGAAACTAGATATTAATGAAACCGCCTACATCGAATCCCACGGTACAGGAACTGCTGCTGGTGATCCGATCGAAGCAAGGGGTATTGCCAACGGTTTCAAGACGGTTGAAAGACGCTCGCCCCTAGTTGTAGGCGCCGTCAAATCTGTTATTGGGCACACCGAGGGTGCGTCTGGGATAGCAGGTATTATTAAAACTGTCATGATCCTAGAATCAGGCGTCATTACGCCCAATACCAACTTTGAGAAGCCGAATCCCAAGATTCCCATTGATAAGTGGAATTTAACGATACCGGTAAAGCCGATGGCATGGCCCTCGACCGGGATGCGGCAGGCTTCCGTCAACTCATTTGGCTTCTCGGGAACCAACGGACACGTTGTACTGCAAGATGCATATCATTACCTCAAGGCCCACAATTTGACAGGGCACCATAGAACTTCGAAAACCCCGGGACTGATGAAACTCGACAACGGCAATGGGCATAGCAATGCGTTAGCCAACGGCCATACAAGTAATCACGCCAATGGCCACACCAATGGAAACTCTCCCTCTGATGACCACCACCCTTTGCCGTTGGTATTTTCTTTTTCTTCTTTCGATGAGTCAGGAATAAAGAGAAACACTGAATCTCTGGCGGATTACTATGAGCGGCAATCATCGATAGCCAACCAGTCAGACGAACTTCGCAACCTTGCTTACACTTTGGCCGAAAGGCGAACCAGATTTTCTTGGGGAGCATACTGCCTTGCAGATGATCTGCAGGACCTTATAAAAAAGATGTCTACATATGACCAAATTTCCAAGCCTAGTCGAGCAAGGGGGATCCCCAACATTGGCTTTGTCTTCACTGGCCAAGGAGCTCAGTGGTATGCCATGGGTCGCGAATTGCTAGCTTTCCCAGTTTTCAAGCAGAGTCTGATGGACGCCTCCGAGTACATGCAGACTTTGGGTAGCACGTGGTCATTATATGGTTAGCCTTATCCTTTGACTACCCCACTTCCTTCATTTGATGCTAATTAGAACAGAGGAACTTCTTCAGGATGAAGCCACATCCAATATTAACAGCCCATCCTTGGCTCATCCAGCCTGTACAGCTATCCAAGTTGCCATTGTCGATTTACTGCGCTCGTGGAATTTGCTCCCTACCCGGGTCGTTGGACATTCCTCTGGTGAAATTGCCGCAGCCTACTCAGCTGGAAAGATCAACAGGACTACCGCCTGGAGAGTTGCCTATTACAGGGGTTATGTCTCCGCCAAGGTACGCGCTAGAGGCGCCATGCTAGCAGTTGGCTTAACAGCCCCAGACCTGGCAGGACGTTTGGAAAATATCAATAGCCAAGTATCCGGCGAACTCACTATTGCCTGCTATAACAGTCCCAAAAATCACACAGTATCTGGCGAAGAGGCCAAGATTGACGTTTTGAAAGGTGTCCTAGATCAGGAGGGCGTCTTTGCTAGGAAGCTGAAGGTAAAAACAGCCTATCATTCAGCCCACATGAAGACTGTCGCAGACGAGTATCTGTCCCTCATTGGAGACATGGAGAAACCGGTCGAGACGACATCTAGAGTGGATATGTACTCAAGTGTCACTGGTGCCTATATGGATGAGGAGCTGACAGCACATTATTGGGTCGACAACCTCGTTTCTCCAGTGCGTTTCACAAATGCCCTGCAAAAGATGGCTACGGATGGACCCAAGAGTCTTCTCAAGGTTCACACCAGCAACAGCAAAATCCATGAAATTGTTGAGATTGGGCCACATTCTGCTTTGCGAAGTGCCATCAAGGAAACACTCGCGACCCAGTCCATCGGATACCACGCAGTGCTAAATCGCAGCGCTCCTGGTGTAGACACGATACTAAACTCGGTGGGCGCACTTCATTCTTGTGGCAGTGTCGTGGATCTTGAGCGTGTGAATCAGGCATCGGATTCAGTTCTAGATAGAAAACCGGTATTGCTTACTGACCTTCCACATTACGTCTTCAACCACAGTCAGAAGATTTGGAACGAGAGCCGCCTAAGCCGGAATTTCCGTCTGCGCAAATACCCACGCCATGACTTGTTTGGAGCTCCCGTTCCAGACTGGAACCCGACGGAACCAGCATGGCGCAATTTTATTCGAGTCTCTGAGCAGCCCTGGTTGAGGGACCACGTGGTAAGTTGACACTACAACATGGCAGAGACGGGATTAACCATCTTCAGATTACTGGCAGCATTGTCTACCCAGGGTAAGATGAACACTCCGTACCGAAGGAAACAACGCGCTGACTGTTTAAGTGTCGGATACATCATCATGGCGATCGAAGCTTCCAAACAGATTGCAGACCCAGAGGCAACTCTCGTCGGATTCCACCTCAAAGACATTTCTATTAAAAGTGCTCTCATCATTCCCGACAACAAAGAGGGAATCGAAGTCAAATTTTCCATGTCAGGCATGGATGAGTCAAGCCTAGAAAACTCAAAGACATGGAGGCAATGGCGGCTGACAAGCTACAATCCTGTGGCAGACAACTGGGTCGAGCACTGCACAGGTTACATCGCTACAGAGTACGAGGCTGCTGTCGGGCCCATTGACGGTGGGTTCGAGGAGGAGCAGAAGGCTGTCATGTCTAAGAAGCTTCTTCGAGATGGTCTTGACCGATGCACGACGCCAACAACAGTCAACTATGAGAACTTAGACACCATTGGATTTCATTTCGGCCCTACATTCCAAAATCTATCCGATGTGCGAGCTAACAAGGGCAAAGGTGAGGTCACGGCAGTTGTTACAGTCCCCGATGTTGCCAAGATAATGCCCAAAAACTTTGCTCATCCTCACATGATCCACCCGTCTACCATGGACAGCATGATGCATCTATTTATTGCAAGTAAGTTTGAAACTCCCCTCCGAATGAGATTTGTCCTCGTGCTTACTATGTCAGCTGTCATTGATATTAGAGGAAAAGGTACTCTGGGGACACCCATGGTACCCACCTTTATCAAAGACGTCCGCATCTCTGCCAAGCTGAACAGCACCGCAGGGTACAAGTATAAAGGACTAGGGGCTTCCAAGATGACAGGAATCGGGAAGTTCCAAAGCGACATTACCATCTGGGATCATGAAACCGACCAGGAGAGAGTGGCCGTCAGAGGATGGTCCACCACGTCCCTGGGAAAGGACATTTCTGAAATTGAAAGCAAAAAGCTCTGCCATGCTGTCGAATGGCAACCAGATCTTCAACTTATCAACACACCTCACTTCCCTGACGCTGTCCTTGCCTCAATCGAGGAAAACCAAGACTACAGAGAAAATGTCCGACGACTCCAATTGGCTACTGTACTCTTTGTGACCCTTGCGTTGGAGGAGCTGCAAGACTATCCCGTTGAACAGTTCGAGGGCCATTTGAGCAAGTACTACGAGTGGTGCCTTAAAAGACGGGAGGACTTGCACAGTGGAGTCCTGCCGCATATCGAACTCGACGAGTGGAAGCGGTATTTCCAAGACGAAAAGCTTAGAGAAGAGCTATTTACCTATATTTCCGACTTCAATGAAGATGGAAAGCTGCTAGTCCGTATGGGCAAGAATCTCGCCAACGTCCTCAGGAAGGAGGTCGACCCTCTCCACCTCATGTTTGGCATAGACAACCTGCTCAATGACCTTTACAAGAGCATGGTTGAATCAGGCAACCTACCTGTGCTTCTCAAGTCTTACCTCGGTATCATACATCATAACAGCATCAACCTGAACATACTCGAGATTGGCGCCGGAACCGGTTCGTTGACTGCGCCAGTACTGGAAGCACTGAGCCCCGATGACGACAAGTTTTCGAGCAATTCTGCCATTGCCAGGTATACTTATACCGACATCTCTTCTGCCTTTTTCGAAAAGGCGCAGGATAAGTTTAAGAGATGGAGAAATGTGCTCGAGTTCCGTACCTTTAATATCGAAAAAGACGCTTCATCGCAAGGCTTCGAGCCCGCTGGATATGATTATATTTTTGCCGGCAACGTGGTCCATGCGACAGCTGATCTTAAAAAGGTGCTGTCGAACCTCAAGTCATTATTGAAACCTGGTGGAAAACTGGTACTGCATGAGAGCATTCGACAAGGTAAAGATCCCAACCCCCAGTTCTAATTTGATGGTATTGACCATTTCCTAGACTTTTTGTGGCCAGCCCTCTCCTTTGGCCAGCTGAGCGGATGGTGGCTAAGCGTAGAAGAAAACCGCAGATGGGGCCCCACCATGTCAGAGAACGATTGGGATGTGGTGTTAAGAGAGTCTGGTTTTGATGGCGTTGGGACCTCGCTACAGGACCGCCAAGTTCTAGACATTCATGGACAAAGCATCATGTTCTCGACGAATATAGCGGATGCCAAGACGCAGGAACAGCGAAAGATTTACATCATCTCGTCGAGTGCGACCCAAGAGCTAGCTGTCGCTCTTAAAACCGGGATTGCCAATCTAGGAGTCGATGGTTGCTACATTGTCGATCTTTCTGAATTGGCCGACAAGGAATTGGTTGACGACACATGCATATCTCTCATCGACTTGAAACATCCAGTTCTCTCTGACCTGACCGAGGAAAACTACAAGAGTGTCAACCACATTCTAGCCACTAGTGATGGAGTACTCTGGCTTTCAGGGGACTTTGAGAAGCATCCAGAGCAAAACCTTATTGCCGGTGTCGTGAGGACCGTTCGATGGGAACGAGATCTAGACGCTCCGAATCTGGTTACTCTAGCGGTGGCTGAGCCTCGACCAAGCAACGATGGTCTCATTGAATCTATCTTGTCTGTGTTCAAGCTTCAGTTTGTTGATGACATTGACGCAGAGAGCAAGAATGCAGAGTACCTCGTACGGGGCAACGAGATTCTTACTAGCCGTTTGATCGACGCGAACCACATCAACAGCTTTGTCCACTCTCACCTCAGCGATGCCACTCCAGAGTTGGCACCTCTTGGAGAGGCTGGCCGCCCACTGATGTTGAATACCTTCACCCCAGGATCACTTAGCGCTCTACACTGGGCCACAGATCCTTTTTGGTCCGCTCCCCTCGCTCATAACGAGGTCGAGATTGAGATTCACGCGGTCGGCCTCAACTTCCGAGACGTTTTGATTGCCATGGGCGAGTACGTAACCACCTGTCTAGGCAATGAAGCTGCCGGATATGTCTCCAGGGTTGGGCCAGGTGTCAATAATGTTCAGGTCGGTGACCGTGTCGTGTACATGAATGGGCTCGAAGATGGAGGGTGTTTCAAGACTTTTGGAAGACAGTCAGCAGACGTTGTAGTCAAGATCCCAGACACAATGACCTTTGAGGATGCAGCAAGCTTTCCATCCATCTTTTCTACAGCCATACATGGCCTATACGATGTTGCCCAGCTGACCGAGGGAGAGTCTGTCCTCATCCATGCCGCAGCAGGCGGTGTAGGACAGGCGGCTGTCCAACTGGCCAACCTTGTTGGAGCAGAGGTCTTTGCCACTGTCTCTACGCCTGAGAAACGCGACCTCCTTATCCGAGAATATGGCGTCAAAAAGAATCACATCTTCTCCAGTCGCGATCTCTCTTTTGTCGACGGAGTTCTACGCCTAACGGGTAATCGTGGTGTCGATGTTGTTCTCAATTCGCTATCCGGAGAAGCTCTACGTTCCTCATGGAATCTCCTGGCGCCATTTGGCAGGTTCATCGAGATTGGAAAAAAGGACGCTCAAGCAAACGGAAGAATCGAATTAAACCCGTTGCTGCGTCAGACCTGCATGGCCAGTGTGGATCTCAAAACGCTGTTGCAGTATAAACCCAAAAAGGTAGGACAGCTGATGCGCCAAAGCCTGCAGCTCATTGAGGAGGCCAAGATTCGCACCGCTTCACCAACCCGGGTCTTGGACTACACTCAGATTGAAGAGGGTTTCAGGTCCCTGCAGTCTGGTCAGAGCATGGGTAAAATCGTCTTCAACGGTAACGCCACCGATCTCGTCCCTATTCTTCCTGATGCCCCCGATCCTCTACAACTCGAGGGGAACGCGACGTATGTGTTGGCAGGTGGTCTCGGAGGTCTAGGAAGGAGTATTGCCCGATGGATGGCATCTCGAGGAGCAAAGCACCTTGTCTTCCTCTCGAGATCTGGGGCAGCCAGCGAGTCTGCCCAAGAGCTCATCCAGGAACTAGAAGCGGCCAAGTGTCGAGCGCACGTCTTCGTCTGTGACGTGAGCGACAAGTCAGCTCTATCCAGCGTTATTAGCCATTGCAAAGAAACTCTACCCCCTATTAAGGGTTGTGTGCAGGGCTCGATGGTGTTGAAGGTCAGTAACATCTGAGCCTCGTTTGCTTTTATTTGTTCTTAATAACATACAACAGGATGCAATGTTTGAAAACATGTCTTACGCCGACTTTGACGCTGCTTTGAAGCCGAAGTTTGACGGATCTTGGAACCTGCACGAGTTATTGCCCACTGACATGGACTTTTTCCTCATGCTCTCCTCCGCAACTGGTATTCTTGGAAACCGAAGCCAAGCCAACTATGCGGCAGGAAACACGTATCAGGATGCCCTCGCCCTGTATAGACGTTCCAAGGGTCTTGCAGCTACGAGTATTGATCTGGGAAGCGTTCTCTCAGTGGGTTATGTCGCAGAGAATTATAAGCGACTCAAGACAACACCAGCAATTGCGTCAGTCTTGGAAGCCATACGAGAAGACGAGATCCATCTGTTGATTGAGTACCACATTGATCCACGAAACAACCCGCCATACCAAACTGTCACTGGATTGCCCAATGCCTCTGCGTATAAGCAGCGTCGCATGCCGGTCCCGGGATATCTCAGCATGCCACTATTCAAGCAGCTGCGGAGTGAGTCCAAGACGGCCACAGAAGCTGTCCAGGATGACCCACTTCTCATGGTTCCGATGCAGCTAGGCGCGGCCACGTTGATAGAGGAGGTTTTGGATATTATATCTAACAGCATCCGATTGAAGCTATCCAAGCTGCTATCTATGGCTGCAGATGATATTGACCCGGGCAAGTCTATCAGCTCCAACGGCGTTGACTCGTTAGTGGCGACCGAGTTTAGGACGTGGCTAGCCAAGACTCTCAAGGCCGACGTGCCTATGCTGGAGATTATGGGAACAAGTAGCATTCTCACTTTTAGCGAAAAGGTTACGAGCGTGAGTAGCTTGGTGCAGGTCAAGTAGGGCAATTAATTGTATTTCTTTTTACACGAAGTGGGTGGCTGATCATGCACCCATGCCTTCATCTTGAAAAGAGAACTCTCCTTTTCGATCTAAGAGGAGATGAGATAGACCTTGAATGCTTCAAAAACTCATCAATTTTCGAGTTAAAAATCCCGATCCATTTTTCTTGGTATCGATGGATATTGATTTGTGCAATGTTAAACCACATTTAATCTTTGGCTTCAATAAATATTTTATTGATCAAGCAGCCCACAGCGTGAGATCTGGGTGCTAGAAAATCTTGCAGGGGTCTATTCTGCCCCGCCGTGGGGAGTCTGGCTAGACTTGGGGCGTCGTTCTTTCAATCCACCTGAACTCCATGCGGGGGAATAGAATACCCCGGATACATTAGTGCTTATAAGATGGAGCATTAGCCTCTATTGAGGCTACATTGTGTTCCGATCATGCATGTCACGAATGGACCTCACGCCAGTTCCTGCCAGAGGGTGTGCTCGCTACCTTGGCACCTTCTGTGTTAGGTTACTTGTGTCGCATACTGGGCCTTCAGTCGGGCCTATTTGTCGGCAACTACTGTCGGGGGCGGGAGTAAGCCGATCGACTCTCCTTGGCCAATCGAGAGTAATCCGCGTAACCAAGTGCAAAATGCCCCGTAAACTTGTAGGTTCGGCATGCCTGCCGCCATCAAATCGGCCCTATGACAAGCTGCAGCCTGAATCAGCATCAGTACACAGCCACGGGCGAAGTGATGACCAGGGCATGGAAACTAGACTAGTTTTCATTCCACTCCCCAGGTCCCATCCGACTTTTAGATTTATTGAAAGGGGGTACAGACGAGAATATCTTGATACTTGGCTATTAGCAGTCAAATAAGGTTGATCAACCAGACAATATGCCACCCTGGCAAAAGATAACAGTGGCTGCCACCGTGGGTTGCATGCTCTTGGTCTGGAGAAGCGACTCCAAAGTGTCATTGCTGGGCTCTTTCGCGTCGCTATGGCTGCTAGGATTTTCATTATGGGGCGTCTGGGCTGTGTGGGTTTACCCTTTTCTCCTCTCGCCACTGCGACATCTTCCTGAACCTTCGGGGAATCACTGGATGATGGGACAGTGGTTTCGTATTGTGAGGGAGCCTCCAGGTATGCCTATGCGAGAATGGTTTGTATTCCCGGAGGGCCGAAGGTTATTCTAGTTGACCGACTGGGCGAGTATAGGTTGAATGAGATTCCCAACGATGGCCTTATCAGATACCGAGACATGTTCAACCAAGAGTGTATTTTGGTATGCTCTCCCAAAGCGCTAGCTGAGGTATTGGTCACCAATAATTACGCCTTCCAAAAGCCTGCGTCCTTGAGGTGGGCGCTCAGTCGGATTGTTGGCATTGGCCTGGTTCTAGCCGAAGGCGACGAGCACAAGTTTCAGAGGCGCAACCTAACTCCTGCCTTTTCCTTTCGCCACATAAAAGATTTATACCCTGTGTTTTGGCGCAAGTCTCGCGAGGCAACCCAGGCTGTGATGGTGGCTCTCGGCAACGCGAGCCAACTTGAAATTGATGTAAGTTCTTGGGCATCACGCGTGACGCTGGATATGATTGGTGTGGCTGGGATGGGCAAGGATTTTGGGGCTATTGAAAATGAGAATAGCGTGCTGGTTAAGGCGTACGAGAAGGTGTTCAAACCATCCAAGCAGGCTCAGATGATGGCTTTGGCGGGCCTTCTCATGCCAACGTGGATCATCGACATACTGCCTATCCAACGAAATGACGATATTAACGTTGCAGCCAAAGAGATCCGAACTATTTGCCGCAATCTTATCGCAGAGAAGAGGGCGAGGCTGGAGGCTAAAGAGCAAATTGGCGTCGATATCCTCTCTGTGGCCCTCGAGAGTGGTGGTTTTACAGACGATAACCTAGTCGACCAAGTAATGACCTTTTTAGCTGCAGGCCATGAGACCACCGCCACTGCTATCATGTGGGCTTTATATATGCTCTGCTGTTGCCCCGATATACAGAGCCGACTACGCCAGGAGATCCGCCGGGAACTGCCATCGGTAGACTCGGATGCCGACATCACCAGCCAGGATATTGATCGCTTACCTTACCTGAATGCCTTCTGTAACGAAGTGCTCCGCTATTGGGCCCCTGTGCCCATAACAATCCGCAATACCGTGCACGATACCACCATTGGTGAACAAGTGGTACCCAAGGGTACTCAAATCATGATGAGCCCATGGGCGACCAACCATGACCGCAGTCTCTGGGGTGCTGATGCGGGTCGTTTCGACCCGGAGCGGTGGATCTCGGACGACAAAAAGAGAATGGCCAGTGGCGGGTCCAACAGCAACTATGCCTTCCTATCGTTCCTACACGGTCCGAGGGGCTGCATCGGGGCCAACTTCTCGAGAGCCGAGATTGCGTGTCTGCTAGCTGCCTGGGTCGGGAATTTTGAATTTGAGCTCCGAAATCCTGGGGATATTGACGAGAAGAACCTGGTTATCAAGACTGGTTTTACTTCTGGGTTGGAGAGTGGGTTGCCTGTTTTAGTAAGAGCTGTGGGCAGTAAATAGTTGAAAAGTACGAAATACATCTAAGTTCCGCAATTCCGTTCATTCCAATTTTCTTTTACAATAGCATATGCAGCGGTCAATTGAGCTAGCCAGAGCCTGGAGCAATCAATCCCGTTGTTCCCGGGACTCGTGGGTGGGAAAAGTATCTACTTGGTCATTCCACCATACGCCACTTCACATCACCTGACAACATGAACGTGCGAATTATGCGAATCGACCATTGACAGCTATTTCAAAAGTGAGATACTGGTCTGATCTAACCCCAATGTTACCAAGAAGTGGTGCATCATTTGATATTTATCATACACTCTTTTATAATGAATAATTTGTACAGTCGTGAGATCTAGAAAACATCTGTGGTATGTTGGACGAGGAACTCTTGCACATGCGCATAGCCAGGGATGGGTCTATTTGTGAAACGATTTTGTGGCCATAGCGCCAGCGCGTGTCATCACCCTAGTGGGAATTCACAACCACGGGGCTAACTCCTCGCGGTAAAATAGGGTGTGATGGCTCATGAAGACGAAGTAAAAGGAAGTCTTGATCATTGGGGGTTTCTAGTGAATACGTTGAAGAACCTAAGGAGGGCATTGAATGCTCCCAGTTCCCCTAGGATGTTCCATGATCCGATCAATCCGAAGGCGGTCATTGTTGGCACAACGTCTTCTGGTTTACTTTCACAGACACAAACACCGATATTATCGCACGCAATGGATAGAACAAACCGGAATAGTTTGAATTAAAACGATCAATTTATTTTTTTTACATATATCTACATTCTTATCATGATTTACGTGGACTTCTAGGGAAGTCAGCGGTACTATAGGGTATGTGTGCATAATTCTGCCGGTGTTTACCGCCGTGGATCCGCGTGGGTCATGAGAGAATCCATCAATGGTAATGACGAATTGGAATGACGATATTCCCAACTGGATTGGTAATTGACAGTTAGGCTTGTGTAGGCTAGGGCATTGCGAAGAAGCCTCGGTTAAGCGGAGTGCCAATTCCAGCAACATCGCCCGTCTGACCTGCCAAGCCCTGACTTCATTATTTGGTCATGCATACTGGTGCCACGGCACAAAACCCATATTTTTTGACCAATTTCAGGCGCCATATGACCACTCGGTCTCTGTGTTCGTGACGGATTGATCTAAGACTGCGCCCCGAGCCGAAAATGGGTTGACGCCCTCGTGGTCTTGGACACTGGACAACGTTCTCTTGTCGTGGCATTGACTAGTGGCATGTGAGGCAGCACGACAGCCAGTGCTGCACGAATACACGGGAACAGCGGCAGGGCCAGGCGCGTAGACATTATATTGGAGACATTGGCCCAATTGGGTCGAGTATGAACCGGATGTCTAACAATAGCTCTCTGTTCGCGCATGATGAGACACATGGTGCCGGTTTGAATGGACTTGGATCAGTATGCACATGAAATTTTGATGTTTGACCCGTGCTTTGCTCTTGGCAGGTCTTGTTTTAGTGTCATGTGTTAAAAATGTTTCTTGGGTGCGCCATTAGGCGCACGGGCAATTCATCTGATGTCTTTTGGTCTGTGATGTCTCATGCCCTGAGGCAATGTGCCTGGGCATCCTCCTGAACTGCGCCACCTGGTAAAAGAAAAGAAGCAATGTGAGGACGGCTTGATGAAGCGAAGTCCCAGGCACCAACAGTGCTGGGGATGGATGGCTTTGCACACGGCCATGGCTGGTGTTGACTCATCGCCACCCATTGCCATCGGCTTCTATGGAAGGGCCTTGGGTAAGTGACGTGTCCGGGTTGTCGGCCAGTGGGAAATGGGGCCGACGAGCAGACGACCTAGCGCCCAAGAACAGACAGGATGACAGTCGATGCTTCAGGCACCATCTTAACCCGAGGCCATCCCCCAAGGCCAGCCAGCGGCTGTGGCAGGTCACATCCCCGCCCGGGGCGAGCCCAACCACTGATGGTGGTGGCAAGGGGGGCCCCCTGACGTTGCACTAATTTCGCTACTCCCTTTGTCCAGTGGCGCCCTGTTAGTGGCTGGTCGTTGAGGTGCTCCCTAACTAACCAACTGCTGCTGCAAACGTTCCACTGCTGGGCACATCTGACAGAGTCTGATGCGGGGGATCGATTATGTGCTTTTGGATGGTGTCTTTCGTGCTCTAGGCGTGGGCCTCGTGTATGCTCAACTGCGAACGCCGAAGATGCAGAAACGAAAAGTGAGGCTTGCTAAAAGGGGTTGGTCCTCGCGTGCGCTGTGCTGGTCCAGAGACACGTAGCGAAGGATGCTGGGAGTTGATTGGCGATTAGCGCCGATGATGGGGAAGGTTGGGAGCCAACGCCAGACTGACCGCCTCGGAGGAGTGGGGGGAGCGGGAAGACCGCTTTTCTCGACCTTGGATCTTCATAAATACATCCAAACGGCTTTGTAAAACTCGTCAACAGACTGCTGGACAGTTTGACGCGCATACGAAGTTCACGTTACTGATGGTACATGGTGTTCGGCACACGCACAATCCGCCGGCGTGAGAGCAACATGGTAGAAGCGCCCAACGCAACGCAGCCCGCCCGACTCTTCCACTAACCAGATGCGTCAGTTCTTTCGAAGGAGCCGCCGCAGCGACCCGGGCCCGCCGCCTGTTGTGCTCCCGCCGCCTCCGCCGCCGCCGTCGCCCCCGAGGCCAGAGTCCTCGACGAGCCGGCGGACCTCCATCTCGCTGGTGAGCCGGCTCTCTCGCACGTATTCTATGACCGACGAGAGCGGCGAGAAGGGACCTCTGGGATTATCATTGATTCACTCACCTACGGAGCCAAAGGTTGACTTTATTTTCGTTCACGGACTGGGCGGCGACTCGGTCAAGACATGGAGCAAGCCCGCATCACAGGCCAACTACTGGCCGCAAGACTGGCTGCCCCAGGACAGCGCATTTGAAAACGTCCGCATCTTCACCTACGGCTACAAATCCGACTACTCCAAGGGGAAGAAGGACTGTTTAAACATTCACCAAAATGGCAAGGAATTTCTCTCAGAGCTTGCCGCCTCTCCATTTTTCGCCGGTGCCAAGACACGCATTGTCGCCATTGGCCACAGCATGGGCGGATTGATCATCAAGAAAGCATGCATTATAGCCAAGCAGGACGCCGAATACGAAGCATTGGCCAACCGATTTGCCTCCATCTACTTTCTCGCCACACCCCACCGAGATGCTGATTCTGCCAAGCTACTGAAGAACATTCTCAAAATCGCCAATGAGAGGGCATCCGTTACCGACTTGGGCCGGAACCTGTCCGCCATCCAAGTCATTAACGATGAATTCCGCCACCACTCCGAAGGCATGGAACTGTGGTCGTTTTACGAGACCCAGAAGATGAGGCGTTTCAGTTCGCCCATCGTCGACCCGGAGGCCGCAGTTCTCGGCCAGCGCGAAGAGAAGCAAATCCCAATGAACGCCGACCACGGCTCCATCTGCAAATTCGACACTCGCCTGGATTCCAACTACCTGGTCCTGCGCGATGCGCTCGCCTCCACCGTGGAAAACCTTACGACAGCAGCCCAGCAAGTGGAGGAAGACCAGAAGACCGCCCGCATTAACCTGGCCAGGAAGTACTTGGGTGTCCCGGAAGGCTTTGAAGACGACCTTTTGCAAGCTGAAGAAATACGACTACGAGATTCTTGCCAATGGATTTCGGCCAAGAGCACCTACATCAACTGGAGAGACGATGATTCCAGAAGCGGCAAAATTCTCTGGATTCGAGGTGCAGCAGGAACTGGAAAATCGGTTGTCATGGGCTATGTCATCAACCAACTTCTGAGATCCGGCAAGCCCTGCAGCTACTTTTTCTTCAAGCGGGGAGACAACTCGAAGTTTGAGCTGAGCATCTGCCTTCGCACCTTGGCTTTCCAGATGGCTCTGGCGAACCCTGACATCTTGGACTTGGTTCTCCGCATGAAGAGCGAAGGTATCGACTTGGAAAATGTTGACGAGCGTACCCTTTGGAAACGCCTCTTCACAGACGGACTCTTCACAACCAAGATGGAGCCTCAGTATTGGCTCATTGACGGCCTCGACGAATGCCCGAGCGCTACGGTGCTGACCGAGTTCATTTTCCGAAAGGTCGACCAGTCGAGCCCCTTGAAAATTCTCGTGACTGGTCGCGATTCAGCCGAATTGCACCAAAGCTTTGCAAAAGTTCGACCTGGCATGCTTCAGATACTGTCAATTTCAGGCGATGACACAGCTCCCGATCTCAAGCGTTTGATTGAGAGCAAGATTCGATACCTGTCCGTCCTGCAGCCAGACGAAATGACGACTCTGACTGACAAGATCCTGGACAAGTCCGATGGATCCTTTATCTGGACGATGCTGGTCCTTAGAGAACTCAGCGTCTTCCACAGCAAAAAGGACATTGACGTCGTGCTTGAGCAGCTGCCAAAGGGCATGGAGAACTTGTGCAAGCGGGCCTTGCGTGTCATGTCCCAGGGATGTCGAGGAAGCGAGCTGGCAAAGGCAGTCCTCCAATGGGTAGCCTGCGCGTGCTGGCCGATGACTGTCAGCGAGCTCAACTACGCTCTCGACTGTGACCTGGACGACACGTTTCCCAGGCTAAAGGACAGCATCACCAGACTGTGTGGCCAGTTCATCGTAATCGACAAGTACGATAGAGTGCAAATGGTTCATGAGACCGCAAGAGAAGTTCTGCTGAGGTCGGCTTCTGGCTCGGAATTTGATTTTGAGGAATCGTCGGCCCATTCTCGAATGGCCAGAGTTTGCCTGCAGTACCTTGTCGGAGACGAGATGAAGCCCCCAACCATGGACACGCAACGCGAACGAATTAGTGAACGTGTGCCACGACTTGAGTTTTCTACATATGCGCTCACAGCATATTCCTACCACCTCTCAAAAGCTGACGCAAAGGACGAGAGAGTTTTCTATCTTCTTTTGCAATTTGCCGGCAAGAATATTTTGACCTGGATTGAGATGGTCGCCGACTCTGGTGATCTCTGCCAACTCGTCAAGGCTTCCCAACACTTTAAGACATACATCGAAACACTTGGTGCTGAAGGATCATACCCATCCTCCAAATTAAAAATACTCCGTCAATGGGCTGTAGACCTTGAGCGAATCGCCACAAAGTTCGGCCACTGCTTGTTGACATCCCCATCCTCCATTTACTCTCTGATCCCATCTTTCTGCCCTCCAAACTCTATGATTCACACTGCCAGCAAGAAGCTCAAAACATTGGAGGTTCTTGGAAAGTTCCCTGGCCAATGGGACGAGAAGCTCTTCTACCTCAACTTTAACCCCAGCCAGCCAAGCGCCATTTGTCGCGCAGGCCCATTCTTCGCCGTTGGATTCGCAAACGGAGCCGTCAAAATCTACGACACGACATCGTACCGAGAAATTATGAGCTTTGAGCATGGTGAATCTATTAAAATTCTTAGATTCAACGCCAGCAAGACACAGCTGGCGACTTGTGGACCGACAATGACAAAGGTGTGGGATTTGGGATGCTGTGAGATACTACACAGCTTGCGAAGTCCTCCATGCCCCATGGATATGAGCTTCCACAACGAATATCTCCTCATCGCCAGCCAAAAAAGGTATCTTCAATATTGGAACCTTCAAGGCAACGCAAAGCTGGAATCCCAGAAGCGATGGGGTGATACTACCGGCACGCTGTTCTTACCTCACCTCGCTCCCACAGCCCTGGCGCTTTCATCCACTCACAAAGTGCTTGCTGTCGCTTATGTCCGCCAGCCTATTACTATCTGGGACATAGAGGGGAACCGTCGCGTGGGTAGCTGCGGTAAAAGGGAACCCGATGGAACAACCAGCACTGCCGTTGTCTCTGCACTTGCGTTTAACCCCAATGCCGGTCTTGGCCTGCTTGCGGTGGCTTATCTCAATGGAGACCTTGCCATCCTTGATCCATTCTCAAACCGACAGCTCGCATGTGCGCGCGTAACCTGTCATTCCATGGATATCAGCCCCAACGGCAAACTCCTTGCAGTTGGGACAGACAAGGGCATGGTTCAGGTTTACGAGTTCAAGACATTGAAGCTGCTGTATCAAACTGAGGCATCCACCACCTTCTCCAAGCAGATTACTTTCATGAACGACAGCATGCGGTTTGCGGATTTGCGTTCCTTCCACTGCACCATTTGGGAGCCAAACGCTGTGGCACAGGGTCTTTTGAGTGGCGAATCTGATTCGGCCGGTCTCCCTTCAGCTGCAAACAACACAGCGCTGGAGAATAAGGCGAGAATCACAGCACTAGAGGTTCACGACTCAGAAGACATTGTCTTCTGTGGAACCGAGGATGGTAAAATTGTGGTTTATTGCCGCAAGACAGCAAAGTGTCTGGGCAGCCCACACATCCATAACTGCGCCATTCGCCTGCTGAGATGGTGTCGCAAGCGAGAAGCCCTCCTGAGCGTTGACGTGTCGAACAAGATCATCTTGCTCAAGATCATCAAGTCAACTGAAAAGGGTTGGCAGGTGGACCCTGTGGTGAAATTCCAGACCACACTTGACGCCAAATCGGCCATCACTGATGCTCTGATTGGCGAAAGTGTGGACAAGTTTGTCGTATCTACCCACAAGTCAGACTACTTGTTTACTCTGGATGGCAACCAGGAGGCCAGAAAGGCCTGCAAAGATCAGATGGGCATTTGCAAGTGGATGTCCCACCCCAACTCGCCCGACCTGGCAGTTCGCCTCGACGGCGCCACAGCTCGCGTGTACCAATGGAATGATTGGCAAGAGAGCTGGGCATCTTATTTCTCGCTTTCCAGTGAACCTCTTGATTTAGAAAGCGCAACCATGTGCTCGCTAGCACAGAAGAAGATTTTGCTACTAGAACTTACAGAGCGGAGTGCCTCGACCAAGTCAAGCAACTTCATGGTCCTTAACACCGATCGCTTCGGAATTGTTAAGGAGTATGCCAGTTCTGGCTTGGATGAAAAGAGGGGATACAGCTCCGCTATCTCCGAGAGGAGTACTGTCTCTACATCGCTACCTTGCCCTCGAACTGGGCACTTGTCACAAATCGTATCTCGAATCATCGGCACTCTCGACAACGGCAAACTCGTGTTCCTCGACCACTCCTCTTGGGTGTGCTCCATGCACGTGGGAGAGGGCGAGCCCGGAAGAAACAGCGACGGCGATCTCGAGTACGAACGACACTGTTTTATTCCTCATGACTGGTTTGCGGGATGGGTGGACACTTTTTGCACAATTGTGCAGGGCGACTTGGTTTTCGCCCGACATGACGAACTTGCAATTTTAAAGGGGTGTTTTGATTACACGGAAACGGTTGTATTTGGCAAAGCGGATAACACGGAATAACGGACGGACGGACACACACCACCACAGGCCTACAACGAAGGGCCCGAACCTTTTTGTTTTTGTTTTTTCTCCCTTGAAGAATCTAGACATGAAGCATTTTAGAACATGAAGAATGTAGAACACGAAGAACATAGAACATGAGGAACATAGGATATGATCAAGGAAAACAAGAAAAAAAGCGGAAAAAAAGAAGAAAATAAGATATTATTACAATACTGTCTCGTTTCAAGTTTCCCATGTGCACACTCATTCACTTAGGACGAATCATTGCGAGAGCGCAATGCTAGTTTTGGGGAATTCCGTATACGAATCTTTTCTTTATTCCTTTTGATCTGTCTTTGCCGCAGTGCGCTGTGCCTGTTGAAGATCAACAATTTCCCCAATTGACTCTAGCAGACCCTTCTCTACAGGCTCCCATCCAAGCAATCTTCGGGCTCTCACTGCCTCACCTCGAGAATTTGACCCCCAGCGGTAGGGGCCCTTGCGGTCCAAGGCATCCGTAGAATCCCAATCAAGGACATCGAGAGCATTGGCCTTGATGTGACCTTTCTCAAATGCGGCTTGGGCGATTGCTGCAGAGATTTCCCCCCATGTGATGCTACCGCTTTCTGCGAAATAGTATCCTTCTTCGTCCCAGGTTGCCTCAGAGCTATTCTTCACAGCTGCGTCGGCCAGTCGGACGAAGAGTTTGGACAAGTCACGGATATGAACATAGTGCCAAATGTTTTTACCCTCCCCAACTACGAAGCCCTGGCCCCGCTCCAATATGTGCGTCGCCAGGGTGTAGACCTGAGTGCTCGACGTATTGCCCGTACCCCGGCCTTTGCCGTATATGCAGCATGGGCAAACAATGGCCGTCTTGAAGTTCTTCTGGGCCTTGCCTAAGGTTGCTGTCACAATGCTGTCAACATTGCGGTGGAATGCATCGTCCGGCAGGTTGATGAGCTCCGAGACTCCTGACCAGTCGTTGAAGACCTTTTCGCGGTGAATCCCGCAGGTCTTGGCTCTCCCGTCTTCATATGTCAGGATGCCGGTGCCTGATGTATGGATATAACAGCCGGGTCGCTCCGCAGTGTGGCGCGCCATTCCTTCAAGCAATGCTTTTGCTGATGCCTCATGGTCGCAGTTGGCAAAGTCTAGTAGTTTCATCCAGTCAACCTAGTAGTCCACCACAATACTGATTTTGACATAAAATATTACAAGGAAAGCCTGCGACGGGGGTTTTTGGAGGGAGTGTGCACTTACGGAGCACAACATCAGCCCGTTCGGCCTCATCACGAAGCAAATCGGCTTGATCGAGATCGCCACGAACAATACGAAGCCCAGGGTATTTTTGTTGAAACTTTTTTGCTGCTTCCTCACTCCTCACCAACGCCGAAATATTCCAGGTTGGATAGAAACTATATGCTTCATAGAGGAAATCTCCACCGATATATCCGGTGGCACCGGTACTTTGCTTGTTGGTTAGGCCGAGAGGTGATAGGTGGAATGATGACACGCTTACATGAACAGTTCACGGATTCCCATATTGTCGAAATTTAACCTTAATTTGGTGAGCTGGGAACAGAATAGTCATGGAATGAGAGTCTAAAATGGTTTAACTACGGTGCTGGCCATAATAAATACCCCAGCGTTCTCTTTGACGGATTCTCACGCCCTACCGAGTCATTATTTTCACAATAGAATATTTGAGTCATGATGGATTGGCATTATTAATCCGCTACTTGATTGTGTACCCACATAGAATGATCGAGTGATCATTTGTTGTCAAGAATGATGCAGAAACTTTTGGCTCAACAGGGTGTAGGGCGTAGGGCGCCTTTGCACTCCGAATAATCGGCGGGAATGGCGTGATGGAAATAACACTTCACATCAACCATTTATCTCGAGAAATCATTTAAAATCTTCCTCGCGTCCAATATTCGAAATATGCTGCTGAAGAGCCGCTCTTAGCGGCGAATTGCTGCAGTGTTTTTGCTCGCCCAGCAGCTGCACAATGGCGTCTCGCTGGAAATGGAGCATCGAGTCATCAATCCTTCCTTCCTTCGACCACTTTTTTCGCGCTATTTACGGCTTTAAGGTTTCATTAAACGGTTTTAATCCAAGATTAGCTTAATCCTAATGCACAGGCTGCATCGGAAGTGCACATTTCGGCGCGCCTTTGCTGTGACATGATGGCGGGACCCCCGAAATACGGAGAGCCTCACATTTTCTAATCTCAGTGCATCACACTTGCATAAGAGTAACCAGGTGTCCATGTAATTGCAGAGAAACATGAGCATATGCAACTTATAACTCTACTGGCAAGTTAGAAGACATGGCGACACCTCGGACTGTTCGTTGGGGCATCCTCGCAACAGGAGGAATTGCGAGAGCATTGTAAGTCAAGGTCTTCTGAACCATTATATGATTTGCAGCTGACCCGCTGGACCCCCAATTTAGTGGCAAAGACCTTTCGGTTGACCCGAAGACTCGTGATGTGACGGATGTCCGACATGAGCTCGTGGCAGTGGCCTCGTCTTCTTCCATTGACAAGGCGCAGGATTTCTTGAGAGAATGTGACGCACCGTCGCATGCGAAAGCATACGCGTCTTACAAAGATCTTGCAGCCGACCCTGATGTGGATATTGTTTACATTGCTACGCCTCACTCGCACCACTACCAAAATGCGATGCTACTTCTAGAGTCTGGGAAGAACGTGTTGTGTGAAAAGGCTTTCACCGTCAATGCCCAACAAACTAAGGCGCTGGTCGCCAAGGCCAAAGAAAAGAACCTATTGCTCATGGAAGGTCTATGGACACGATACTTCCCACTGTCGGCGTACGTGCGCGATGTAATTACATCGGGCTGCCTGGGACCAGTCGAGCGAGTCTTGTCTGAGCATAGCTTGCCCTATGCCGGCCGGTTTGAAGATGACAGCCACATTATGGTGAACCCCCGCCTTGCTGGCGGCATTCTACTCGACGGTGGTATCTACAGCCTCACGTGGGTATTTGAGGCTCTGTATAGCACTCAGCCTGCAGCTACGCGACAACCTCCCGCCTTTCAATCAATCGTGGCCAAGTATGCCTCCACTGGCGTTGATTCGATGGTAACAATCATGATGGAGTTTCCCGGGGCTGCGGGAGACGGCAATAGCGCCCATGCGGTCGCATCCTGCTCTCTGGGGTTGTCCAATGACGCTGTGGCTGCTAAGGTAGATGCTGTGGTACCGAATATTCGCATCCAAGGACCCAAGGGCGAGATCCAGGTGTTCCCTCCCGCCTATCGCCCAACCCGGACGCGGCTTATCTTGAAGGACGGCACGTGCACGGATAAACAGTGGCCTCAGCCTGGCCTTGGTGCAGGCAGCGGATGGTTCAACGGATACGGGGCGAGTCCGAACCCCGAAGGTCACGGACATGGGCTGTTCTGGGAAGCCGATGATGCTGCCCGGGCCTTGGCAGAGGGGAGAAAGGAAGGCAGCCGACTGGGCCTCGACGAAAGCATACTTATTATGGAGATAATGGATAAAGTCCGCCGTGATGCGGGCGTGGAGTACCCGGCAGAGCTGGAGACGACGGATTATCCCGTGCAACTCTGATCTGGCCCTCCCCTGTCCTGCCCTGTCGTGTCCCGTCGTGTCCTGTCTAGTATGGTACGTAGAGCATGGTTCATGCTATGAGAGCCAGTGGAGCAGCTTAGCGAATTTATGTGCCGACTGAGATGCGGCTTCTTGATCGAATATTTGCCGAATGTGACATGGAATCTTGGAGCGTCGACTAGCGTATATGTGTAAATGCCGTCAGTAGCAGAGTTTCGGAATATTTGCGAAGTTCCGGACCCTGCGACTCGGCGCATGGTGGGCCGATCACTGGACTGGATTATCCGGGATTTGTCCTTGAATGCCAGATCGTGGTGAAGTGACGATGCGCGGAAAAACACCAACGAATCAGCGATTAAACCGCCACGACAATCTAGCGTGCGCATCCCCACTTCAACTCCAATTTCATGATGCTTAGTGAGTAATAATGGTGGTGACAGGTCTGAAAGCTGCCATAATTGTTCGTTACACACCTCGGCCAGAAAATTTTCTCGAGAGCTAAAAGACACGCCATGCCGTTGTCGTCCGAAGACCAGCAGCCTCAGCAGCAGGTTTCCACGAGACGAAAGGTCACATTCGCATGTGACACGTGCCGGAAACGAAGAGTTTGGTGGCCAACTCCAAATAATTTTTATAGCAATTGACTGAGGACTCAGGCCAAATGCAGCGGCACTCAACCCTGCACCTACTGTGCAGAGAAGAACAAAGAATGCCGCTATGACCAGCAGAACAGGGCCCGCCGTGGCCCAAAGCCCCGGAAACAAGCCAGCCAGCTGTCCAGAGCCCCGCGAGTGCTGGCAATTATGCCAGCGAAGCCCTCCGAAGAAACGGATTCGGAATCTGCCAATTCGCCCATGATCGCTGAGTCTGCCGAGAACCCAGTTGCCGAAGACGAAACGGAGTACGAGGATGAGGAAGAGGAGGAAAACCAACCGCCAACTCTCGCCATATGGGTTTCAAGTCTGGAAATGCTGCTCTACGACGGGAGAGGGGCCATTACAAAGTACGTCCCTGGAGCATGGGGATGTATCTATTGGCTAACCATGGTGGCCTGAACTGGAAGGGATGAAAAGTCCAATCTCAATTTAGTATCCCACCTCCTCGAACTCTATTGGAACCACGCAAGCGCGAACCTGAGCTTGGTGCTCCCACCTACCGAACTGATGGAGCGCATCCAGGCGAGAACAATATCACCCAGCGTAATATATGCCACATGCGCCTGCGTTGCCCGGTTTTCGACACACAAAGTGGTTGTGGAACCATCAGCAGACCAGATCAGCCAAAAACTCTCCAGATACGCACGACAACAAGCGCTGCTTCTCGAGTCACCGCAGCAAAGAATGGATAGACTTCTCATTCACTGCTGTCTCGCTGAATATGAGTTTAATAGAGGCAATGGAAGCAATGCTTGGATGGATTTAGGTTGGTATCAACTAACATTTTAACTGAGTTTTACTGACGACAAAACTGCGTCTAACTAGCTGCCGGGAAAAGTCTGATGCAAATGATAAAATCCTGTAAAAGCTGTAGTCCAGACGAATCAGCAAAATTTGAAAAGGTGGAACAATTTCTCTCAATAATGGAAGCATTCTTTTCTCTAGGCACTCCGAGTATCATCGGTTCTGCGGATCATCTCTCAATTTCATCGCCGTTAGAGATCAATAATATTATCCATGAGGACGATCCAACTCGATTATTGGCGCTTATACACACCCTCATCCTTATTCAACAGTTAGGCGACATCCCCATAGCCCATCAAATTCCACCACCGTGGTCGTCAGATTCAAGGTTCAAATTCTTTCGGGACGAGCTGGAGAGATACCTCTTACATTGGCCAAATACATATGGGTTTACCGCAAGTTTCCAAGAAAAAACGACAAGCGATTCTTGTACTTCTAAATTGATATGTGCATTGATATGGCATTGTTGCTGTATTGTCTTGGACCGAAACTTCCTCCCTATTCCTTATCGCACGTCGACGGGCGAGAATTCCAAGGCTAAGGTTGTCGAGTTTCCACAAGCGCCTTCGTTGTTTCTCCGAGATAGGGTGCGCCGATGCGAAGCAAGCGCTATGGCTGTGCCGTTGATATGCAAAGAAGTCATTGCAAATGGGGATTTCTTTCGAGTCAGTTCGCTCACCTTTCGATCTTACTGGAAACAATGACTTATTTAATCCGCAGCATCTTCCCTGGCTGGGATTCTCCTGCATGCAAAGTGCACTGGTTCTCATCAACCAATCACGGAACAGCTCGTATTCCAGTGCCGTAATGGCCGAGAATCTAAGATTAGGTTTGGCGATTCTTCTAATGACTAGGAACTTTTTCCATCCCGCGTGCAATTGGGTTAGAACTCCATTTTTATGAGAAATGATATGGGATTTAACTAGTCCTAGGTCGATGCTCTATCGCATATCCAGAACGACCATACCATCATACGAGATGCTGCCGATAAGGTGCAGACTGCCTTTGAGGGCTTCTATGGGCGCTTCGAGGGAATATCCGAGCCTAATTTTATATCTCTTGAACGACATCGCTTCCAAAGAGACCCGAGCCGAATCATAAAATACAAGACAGCCGTGAAAGCTGAGCCTCCCTCAGTTTTTCAGCCGCCCGCCACACAAGAACAAGTTCGGTGGACCGATAATTATGTCGGCTTTTTGGAAACCGAAAACACTTTAAATAAGACCACAGTCGCCACCGACCAGCAGACTTTGAATCCGCAGGACCAAAAACCTATACCTGGTTCAACAATTACTACGCTCCCCGAAGTTGGGCTCGGAACTGATTCCGATACCGCTTATCTATTCAATATGGGATCTACTAGTGTAACCAACCAATCGAATTTTAACCTTGAATCTGACACGGCAGGAAGTATAGGCCAGGGGAGTTCGGAAGCTTCCTTCTTTCCGGCGCCAAATAATCCTGGATATGAGTCCGACATGTGGATGGACATGCTGAATCAAATCATGGGAAGCGGTGAGAGCTGGGCTGATATTCTATCTCAAAATACAGGGCAGCAATAATTGAATTTACAATTTTTTGCATCCAGCAGACCAGTACCAGGACCGTATTGTTTTCGCTGATAAGCTCCGCCAAGATCCATCGCAGAGAGGAGAACGGCCCCCGCGCTCGAGGCTAACAAGGACAAGTCATTTATTAAGGTTTGGGATATTTTAGGCTCCCAATTAAGATTTTAAGTGGAATTTATTGGTAAAGTGGTTTGAATAAGGTAAAGATGTTCCGAAGTTGACGTGTGTATTTGGGCTCAATAATTTATCTCGATAATCAAAATGAAACGTCAGCTGGCATTTGTCTCGCGGGTGGGACACCAAAAATCCACACAAAGTGCCAGAAACGCGTATACGGCCAATTACATCCGCTGCGAGGGACCGAGCCGGGACATGAGGTTGATACCCACTTATATGGGATGAGTTTTTACACGAATCTCGCTGTCACGCTCTGGCCATTTTGACAAAGTCGACAAGGATCACGCGCTCTGGACACGGCATGTGAAAAGAAGCCGGGATTTTTTTGACATCCAGGGCACGCATGCAGGGCAGGATTCTAGCTTGCAGGTACCTATACTCTTTGTGGCAATTTCACAAAAATCTGCTCCAAGGTAGCGTTGTTGCACCAAACCGTTCACCCATGCAGCGATGAAACTGGCAAAGTTGAGATTTTCTCGATGCTGTTCTCTCCCCACTTTCGCTTCGGCTTTCCGAAAATAGGCTTGTCCATGGCAGGGTAATTCGCGTCCGGCACTAGTCCGCAACGAGCAACGGAGCCTTGTCGAGGTCCATGAGGTTACCGACACCCTGTGGCACGGGTTATGGAACGAAACCGAGTTGCGGAGACGGGATGCAGGCCAGGAACTTTGCCACTTTTCGCTCACCTTCCTGATTTCCAATCATCTTTTTTATGTCCGTCGCATCCAGTGGCTTATTGAAGCCGGAATCCCCGAGATCGAGTCAATTGAACACGCCATCCTATGGATCTGGCGCTGTCGCCGGCCGTCAGCGCATGTTGGACGTGCTTGAAACGAAAACGGAATTGCGACGGTGCTTTGCCACGTAAGTGTGTCCAGGCTTGGCAGAGAGAGAGAGATTGGCCATTGCAATGCCAATCTTTTGCACCATAATAACTTTCCAGTGCGAATTGGTCCTGATTTTGAGCCTCTAGATTGTCAGACTTGTACATTGAGCAGTACTACATGCGGTGGCTATGGAGTTCGGCCGAAATGGCCTTTTGACGTACAACGAAGGAAGAAGTCGCGTCAAAAGGCATCAGGCCACGATGTGTCAAAGATCAACCTATCGGTTAATGGCCCCGCCTTTCATCAATATCTCCGAGGCAGACTGAACAGGCTGAGCACGGAACTCTCCTCGGTTGCCCTCCCAGCAGAGGAGAGCTTTTTCGTGCAACACTTTATACGTATGCTATATACATATATTAGAGCTCGTGGCATCTGACTAACATGACTTCTTCTAGACAATGTGGCCAGGTTAGGTTTGGCAATTGACTATAATGAAAACGGTTATCGGATGTTACTACCAATGGCAGTACACGACTCGGCCTTGTTAAATGCAATGCTTGCTGTTGCTTCATCTCACTACAGTCGCTGGAAAGGCACTCCAGATATGACGTCTCAGAATTATTTGCGAACATCAATGGAAAGCCTATGTGTTCGCATCTCTCGGCCAGACCATGTGAATAGTCCTATTACCTTGGCGACAATGATGCTACTGCTCACTTTTGAGGTAAGAAAAGCAAAACCTATAATATGGCTCTCTAACGCAATTGATGACAGGTTTTTGCCGGCTCCACTCGCTGGAAAAATCACTACGACGCAGTTCGAGGATGGATCAAGGCTCGCGGAGACTGTTCAGATCTGAATCCATTTCTCAAAGGTTGGGTTTGCATGATTGGAACCCAATGCACACTAAACCTCGGCTCTCCCCCAATGCCCGAGCTGGATCATTGGATGGATAATTCGCATGACCAGGCCAAGATGCATGCTATTGACCCCCTCATAGGATGCTGCGAAAAGCTACCGCGACTAATGGTTTGTTATACCCCGTTCGGATATTGCCTGGAATCAGCTTCTAACGAGATCGCGTAGTCAACTGCGGCAGCATTATATCTCGCTTTTAGAAACAACGAGCTACCGCTGACTGAGATAAGGCATCGGGTTGATATTCTCCAAGACCAAATTCGGGCAACACAAATAGACTTGGACTCAAGTCCAGATATCAGAGTCCTCTGTCACTACGGCGATCATGATTACGCTTCAATAGCCAATTTCAACCAGGAGGAATTGCGATTGCGCATGGTTACGGCCGCCGAAATCTTCCGGCACGCGTCTCATATATACACGTTCCGCATTTGCAACAGCCCCGAGGTGCCACTCTCACCAGAAATGGCCCTTTCTCTTCGAACCGCTCTGGACCTTTTCCCTCAAGTCCCGGATGCTGTGGGCCCAGGCTCATGTCTCGGATGGTGTTTGGTAGTTATCGGCGCAGAGCTAGATTCTGGAGACGACCGCGACTACATTAGATCCCGCTGGGACGGCTTGCATCTTACCGGAATTCATAATTCGAAAAACGCACAAAGGATCTTGGAGGCCGTTTGGGCCCAGCGCGATCTTTATACCCAAGGATTGGCCATCCTTCAAAGATGGCAGGACATTATGGAATATTTAGGAGAGTCTCAAATTCTTCTTTGACGCTATACGATGGGACGGACAATGGATTATTTAATTGGTGTCTTATTTTTTGATGTGCCGGCGAGGTGTTTTATGGGTTTCATGAATAGTTTGTCATCATTCAAATTTGACCTATTGAATAGGTCTTTTATTTAGCCACTAGTTGGTGAACCTTCTGCGTCTATTATCTAGACTATTGAATCAATCTAAAAATTATTTCCAAATAACTCTGACTGTTATGCCACATGGACACGAATGCAATAGGAATATTTGCTGGCTTGTTGGTGATAAGGGTGGGTCTGGTATGCGCGTATAGATGGTCGCATCCCACCCATTCGCCTACGTATTCTCGGCACTGAGGGAGAAAATTTGTCAGCGGGGTATGTGGACTGAGAAGATGGCATGATGTAGCATGAAAGGGGCAGTTCTTTACCCACGAAGTGCGTCATATCGAGGTTTTATGGTGGCATATTTTAAATCCCGGAAAATTCGGAAAGTTCGGCAAGTAAATTGTTTACGAAACGCATATGCTTGCCTCTAGGTAGAAAATTATGCCATCCTTTGCTGCTTCTCACAAATTAACAGTAAGGAACCAACGTTACGGGCTGCCTCATTCGGGGTAGTAGCCGAGCAAGCAGCCTAAGCTTAATGAGTCCTTTGGTTCTTTTTCAGGAAGGTGAAGCGCGTGCAGAACCCTTTTGTGATTGGGGTGCGCAATCTGCATGCATTGATTGATTGAATGCTCCCAGAAACGCGAGCGCGAGGTTGCATCGCCGTGATGCGGCAGAGAATACTCCACAGTTGATTCGCCAGGTTGGTTATTGCCGAGATCCACCAATCTTCGCCTTGTTCATTCAGGCAACATACCCACCCACTCAAGCATCTTAAGGATCGTGTACCATATCCATCTGTAGCCGGTGGGCGTTCTGTAGGCTTGATCTTCATCGGGAACTGCAAAAACCACCCCCACGGCTCTCGACCTTCCTGATCAATACTGGGAGTCATTTTTTTTTCGGATGATACTCGCTAGCCCTAGAAGTTTTGGATCTCTAACTAGTACCCTAATAGTGAGGAGTTGAGTGGAAATTCTTTGATCTTTTCGCTCTACAAGCTCTTTTGGAAATGGCCCAACCTGCATCGTCTAAGTCAAGTGCTCTTTGAGATCGAAATTGCAATGCGGAGGAATCCGACGACGAAAAAAATCAAATTGTGCAAAATGCGCCATAGAGAGCGGTACTAAGATTCCATTAGTCAGTCATGTAGTCCCATGGAGCTTTGCTGCCTTGTTAGGAAGATCCCGAGACCTTGAAGTTATAGGCTTGCTCCATTTAGTGACACGCGTAGTACACCAACTTGTCACCTCTAGTCCCCTAGAGCGATATCAGGATTCTTTACCTTCCAAGTATTGAAAAAGCAAAGCCATCTAAGTATTCAAGATAAGATTACGGTGTATGTTCTTCTGCCCTGTTTGATTGGGAAATATGCACGTTGGATAGGCTGTTTATTAGGCTTTTGCATTTAATTATAGAATGGTCCTGAATGGTTCTGAATCTTGAAAAGATGTTGTCTGTTTCAAGGCTAGAGCATCCAGTATGCTAGTTTGCCACGAACTCAAACACAAGGGACCTGGTCTTGGAAATCGTTAGTGGCATATATACCGAAAGCCCGGTCTCCTTTTCGCAAACCAATCGAAATTTCCTCCCGAGAAATTTCATGGCCTTAACCGTAGCACTCAGTACTTAGAGCTCAAGTCCTCAGAGTTCAGCTCCTGGGCCACTGATGTAATTGGTAATATTCGAGAGAACTGCGCTAGGAGGGCACAAAAGGACCCCTTGTGTCGATCCCGGGTAGACTAAACAATTGAAGAAATGCCGCGGCCGATTCTGTTTCAGCGCCTCATATCTATCATTGAGGATGTCAATGTCCACTAGGTAGAGGCCTCCAGGTCGACGTAGCATAGTGCTGCTCTTCCAATGTTCTTAGATTGACATACTCAAGACTCATTTCGATGAGCTGGATTTCTTCCTTGTGATTAATAGCTTTCGAACCTTTGTTCAAGTCTCGGCGATTGCTTATCTTGCTTGTACTGTCTTGCTCAAAGCGGCTAACCGTGAATCTGCATCCTTAATGCGGGGCACGAGTTGGTGGAGCATCATGCATGGAGTGCGCCACGCAAGTGCACGTACGTAGACACCTCGAGACCCGGTGGGGCGTGTACGGTACCCCCATGAATTTTTTCATGTGGGAGAACGTTGTTGGTTCCCGCCGCATTGATTGAACAGCTGTTGTGCTGTCTGCCCAATCGGAATAGCCTATCAGGTGAAGAATGCCATCAACGTGGCGGCGTTTTATAGTTCAGCTTGAAATTAAGGTCTCTCCACTACTTTTATTGATAGCGATATTTTGCTCAAAAGACTATCTTCAAAAATATTCTGCAGATTACACATTGGGAAATTCTGGAAACTCAGAAGATCCGAAATGCCGGGTTGAGTCAGCCAATTGGTAGTTTCCATCAACTCCAGAATGGCATGATTTTGTGCACGAAACGTTTAAAATTTTACGAGCCAACGAATAGCGTCCTTGCTTCGGGTGGGCTAGAAAAGAATAGATTGCGCGGGGTGCCATTGCTGGGGATCGCTTCTTAGCTCCTGCTTTGCCTGACAGGGCTTCAGGCTTCGGGGGTGAATTCTTTACCGACTTTTTCTTACGTCTCATCCGGGGTTGCATTCGGGACCTTGGCGGCCCATCTCCCGTCGATAAACTAAGTGCTGCAGGCAAGCTCCTAGCAATGCCCTGTAATCCCCGATAGCGCAGCTCAATCTTTGTAACCCCAGTCTATAAATTGGGGCTTGAATCCCAATATGGACCGTTTCATGAGTTTGGCTGCCATGGAATCCGCGGTCTCCCCGGGCCTGAACATCAACTCCACAGATAAAATTGCGCATGACGTAAGAGAAAAGAGGGCAATGCAACGTGGGCGGCGGATTACCGGTCTTGGCCATCTTTTGTATCGATCAGAAGTCAATCTCGCTCCTGGTCTCATATGTGAGTTTCACTGCATGGACCCTTGTTAAATGAAACCACATCGTTATGCAGTGGAAATATTTTTGTAAGCTTGAATTATGCTTCATGTATGTGTATGTTGTCATGTGAATTTATATACTGCTACTTACTATTGTGAATATAGACACAAAATCATTGGCTCCAGTGATAAACGTGTTCTGGTATACTATGAGCGGCCAAGCAAAGGGATATTATACTTGAGTTAATGAGGTAACGCCTCAAGTATCTTAGTCGCTTCATATGCAGCCGTCCACCTAATATTTTTGAGATAGTTGGCTATCTCAATTGCTAGACTGTGTGTACAGCAATCTGCTGGCCACTCACCAGTGTCCATAAAGGTTGTTGAGGCAATCCGAGAAACTGTATTGGTCATTAGAAACTTGGTGCTGGTCGTGCGTTCCACGGTCTCATTTCTCGTCTGACACCTAGTACCGTTTTTGGAGAAGTGGCGGAAAGCCCAACAAGTGAGAGTACCTATGAATAAGCACCAGGGATAATGAAATGCTTTGCAGTCGTCCCAGTTTTGGAGTTCCAGTAAACCCTCTCGAAACATTTGCCCTGCATGCCATGCCGCATGAACTGCTGACCTTGGGCACTCTTGCACCCATTTACGTATGCATTCCATGCTCTCCTCGCGGTCATCCGGCGTAACAATGTGACCAAAAACGGCCTTTGCACCAGCTGCAATTTGGAGATTCCTAACGTCCACATTGGCAAATATATGTGCAGCGTGGTATAGGGCCAACAGGGAAATAGTATCCTTTCCCGTTACGGACGCAATTTGAGTGCCCTGGCGTCTTTCTATCATGTAGGCGTCGTATCGAGACTTCCAT